>CM022300.1:233477952-233999193 GCA_011799875.1 Thinopyrum elongatum
AAATAGGCCAGTCGACTGACAGGAGTTTGGTTTGTGTTCCTTGCACAAATACCAACCACAGGAGTCCCGACATCACACACGCCACCACCTCTGACCGAGGGATCTGGAAAAGTCATCGGCTGGGAAAAAAGTGCATTTTGCCTCATCATACTGATCCCCAAGAACCTCCGCCATCTGGATCACGTGCGTCCGCTCATCCTCGGATTTGGCTTTTTCACAGACTGTGAGCGGCAAGTAACGATGTATCTACTCGAAGGAGAACCCCCAATGCCGCGGTCCGACAACACCCAGGAAAATACTCACCACCTGGCGACCAAACTCAGCACAGGCCTTACTCTGACATAGGTGTTCGACAGAAAAAAGGAATGAGTCTCTGGCCCCGAACAAAGTTCAGAACAAACACCTCAGAAAAATGACTGAGGAGGCAGCGAACAAACCAAAACGTCGAACGTGGCTCGCGAGACGGACGACACTCACCCTCCAAGGCGGCTGTTTAAACACCCACAGTACCAAAGCGCTCGGCCTCTCCATCCAACCCCCCATACGAGCAGGCAAGCTCTTTGTTGTTCGCAACACCCTTGCAAACCTGCACAAGGAAGCCTGCACAACACCAATCCCCCCCACACCCCTCCCGACCACCTAGAATCCTCACAACTATCCCCACATCCCCTTGCTGCAACAATCATGTACCAGACCACTACCACCTCGACCCCCTCGGCATCCCCAGCCCTGGGCGGTATGCCGGATCCTTCCTCTGAAACGCACCGCAATCCACCGCCTGCCACTCCGTACTTCCTGCCCCTTTCCCTCACCATCCCTCCCCCCCCCACACCCCATGCACCACCGCACCCAGTCGCTTCTTCGCACGCTCCAAGGCCGCCATCTCTCCTCCCCCATCGCGGCGGCTGCGCTCGGGCGGGGCGGCGGCGTCGAAGCTGGCCGCGAATGTGGGTGGTGAAAACAGCAGAAGAGGAAGGAGATGGGGAGCACAGTACCGGGCTCATCAACCCCGACGCCTTATATGGGCCTGCTCCCGAGTGGCTGACTAGTGGGCCCCGGCAATCCAGTCAAATCCCGCACAGTCACACGCTGGATACGTGGCAAAAAGGTGGTGCGAGAATCGAGGCATCCCTGCGTAACCCTCCGTCTACTGCGGTACTTTTCCGTCCCGCGCGCTTCTCAAATTTCGAATCCCGTGAGATCCGGAAAGCGGCAGCGTGACCAATCGCGCCGAGGATCTTATACCAACCCAACACTCAGAGCTTATCTGCAAAAATCAGTCGATGACCTCTGAATGGACCCAGGCGACTGAAAATGAAGTTGAAGTTTTTAAAAGATCACCCGGCCCGTTAGGATGCCTCTGAGCATTAAATCGGTCGGAACCATCTTCAACCCCTTCTCCACTCGGACCCAATCCATTCGGGGGCTAATGACGAAGACATGTACCTAGGGTAGGGTAATAGGCCTGACCTAGACACCCTTTCCCGAGGACACTGCGCTAAGGCCAAGAACGACAGGTCAGACAGAGCATGAAGATAGTCGTTGGAAAACGATTCAAGGGTAGCCCACTGGACAAGTCAGAATCGGTGGGGTGCCGTGGAGATAAGGATGTGGGGGTTGTATAGAAGTGTGGAGGGGTTGTGGGTGGGTAGGTTGCGTCATCAATTATATCGCCACTCCCCCCTAACAATCCCACGTGCAACCCACTGACCAAAGTTCATCGGATACCAATTGACCGGTCCTCACTCGCAACCGATGACGTAGGTCAGAGGCGTCGGCGTTCACACTGTCCCTTATCCTTATGATCATTTTTTTGCCTTTATTGCTGGCGTAATCGAACGTCTGTCTTTATAGACATGAACCTTGTAACGTGGGACGGTTGGGTCCTGGCGCACTCTATATAAGCCATCCCCTCCTCGGCAAAGGTTCGCACCCCCTAGTAACTTCGCGCATATCCATTGACCGAGCCTCCGGGCACCGAGACGTGGGCTGTACTTCCTCCAAGAAGGGCCTGAACTCGTACATCTTGCTGCACAACCTCACCGTAGCTATGATCTTACCTCCTCATCCCTACCCCCTTCTACTGTCCAGACTTAGAACCACGACCAACGTCTGCCTTGACTCCGCTTTACCATATGACAAGTGGCAGTGGGTCACGTGCTCGTCTCACGTCAACCTCGACTCCGTAACGCTAAGAACAGGGTGTCGTGGTGTCACGTGCTCGTCTTGGCGTCCATCGTCGCTACCACGATATGACGATCGCCTCGACTCGCGTTACCCCTGAGACATGGCGCCACTGGTGTCACTTGCTCGTCTCGGTGTCCGTCGTCGCTACCCCACGTAACGACATCCACCTCGACTCACTTACCTGAAGACAAGGTGGCAGTGGTGTCAGGTGCTCGTCTTAGCGTCCATCGTTGCTAACCCATCGACCACGTCCCACCTCGATACGTAACGCTCACGATGGGTGGCATCTGTGTCACGGCTCATCCTTCTTGGCGTCCGTCGTTGCTACCCAGACTACCCGCGATGATGTCCGTCCTCTACTCGCGTTACCCTAGACAGGGTGTGCGTGGTGTCACGTGCTCCTCTCAGCATCCTCCATCGCTACCCGCGATGACGTCTGCCTCGACTCGCTTTACCCTAAGACAGGGTGCACTGTTGTCACGTGCTTGTCTCCGGTCGTCCGTCGATGCTACTCTATACTTGCGATGATGTCCCCTTGACTCGTGTTACCTTAAGACAGCGTGGCGTTTTGGTCACATGCTCCTCTCAGCATCCGTCATCGCTACCCTTAACCCACCCCTCCATGACTTTCCTTCCGCCTTGACTATCGCGTGTACCCCAGACATGGCGCAACTGGGTGTCAGGTGCTCATCTTGGTGTCCGTCGTCGCTACCGTGACGATGTCCTGCTCGACTCGTGTTACCCTAAGACAGGGTGGAACTGGTGTCACGTGCTCGTATCGGTGTCCGTCGTTGTCTACCTGCGATGACGTCCTGCTTGACACGTGTTACCTAAGACAGGGTGGCAGTGTTCCGTTGTCGCTACTGCACGACGTTCGCCTCCAGTCACATACCCTAAAACCGAGCGGCACTCGGTGTCACGTGCTCGTCTCGGTGTCCGTCTCGCTAACCGACGACCTTGACGACGTTTGCCTCGAGTGGCTTTACCCTAACAAGAGTGGCACCTGGTGCCACGTGCTCGTCTTCGGTGTCCTCCTGGCTACCACGATAACGTCGCCCAACTCGCGTTACGCTTAGATTGGGTGGCATGGTACCATGTTGCTCATCTCGGCGTCCGTCATCGGTACCCACCCGCGACGATGCCTGCCTCGCTACTCGCGTACCCTAAGACAGGGTGGCAGTGGTGTCACGTGCTTGTCTCGCGTCAGTCGTCCCTACAGTGACGATGGCCGCCTCGCCTCGTGTTATGGTAAGCTGGTGGCATTGTGGTCAGGTACTCATTTTTGGTGTCTGTCGTTGCTATAGCGATGACATCCGCCTCGACTAACTTACCGTAAGATAGGGGTGCTGTGGTGTCATGTGCTCGTCTCGGCGTTCGTTGTTGATACCGCGCGACACTCCGCCTTGACTCGCGTTACCCTATGACAAGATGGCCGTGGTGTCACGTGCTCTCTCGGCGTCCATCTACTCGCGTAACGCTAAGACAAGGGTGGCAGTGGTCTCACGTACTTGTCTCGGTGTCGTCGTCGCTACCCGACGACGACGTCCGCCTCAACTCGCGTTATGCTTAGACTGGGTGGCAATGGTATCACATGCTCATCTCTGCGTTCCATCATCACTAACTACGGGACGACGTCTGCATCGACTCGCGTTACGCTACGACAGGGTGGTAGTGGTGTCACGTGCTCGTCTCGGCGTTGTCGTCGCTACAGTGACGACTCTTGCCTCGACTCATGTTCGCTAGACAGGGTGGCAGTGTGGTCAGGTGCTCATCTTGGTGTCCATCGTCGCTACCACGACGATGTCGCCTCGACTCACGTTACACCCTAAGACAGGGTGGCAGTTTGTCATCATGCCGTCTCCGGTGTCCGTCATCGATAAACCGCGCCGACGTCCACCTTGACTCTCTTTAACCCCTATGACAGTTTGGGCAGTGGTCTCACGTGCTGTCTCGGTGTCCATCTTGACTCTACTAACGCTAAGACAGGGTGTAGCGGTGTCACTTGCTCGTCTCGGTGTCTGTCGTCGCTACCCACGACGATGTCCGCCTCAACTCACGTTCGCTTAGACTGGGTGGCAATGGTATCACGTGCCCATCTCAGCATCCGTCGTCGCTAGCGCGACGACGTCTGCCTCTACTCGCGTTACCCTAAGACAGGGTGACAGTGGTGTCATGGATCTCTCTCGGCGTTCGTCGTCGCTACTACGCGACGTCCGCCTCGACTCGCGTAACCCTAGGACAATGTGGCCACCGGTGTCAGGTGCTTGTCTCGGCGGCCGTTATTGCTACCGCAACGATGACATCCGCCTCAACTCGCGTTACCCTAAGGCAGAGTGGCAATGGTATCACGTGCTCATCTCGGTCGTCCGTCGTCTCTACTTGCGATGATGTCTTCCTCGATTCGCATAACCTTAGGACAGGGTGGCAATGGTGTCACGTGCTCGTCTCGGTGTCCGTCGACGCTACAAACAAACGCCGACTCCGCCTAGACACGCGTAACGCTAAGACAGTGTGGCTGTGGTCACATGCTCATCTTGGTGTCGGTCATCGCTACCTACCGCGCGACGACGTCGCCTGGACTCACGTTACCCTAAGACAGGTTGGCAATGTGTCACATGCTCGTCTCGGCGTCTGTCGTCGATACGTGATGACGTCCACCTTGACTCGCGTTACCCTATGACAAGGTGGCCTAGTGTCACGTGCTTGTCTCGTCGTCCATCTCGACTCGCGTAACGCAAAGACAGGTTGGCAGTGGTGTCACGTGCTCGTCTCGGAGTCCGTCGTCGCTAACCGCGACGACGTCCGCCTCGACTCGCGTTACCTGAACTGGCGGCACTGGTGTCGCTTGCTCGCCTCGGTGTCGTCTCACTACCGTCGACGTACCAACCCACTAACCGACCTCAGATACCTATACGAGCAGGGCGACGGGTCTCCCGGACGATCTCCTCGACTCTCGTATACAGAAGGTGGCAGTGGTGTCCCGTCTCGGCTCCTCGTTCTACCGCGACATGCGCCTCGACTCGCGTTGTTAAGATAGGGTGGCAGTGTGTCAGCTCGTCGGCGTCCGTCGTGCTAGCTTGACGAGTCCGCATCGACTCGCGTTACCCTAGACAGGGTGGGCACTGGTGTCACGAGCTCCTCTCAGCATCCATCGTCGCTAACCGCAATGACGCTCCGCCTCGACATGCGTTACCCTAAGACAGGGTGGCAGTGGTGTCATGTGCTTGTCTCGGCGTTCCGTCGTCGCTAGTGCGATGATGTCTGCCTCGACTTGTGTTACCCTAAGACATCTGGTAGTTTTGTCACGTGCTCGTCTCTGCCGTCCGTCGTCGCTACCCAACCCGCGAACGAATCCCGTCTCGACTCGCGTTACGCTAAGACAGGGTGGCAGTGGTGTCACGTGCTCGTCTCGGCGTCCGTCCTCGGTACACGGCACGACTTCCACCTCGACTCGAGTACGCTAAGACAGGCTGGCAGTGGTGTCACGTGCTCTTCTCGGAGTCCTTCGTCGCTACCTAAGCCGCGATGACATCCGTCTCGACTAGGTTAACGCTAAGACAGGTGGCTTGGTGTCACGTGCTCGTCTCAGCGTCCGTCGTCACTACCGTAACGACATCGGCCTCGACCGTCGTTACGCTAAGACAGGGTGCAGTGGTGTCACGTGCTCTCCGCGTTAGGCAAAGACAGGGTGGCATGGTATCACGTGCTCGTCTCGGCGTCCGTCGTCGCTACGGTGAAGAAGTCCACCTGCGCTCCAGTTACGCCAAGATAGGGTGCACTGGTGACACGTACTCGTCTCGCATCCGTCCCGTCACTACCGCGACGTCGTCCGCCTCGACTCACGTAACCCTAAGACAGGGTGGCAGTGGTGTCCACATGCTCGTCTCGGCGTCCTCTGCTGACCTACCGCGACGACGTCCGCCTCGACTCGCGTCACGCTAAACAGTTGTGGAAATAGTGTCACACATGCTCGTCTCGGTGTCCGTCATCGCTACCGCGATGACGTCCTCCTTGAATCCGCTTTACCCTAAGACATGGCGCACTGTGTCAGGTGCCATCTCGGTGCCACGTCGCTAACCCGCGACAAATCCGCCTCGCCTCGCGTTACCCTAAGACATGGCGGCACTAGTGTCATGTGCTCGTCTCGGTGTCCATTGTCACTAACCGCGATGAATCTGCTCGACTACGCGTTCCCTTAAGACAAGGTGGTAGTGGTGTCCGTGCTCCTCTTAGCATCCGTCGTTGCTACCATGACGATTCCAATTGACTCGCGTTACCCTAAGAGGGTGCACTCTGGCGTAACGTGCTCCTCTCGGTGTCCTATCCGTCGCTACTGCGATGACTGCGACTCGAGTCCCATTACCCTAAGACAGAGTGGCACTGGTGTCACGTGCCTCGTCTCGGCGTCCGCCGTCGCTACCCCCACCAACCCAGCTGCGTTACTAACTACTCTTCCCAACTTGCATTACGCTTAGAATTGGTGGCAATGGTGTCACTGCCTCATCTCGGTCAGTCCGTCGTCGCTAACCTTAAAAACCAAACCCAGGGCTTAGGGCGCGCAAAACATCCCACCTTCGCGGACCGGGCTGGACCGCAGAGGGGACCGGTCGGTGGATCGAGAACCGGGGCGATTGGGGTTTAGAACTAAAACCTTTACCGGGGTGCTCGTAAATGGCGCTGTACCGTAATTTAGGACTGTTAAGGAGTTTATATACCGAGGGGGGGGGGGGATACGGGAGGAGGTTTGCATAGAGCGGTGGGTGGGATGGGGGATGTTCTTGAGCAGGCCCTCTCAATGGGAACTTGTAGGGACGCATAGCCGGCGTACCAGGAGACCTGTTTGACGGGGGGGGGGTGAGGTAACCCGATGGATTATCGTAGGTGGGTCGAGTGACCCCCAACCACACTTCTATAATTTCTTTCCTCTACTCTCTCGACTCGCGTAACCCAAAGACAGGGAGGCAGTGGTGTCACGTGCTCGTCTCAACGTCCATCGTCGCTACCGCGACGATGTCCGAATCGACACGCGTTACGCTAAGACAGGGTGGCAGTGTGGTCACGTGCTCATCTTGTTGTCCGTCGTCGCTACCGCGACGACGTCCGCCTCGGCTCACGTTACCCTAAGACAGGGCGGTAGTGGTGTCACGTGCTCGTCTCGGCGTCCGTCGTCGATACCATGATGACGTCCGCCTTGACTCGTGTTACCCTATGACAAGGTGGCACTGGTGTCATGTGCTCGTCTCGGCGTCCAACTCGACTCATGTAACGCTAAGACAGGGTGGCAGTGGTCTCACATGATTGTCTCGGTATGCGTCGTCACTACCGCGACGACATCCGCCTAGACTCGCGTTACCCGAAGACAAGGTGGCAGTGGTGTCACGCGCTCATCTCGGCGTCCATCGTTGCTACCGCGACGACGTCGGCCTCAGCTCGCGTAACGCTAAGACAGGGTGGCAGTGGTGTCGCGTGCTCGTCTCGGCATCCGTTGTTGCTAGTGCGATGACGTCCGCCTCTCCTCGCATTACCCTAAGACAGGGTGGCAGTGGTGTCACGTGCTCCTCTCAGCATCCATCGTCGCTACCGCAACGACGTCTGCCTCGACTCGCGTTACACTAAGACAGGGTGGCAGTGGTGTCTGTCATCGCTACTGCGATGATGTCTGCCTCGACTCGTGTTACCCTAAGACAGCGTGGCAATTTTGTCACGTGCTCGTCTCAGTGTCCGTCGTCGCTACCGCGATGTCTTTCGCCTCGACTCGTGTTATGCTAAGACAGGTTGGAATTGGTGTCACGTGCTCATCTCGGCGTCCATCCTCACTACCGCGATGACTTCCGCCTACACTTGCGTTACACTAAGACAGGGTGGCAGTGGTGGCACGTGCTCATCTCTGCATCCGTCGTTGCTACCGCGACGACATCCGCCTCGACTCGCGTTATGCTAAGACAGGTTGGCAGTGGTGTCAGGTGCTCGTCTCGGCGTTTGTCCTCGCTACCGTGATGACTTCCACCTCGACTCGAGTTACGCTAAGACAGGGTCGCAGTGGTGTCACGTGCTTGTCTCGGATTCCGTTGTAGCTACCGTGACGACAGCCGCCTCAAAAACCAAACCCAGGGCTTAGGGCGCGCAAAACATCCCACCTTCGCGGACCGGGCTGGACCGCAGAGGGGACCGGTCGGTGGATCGAGAACCGGGGCGATTGGGGTTTAGAACTAAAACCTTTACCGGGGTGCTCGTAAATGGCGCTGTACCGTAATTTAGGACTGTTAAGGAGTTTATATACCGAGGGGGGGGGGGGATACGGGAGGAGGTTTGCATAGAGCGGTGGGTGGGATGGGGGATGTTCTTGAGCAGGCCCTCTCAATGGGAACTTGTAGGGACGCATAGCCGGCGTACCAGGAGACCTGTTTGACGGGGGGGGGGTGAGGTAACCCGATGGATTATCGTAGGTGGGTCGAGTGACCCCCAACCACACTTCTATAATTTCTTTCCTCTACTCTCTCACGTGCTCGTCTCGGTGTCCGTCGACGCTCAACGACGACATCCGCCTAGACACGCGTAACGTTGAAGACAGTGTGGCAGTGTGGTCACATGCTCATCTTGGTGTCGGTCATGCTACCGCGACGACGTCCGCCTGGACTCACGTTACTAGAACAGGGTGGCAATGGTGTCACATTGCTCGTCTCGGCGTCTGTCGTCGATACCGTGATGCGTCCACCTTGACTCGCGTTACCCTATGACAAGGTGGCCCTAGTGTCACGTGCTTGTCTCGTCGTCCATCTCGACTCGCGTAACGCAAAGACAGGTTGGCAGTGGTGTCACGTGCTCGTCTCGGAGTCCGTCGTCGCTACCGCGACGACGTCCGCCTCGACTCGCGTTACCCTGAGACATGGGGCACTGGTGTCGCTTGCTCGCCTCGGTGTCTGTCGTCACTACCGCGACCCACAAACCGCCTCGACTCGCGTTACCCGAAGACAAGGTGGCAGTGGTGTCAAATGCTCGTTCGGCATCCCTCGTTGCTACCGCGACGATGTCCGGCGACTCGCCGTAATGTTAAGATAGGGGCAGTGGTGTCACGTGCTCGTATCGCGTCCGTCGTTGCTAGTTGACGAAGTCCGCATCGCATCTCGCGTTCGTACCCTAAGACAGGGTGGCACTGGTGTCAGAGCTCTTCAGCATCCATCGTCGCTACCAATGACGTCCGCCTCGACATGCGTTACCCTAAGACAGGGGTGGCAGTGGTGTCATGTGCTTGCTGTCTCGCGTCCGTCGTCGCTAGTGCGAGATGATGCTGCCTCGACTGTGTTACCCTAAGACATATGGTGTTTGTCACGCTGCTCGTCTCTGCGGTCCGTCGTCGCTACCGCGACGACATCGTCTCGACTCGCGTTACGCTAAGACAGGGGGTGGAGTGGTGTCAGTGCTCGTCTCGGCGTCCGTCCTGGTACCGCGACGACTTCCACCTCGACTCGAGTACGCTAAGACAGGCTGGAGTGGTTGTCAGTGCTCTTCTCGGAGTCCGTCTCGCTACCCCGGCGATGACATCCGGTCGACAGACGTTACGCTAAGACAGGGTGGCAGTGGTGTCAGTGCTCGTCTCAGCGTCCGTCGTCAACTACCGTAACGACATCGGCCTCGACTCGCGTTACGCTAAGAAAGGGTGGCAGTGGTGTCACGTGCTCTCGCGTTAGGCAAAGACAGGGTGGCAATGGTATCACGTGCTCGTCTCGGCGTCCGTCGTCGCTACGGTGAAGAAGTCCACCTCGACTCCAGTTACGCCAAGATAGGGTGGCACTGGTGACACGTACTCGTCTCGGCATCCGTCGTCACTACCCGCGACGTCGTCCGCCTCGACTCACGTAACCCTAAGACAGGGTGGCAGTGGTGTCACATGCTCGTCTCGGCGTCCGTCGTTGCTACCGCGACGACGGTCCGCCTGACTCGGTCACGCTAAGACAGTGTGGGAAATAGTGGCACATGCTCGTCTCGGTGTCCGTCATCGCTACCGCGATGACGTCCTCCTTGAATCGCGTTACCCTAAGACATGGCGGCACTGGTGTCAGGTGCTCATCGGTCTGCCATCGTCGCTAACCCGACGAAATCCGCCTCGCCTCGCGTTACCCTAAGACATGGCGGCGGCATAGTGTCATGTGCTCGTCTCGGTGTCCATTGTCACTACCGCGATGAAATCTGCTCGACTCGCGTTACCTTAAGACAAGGTGGTAGTGGTGTCACGTGCTCCTCTTAGCCTCGTCGTTGCTACCATGACGATTTCCAAATTGAATCGCGTTACCCTAAGAAAGGGTGGCCACTGGCGTAACGTGCTCCTCTCGGTGTCTATCGTCGCTACTGCGATGACGTGCGACTCGAGTCACATTACCCTAAGACAGGTGGCACTGGTGTCAGTGGCTCGTCTCGGCGTCCGTCGTCGCTACCACGACGACGCTCGCCTCAACTGCATTACGCTTAGAATTGGTGGCAATGTGGTCACGTGCTCATCTCGGCGTCCGTCGTCGCTACCGCGATAATGTGCCTCGACTCGCGTAACCCAAAGACAGGGAGCAGTGGTGTCACGTGCTGCTCTCAACGTCCATCGTCGCTACCGCGACGATGTCCGAATCGACAGCGTTACGCTAAGACAGGGTGGCAGTGTGGTCACGTGCTCATTTGTTGTCCGTCGTCGCTACCGACGACACGTCCGCCTCGGCTCACGTTACCCTAAGACAGGGCGTGTAGTTTGGTGTCACGTGCTCGTCTCGGCGTCCGTCGTCGATACCATGATGACGTCCGCCTGACTCGTGTTACCCTATGACAAGGGGCACTGGTGTCATGTGCTCGTCTCGGCGTCCAACTCGACTCATGTAACGCTAAGACAGGGTGGCAGTGGTCTCAATGATGTTCGGTTGCAGTCGTCACTACCGCGACGACATCCGCCTAGACTCGCGTTACCCGAAGACAAGGTGGCAGTGGTGTCACGCGCTCATCTCGGCGTCCATCGTTGCTACGCGACGACGTCGGCCTCAGCTCGCGTAACGCTAAGACAGGGTGGCAGTGGTGTCGCGTGTCGTCTCGGCATCCGTTGTTGCTAGTGCGATGACGTCCGCCTCTCCTCGCATTACCCTAGACAGGGTGGCATGGGTGTCACGTGCTCCTCTCAGCCCATCGTCGCTACCGCAACGACGTCTGCCTCGACTGCGTTACACTAAGACAGGGTGGCAGTGGTGTCTGTTCATCGCTACTGCGATGATGTCTGCCTCGACTCGTGTTACCCTAAGACAGCGTGGCAATTTTGTCACGTGCTCGTCTCGGCGTCCGTCGTCACTACCGTGACGACGTCCGCCTCGACTCGCGTTACCCTATGATAGCGTGGGCAGTGGTGTCACGGCTCGTCTCAGTGTCCGTCGTCGCTACCGCGTATGTCTTTCGCCTCGACCGTGTTATGCTAAGACAGGTTGGAATTGGTGTCACGTGCTCATCTCGGCGTCCATCCTCACTACGCCGCGATGACTTCCGCACTAACTTGCGTTACACTAAGACAGGGTGGCAGTGGTGGCACGTGCTCATCTCTGCATCCGTCGTTGCTACCGCGACGACATCGCCTCGACTCGCGTTATGCATACGACGGTTGGCAGTGGTGTCAGGTGCTCGTCTCGGCGTTTGTCCTCGCTACCGTGATGACTTTCACCTCGACTCGAGTTACGCTAAGACAGGGTCGCAGTGGTGTCACGTGCTTGTCTCGGATTCCGTTGTAGCTACCGTGACGACAGCCGCCTCGACTAGCATTACGCTAAGACAGGGTGGCAGTGGTGTCACATGCTCGTCTTAGCGTCCATCATCGCTACCGCGATGACATCCGCCTCGACTCACGTTACGCTAAGACAGGGTGGCATTGGTGTCACATGCTCTCGCATTAGGCTAAGACAGGGTGGCAGTGGTGTCACGTGCTCTCGCGTTAGGCTAAGACAGGGTGGAAGTGGTGTCACGTGCTCGCTACGTCAATGATGTCCTCCTCGACTCGCGTTACGCTTAGACAGGGTGGCAGTGGTGTCAGGTGCTCGTCTCGGCGTCCGTCCTCGCTACCGTGACGACTTCCACCTCGACTCGAGTTACGCTAAGACAGGGTCGCAGTGGTGTCACGTGCTCGTCTCGGATTCCTTTGTAGCTACTGTGACGACAGCCGCCTCGAACTAGCGTTACGCTAAGACAGGGTGGCAGTGGTGTCACATGCTCGTCTTAGCGTCCGTCGTCGCTACCCGCGATGACATCCACCTCGACTCATGTTACGCTAAGAAGGGTGGCATTGGTGTCACGTGCTCTCGCGTTAGGCTAAGACAGGGTGGCAGTGGTGTCACGTGCTCTCGCGTTAGGCTAAGACAGGGTGGAAGTGGTGTCACGTGCTCGCTGGCAACGATGTCCTCCTCGACTCGCGTTAGCTAAGACAGGGTGGCACTGGTGTCACGTGCTCATCTCGGCGTCATCGTCGCTACCCGCGATGATGTCTGCCTCGACTGCAGTAACCCAAAGACAGGGTGGCAGTGGTGTTTTTGTCACGTGCTCGCCTCAGTGTCCGTCGTCGCTACCGCAACGATGTCCGAATCGACACGCGTTACACTGAGACAGGGTGGCAGTGTGGTCACGTGCTTCGCTTGGTGTCCGTCGTCGCTACCACGACGACGTCCGCCTCGACTCACGTTACCCTAGGACAGTATGGCAGTGGTGTCACGTGCTCATCTCGGCGTCCGTCGTCGATACCACGATGACGTCTGCCTTGACTCGTGTTACCCTATGACAAGGTGGCACTGGTGTCACGTGCTCGTCTCGGCGTCCATCTTGACTCACGTAACGCTAAGACAGGGTGGCAGTGTGGTCAGGTGCTCATCTTGGTGTCCATCGTCGCTACCACGACGATGTCCGCCTCGACTCACGTTACCCTAAGACAGGGTGGCAGTTATGTCACATGCTCGTCTCGGTGTCCGTCATCGATACCGCGATGACGTCCACCTTGACTCGCGTTACCCTATGACAAGGTGGCAGTGGTCTCACGTGCTTGTCTCGGTGTCCATCTTGACTCAACTAACGCTAAGACAGGGTGGTAGCGGTGTCACGTGCTCGTCTCGGTGTCTGTCGTCGCTACCACGACGATGTCCGCCTCAACTCGCGTTACGCTTAGACTGGGTGGCAATGGTATCACGTGCCCATCTCAGCATCCGTCGTCGCTAGCGCGACGACGTCTGCCTCTACTCGCGTTACCCTAAGACAGGGTGACAGTGGTGTCATGTGCTCGTCTCGGCGTTCGTCGTTGCTACTACGACGACGTCCGCCTCGACTCGCGTAACCCTAGGACAATGTGGCACCGGTGTCACGTGCTTGTCTCGGCGGCCATTATTGCTACCACGATGACATCCGCCTCAACTCGCGTTACCTTAAGGCAGGGTGGCAATGGTATCACGTGCTCATCTCGGCGTCCGTCGTCTCTACTGCGATGATGTCTTCCTCGATTCGCATAACGTTAGGACAGGGTGGCAATGGTGTCACGTGCTCGTCTCGGTGTCCGTCGACGCTACAACGACGACATCCGCCTAGACACGCGTAACGCTAAGACAGTGTGGCAGTGTGGTCACATGCTCATCTTGGTGTCGGTCATCGCTACCGCGACGACGTCCGCCTGGACTCACGTTACCCTAAGCCAGGGTGGCAATGGTGTCACTTGCTCGTCTCGGCGTCTGTCGTCGATACCGTGATGACGTCCACCTTGACTCGCGTTACCCTATGACAAGGTGGCCCTAGTGTCACGTGCTTGTCTCGTCGTCCATCTCGACTCGCGTAACGCAAAGACAGGTTGGCAGTGGTGTCACGTGCTCGTCTCGGAGTCCGTCGTCGCTACCGCCACGACGTCCGCCTCGACTCGCGTTACCGTGAGACATGGCGGCACTGGTGTCGCTTGCTCGCCTCGGTGTCTGTCGTCACTACCGCGACCACAACCGCCTCGACTCGCATTACCCGAAGACAAGGTGGCAGTGGTGTCAAATGCTCGTCTCGGCATCCCTCGTTGCTACCGCGACGATGTCCGCCTCGACTCGCGTAATGTTAAGATAGGGTGGCAGTGGTGTCACGTGCTCGTATCGGCGTCCGTCGTTGCTAGCTTGACGAAGTCCGCATCGACTCGCGTTACCCTAAGATAGGGTGGCACTGGTGTCACGAGCTCCTCTCAGCATCCATCGTCGCTACCGCAATGACGTCCGCCTCGACACGCGTTACCCTAAGACAGGGTGGCAGTGGTGTCATGTGCTTGTCTCGGCGTCCGTCGTCGCTAGTGCGATGATGTCTGCCTCGACTTGTGTTACCCTAAGACATCATGGTAGTTTTGTCACGTGCTCGTCTCTGCGTTCGTCGTCGCTACCGCGACGACATCCGTCTCGACTCGCGTTACGCTAAGACAGGGTGGCAGTGGTGTCACGTGCTCGTCTCGGCGTCCGTCCTCGGTACCGCGACGACTTCCACCTCGACTCGAGTTACGCTAAGACAGGCTGGCAGTGGTGTCACGTGCTCTTCTCGGAGTCCGTCGTCGCTACCGCGATGACATCCGGCTCGACTAGCGTTACGCTAAGACAGGGTGGCAGTGGTGTCACGTGCTCGTCTCAGCGTCCGTCGTCACTACCGTAACGACATCGGCCTCGACTCGCGTTACGCTAAGACAGGGTGGCAGTGGTGTCACGTGCTCTCGCGTTAGGCAAAGATAGGGTGGCAGTGGTATCACGTGCTCGTCTCGGCGTCCGTCGTCGCTACGGTGAAGAAGTCCACCTCGACTCCAGTTATGCCAAGATAGGGTGGCACTGGTGACACGTACTCGTCTCGGCATCCGTCGTCACTACCGCGACGTCGTCCGCCTCGACTCACGTAACCCTAAGACAGGGTGGCAGTGGTGTCACATGCTCGTCTCGGCGTCCGTCGTTGCTACCGCGACGACGTCCGCCTCGACTCGCGTCACGCTAAGACGGTGTGGAAATAGTGTCACATGCTCGTCTCGGTGTCCGTCATCGCTACCGCGATGACGTCCTCCTTGACTCGCGTTACCCTAAGACATGGCGGCACTGGTGTCAGGTGCTCATCTCGGTGCCCATCGTCGCTACCGCGACGAAATCCGCCTCGCCTCGCGTTACCCTAAGACATGGCGGCACTAGTGTCATGTGCTCGTCTCGGTGTCCATTGTCACTACCGCGATGAAATCTGCTCGACTCGCGTTACCTTAAGACAAGGTGGTAGTGGTGTCACGTGCTCCTCTTAGCATCCGTCGTTGCTACCATGACGATTTCCAAATTGACTCGCGTTACCCTAAGAAAGGGTGGCACTGGCGTAACGTGCTCCTCTCGGTGTCTATCGTCGCTACTGCGATGACGTGCGACTCGAGTCACATTACCCTAAGACAGAGTGGCACTGGTGTCACGTGCTCGTCTCGGCGTCCGTCGTCGCTACCACGACGACGCTCGCCTCAACTTGCATTACGCTTAGAATTGGTGGCAATGGTGTCACGTGCTCATCTCGGCGTCCGTCGTCGCTACCGCGATAATGTCTGCCTCGACTCGCGTAACCCAAAGACAGGGAGGCAGTGGTGTCACGTGCTCGTCTCAACGTCCATCGTCGCTACCACGACGATGTCCGAATCGACACGCGTTACGCTAAGACAGGGTGGCAGTGTGGTCACGTGCTCATCTTGTTGTCCGTCGTCGCTACCGCGACGACGTCCGCCTCGACTCACGTTACCCTAAGACAGGGCGGTAGTGGTGTCACGTGCTCGTCTCGGCGTCCGTCGTCGATACCGTGATGACGTCCGCCTTGACTCGTGTTACCCTATGACAAGGTGGCACTGGTGTCACGTGCTCGTCTCGGCGTCCAACTCGACTCACGTAACGCTAAGACAGGGTGGCAGTGGTCTCACATGATTGTCTCGGTATGCGTCGTCACTACCGCGACGACATCCGCCTAGACTCGCGTTACCCGAAGACAAGGTGGCAGTGGTGTCACGCGCTCATCTCGGCGTCCATCGTTGCTACCGCGACGACGTCGGCCTCAGCTCGCGTAACGCTAAGACAGGGTGGCAGTGGTGTCGCGTGCTCGTCTCGGCATCCGTCGTTGCTAGTGCGATGACGTCCGCCTCTCCTCGCATTACCCTAAGACAGGGTGGCAGTGGTGTCACGTGCTCCTCTCAGCATCCATCGTCGCTACCGCAACGACGTCTGCCTCGACTCGCGTTACACTAAGACAGGGTGGCAGTGGTGTCTGTCATCGCTACTGCGATGATGTCTGCCTCGACTCGTGTTACCCTAAGACAGCGTGGCAATTTTGTCACGTGCTCGTCTCGGCGTCCGTCGTCACTACCGTGACGACGTCCGCCTCGACTCGCGTTACCCTAAGATAGCGTGGCAGTGGTGTCACGTGCTCGTCTCAGTGTCCGTCGTCGCTACCGCGATGTCTTTCGCCTCGACTCGTGTTAGGCTAAGACAGGTTGGAATTGGTGTCACGTGCTCATCTCGGCGTCCATCCTCACTACCGCGATGACTTCCGCCTACAACTTGCGCACTAAAAGCAGGGTGGCGAGTGGTGGCACGTGCTAATCTCTGCATCCGTCGTTGCTACCGCGACGACATCCGCCTCGACTGCGTTATGCTAAGACAGGTTGGCAGTGGTGTCAGGTGCTCGTCTCGGCGTTTGTCCTCGCTACCGTGATGACTTCACCTCACTCGAGTTACGCTAAGACAGGGTCGCAGTGGTGTCACGTGTCGTCTCGGATTCCGTTGTAGCTACCGTGACGACAGCGCCCGCACTAGCGTTACGCTAAGACAGGGTGGCAGTGGTGTCACATGCTCGTCTTAGCGTCCGTCATCGCTACCGCGATGACATCGCCTCGACTCACGTTACGCTAAGACAGGGTGGCATGGGTGTCACATGCTCTGCATTAGGCTAAGACAGGGTGGCAGTGGTGTCACGTGCTCTCGCGTTAGGCTAAGACAGTGGTGGAAGTGGTGTCACGTGCTCGCTACGTCAAGATGTCCTCCTCGACTCGCGTTACGCTTAGACAGGGTGGCAGTGGTGTCAGGTGCTCGTCTCGGCGTCCGTCCTCGCTACCGTGACGACTTCCACCTCGACTCGAGTTACGCTAAGACAGGGTCGCAGTGGTGTCACGTGCTCGTCTCGGATTCCTTTGTAGCTACTGTGACGACAGCCGCCTCGACTAGCGTTACGCTAAGACAGGGTGGCAGTGGTGTCACATGCTCGTCTTAGCGTCCGTCGTCACTACCGCGATGACATCCACCTCGACTCACGTTACGCTAAGACAGGGTGGCATTGGTGTCACGTGCTCTCGCGTTAGGCTAAGACAGGGTGGCAGTGGTGTCACGTGCTCTCGCGTTAGGCTAAGACAGGGTGGAAGTGGTGTCACGTGCTCGCTACGGCAACGATGTCCTCCTCGACTCGCGTTAGGCCAAGACAGGGTGGCACTGGTGTCACGTGCTCATCTCGGCGTCCATCGTCGCTACCGCGATGATGTCTGCCTCGACTCGCATAACCCAAAGACAGGGTGGCAGTGGTGTCACGTGCTCGCCTCAGTGTCCGTCGTCGCTACCGCAACGATGTCCGAATCGACACGCGTTACACTGAGACAGGGTGGCAGTGTGGTCACGTGCTTAGCTTGGTGTCCGTCGTCGCTACCACGACGACGTCCGCCTCGACTCACGTTACCCTAGGACAGTATGGCAGTGGTGTCACGTGCTCATCTCGGCGTCCGTCGTCGATACCACGATGACGTCCGCCTTGACTCGTGTTACCCTATGACAAGGTGGCACTGGTGTCACGTGCTCGTCTCGGCGTCCATCTTGACTCGCGTAACGCTAAGACAGGGTGGCAGTTGTGTCATGTGCTCGTCTCGGCGTCCGTCGTTACTACCGCGACGACATCTGCCTCGACTCGCGTTACCCGACGACAAGGTGGCAGTGGTGTCACGTGCTCGTCTCGGCGTCCATCGTTGCTACCGCGACGATGTCGGCCACAGCTCGCGTAACGCTAAGACAGGGTGGCAGTGGTGTCACGTGCTCGTCTCGGCATCCGTCGTTGCTAGCGCGACGACGTCCGCCTCTCCTTGCGTTACCCTAAGACATGGTGGCAGTGGTGTCACGTGCTCCTCTCAGCATCCGTCGTCGCTACCGCAATGACGACCGCCTCGACTCGTGTTACACTAAGACAGGGTGGCAGTGGTGTCACATGCTTGTCTCGGCGTCTGTCATCGCTACTGCGATGATGTCTACCTCGACTCGTGTTACCCTAAGACAGCGTAGCAGTTTTGTCACGTGCTCGTCTCGGCGTCCGTCGTCGCTACCGTGACGATGTCCGCCTCGACACGCATTACCCTAAGACAGGGTGTCAGTGTTCCGTCTTTGCTACCTCGATGACATCTGCCTCGAGTCACGATACCCGAAGACAGGCTGGCCGTGGTGTCACTTACTTGTCTCGGCCTCCGTCATCGCTACCGCGATGATGTCTGCCTCGACTCATGTTGCCTTAAGACAGTGTGGCTGTTTTGTCATGTGCTCGTCTCGGCGTTCGTCGTCGCTACCATGACAATGTCCGCCTCGACTCGCGTTACCCTAAGACAGCGTGGCAGTGGTGCCACATGCTCGTCTCAGCGTCCGTCGTCACTACGGGTGGCAGTGGTATCACGTGCTCGTCTGGGCGTCCGTTGTCGCTACGGCAACGATGTTCGCCTCGACTCACGTTACGCTAAGACAGGGTGGCACTGGTGTCACCCGCTCGTCTTGGCGACCGTCGTCGCTAGGGCGACGATGTCCGCCTCGACTCGCGTTACCCCAAGACAGGGTGGCACTGGTGTCACATGCTCGTCTTGGCTTACATCGTCGCTACCGCGACGACGTCCGCCTCGACTCGCGTTACACTAAGACAGGTTGGCAGTGTTCCGTCATCGCTACCGTGACGATGTCCGCCCCAAGTCGTGTTACGCTAAGACAGAATGGCACTGGTGTCACATGCTTGTCTCGGCGTCCATCATCGCAACCACGACAACGTCCGCCTCAACTCGCGTTACACTTAGACAGGGTGGCAATGGTGTCACGTGCTCGTCTCGGCATCCGTCATCACTACCGCGACGACGTCCACCTCGACTTGCGTAACCCTAAGAAAGGGTGGCAGTGGTGCGACATGCTTGTCTCGGTGTCCGTCGTTGCTACCGCGGCGACGTCCGCCTCGACTCACGTAAAACTAAGATTGGGTGGCAGTGGTGTCACGTGCTAGTCTCGGCGTCTGTCGTCGCTACCGCGACGATGTCCACCTCGACTCGCGTTACCCCAAGACATGGCGGCACTGGTGTCACGTGCTCGTCTCGGTGTCTGTCGTCGCTACCGCGATGAAATCCGCCTCGACTTGCGTTACCCTAAGACAAGGTTGCAGTGGTGTCACGTGCTCGTCTCGGTGTCCGTCGTCGCTACCGTGAAGACATCCGCCTCGACTCGCGTTACCCTAAGACAGGGTGGCACTGGTGTCACGTGCTTGTCTCGACGTCCGTCGTCGCTACCGCGACGATGTCCGCCTCGACTCGCGTTACCCTAAGAAAGGTGACAGTGCTCCGTCGTCGCTACCGCGACGACGTTCGCCTCGAGTCGCGTTACCCTAAGACAGAGTGGCATTGGTGTCACGTGCTTGTCTCGGCGTCCGTCGTCGCTACCATGACCACGACGACGTTCACCTCGAGTCGCGTTACCCTAAGAGAGAGTGGCACTTGTGTCACGTGCTCGTCTAGGCATCCGTCGTCGCTACCACAACGTCGTTCGCCTCAACTCGCATTACGCTTAGACTGGGTGGCAATGGTATCACGTGCTCATCTCGGCGTCTGACGTTGCTACCGCGACGACGTCTGCCTCGATTCGAGTAACCCTAAGACAGGGTGGCAGCGGTGTCACGTGCTCGTCTGGGCGTCCATCGTCGCTAAAGCGATGACGTCCGCCACGACTCACGTTACGCTAAGGCTGGGTGGCAGTGTGGTCACGTGCTCATCTTGGTGTCCATCGTCGCTACCGTGATGACGTCCGCCTTGACTCAGGTTACCCTAACACAGGGTGGCAGTGGTGTCACGTGTTTGTCTCGGCGTCCGTCGTCGATACCGCGACAACGTCCGCCTTGACTAGCATTACCCTATGACAAGGTGGTAATGGTGTCACGTGCTCATCTCGGCGTCCGTCTCGACTCGCATAACGCTAAGACAGGGTGGCACTGGTGTCACATGCTCGTCTCGTTGTCCGTCGTCGCTACCACGACGACATCTGCCTCGACTCGCGTTAACCAAAGACAAGGTGGCAGTGGTGTCACGTGCTCGTCTCGGCGTCCATCGTTGCTACCGCGATGACGTCTGCCTCGACTCACGTAACGCTAAGGCAGGGTGGTAGTGGTGTCAAGTGCTAGTCTCGGCGCCCGTCGTTGCTACCGCGACGACGTCCACCTCTACTCGCGTTACTCTAAGATAGGGTGGCAGTGGTGTCACACGCTCCTCTCAGCATCCGTCGTCGCTACCGCGACGAAATCCGCCTTGACTCACGTTACCCTAAGACAAGGTGGTAGTGGTGTCACGTGCTCGTCTCGGCGTCCGTCGTCACTACAGTGACGACGTCCGCCTCAACTCGCGTTACCCTTTAGACATGGCGGCACTGGTGTCACGTGCTCGTCTCGGTGTCCGTCATCGCTACCGCGACGACATCCGCCTCGACTCGCAATACCCTAAGACAGGGTGGCAGCCGTGTCACGTGCTCCTCTCGGTGTTCGTCGTCGCGACGGTGACGATGTCCGCCTCGACTTGCGTTACGTTAAGACAAGGTGGAACTGGTGTCACGTGCTCGTCTCGGCGTCCGTCGTCGCTACCACGATGATGTCTACCTCGACTCGCGTTACCCTAAGACAGGGTGGCACTTGTGTCACGTGCTCGTCTCGGCGTCCGTCGTCGCTACTGCGATGACGTCCGCCTCGACTCGCGTTACCCTTAGACTGGCAGTGTTCCGTCGTCGCTACCATGATGATGTTCGCCTCGAGTCGCGTTACCCTAAGACAGAGTGGCACGTGCTCGTCTCGGCGTCCGTCGCCGCTACCACGACGACGTCCGTCTCAACTCGCGTTACGCATAGATAGGGTGGCAATGGTGTCACGTCCTCGTCTCGGCGTCCGTCGTCGCTACTGCGACGACGTCTGCCTCGACTTGCGTAACCCTAAGACAGGGTGGCTGTGGTGTCACGTGCTCGTCTCGGCGCGTCCGTTGTCGCTACCACGACGATGTCCGCCTCGACTCACTTACCCTAAGAAATGGTGGCACTGGTGGCACGTGGTCGTCTCGGCGTCCGTCGTTGATACCGTGACGACGTCCGCTTTGACTCGCGTTATCCTATGACAAGGCGGCAGTGGTGTCACGTGCTCGTCTCTGCGTCCATCGTCGCTAACGCGACGACGTCTACCTTGACTCGCGTAACACAAACACAGGGTGGCAGTGGTGTCACGTGCTCGTCTCGGTGTCCGTCGTCACTACGGCGATGACGTCCGCCTCGTCTCGCATTACCCTAAGACCTGGCGCCACTGGTTACACGTGCTCATCTCGGTGTCCGTCGTCGCTACCGCGATGACATCCGCCTCGACTCGCATTACCCAAAGACAAGGTGGCAGTGTTGTCACGTGCTCGTCTCGGCGTCCATCGTCGCTACCATGACGATGTCCGCCTTGACTCGCATTACCCTAAGACAGGGTGGCACTGGTGTCATGTGCTCGTCTCGATGTCCATCGTCGCTACCACAACGACGTCCGCCTCGACTCGCGTTACGCTTAGACAGGGAGGCAATGGTGTCACGTGCTCGTCTCGCCGTCCGTCGTCGCTAACACGATGATGTCTGCCTTGACTCGCGTAACCCTAAGACAGGATGGCAGTGGTGTCACGTGCTCGTCTCGGCGTCCATCGTCGCTACCGCGACAACGTCCGCCTCGACTCGCGTAATGCTAAGACAGGGTGGCAGTGGTGTCACGTGCTTGTCTCGGTGTCCGTCATCGCTACGGCGATGATATCCGCCTTGACTCGCGTTACGCTAAGACAGGGTGGCAATGGTGGCACGTGCTCGTCTCGGCGTCTGTCGTCGCTACCGCGACGATGTCCGTCTCGACTCACGTTACCCTAAGACAGGGTGGCACTGCTGTCACATGCTTGTCTCGGCATCCCTCATCGCTACCGCGACGACGTCCGCCTCGACTCGCGTAACCCTAAGACAGGGTGGCAGTGGTGTCATGTGCTTGTGTCGGCGTCCGTCGTCGCTACCGCGATGACATCTGTCTCGACTCGCGTTATCCTAAGACAGGGTTGTCGGATTCCGGGTTCTGCAGTCCCAAGAAGGTTCGAACTCTGGGGCGTGTGCGAAGGTCTCAACCTCTCAAGCTTAGAGGCCGTCGCCCCACAGCCTAGCCTAGCCGGATTCACGTGAGCAAGGATGAAGAAGAACACGGCAGTTTACCCAGGTTCGGGCCACCTTGCGGTGTAAAACCCTACTTCTGCTTTGTATTGGATTGACCTCGACTAGTACAGAGGATGAACTAGTACAGAGGATGAATAACCTCGCGAGGGCTCGGTGGTGAGAATGAGTCGATCTCCCCTATGTTAGTGGCTAACCTATATTTATAGTGGCCTTCTTCATCTTCCTTCGAAACTTAGGAGGGACGGGATACCACAATGGCCAATTTGAAAGGGGACAAGTATTACATCCTATCCTGACAAAAGGTGGTCTTCTCCTGCAAAGCTTCTGGTTGTGACGCAGCGGTGGGCTCGGTGATGACCTCCGCTTTGCCGAGCCTGTGGTCTTGGTCCTGTAGCAGCGGAATGGAAACCTTTGGGAGATTCCTTGGGAACTCATGGCTGTCCTTGCCTCCTTAGCACCAAAGAGGAAACTGCCTCCTCTGCGCCCGCTGGCGCCCGACTGGCCTTGGTCGTCATGGCTCATGTCATCGCAGCCTCGTGAGGCTAGGTACCTCCATAGAAATCTCCGCTCCTGGGGAGGACGCTCCCTCGTTTTGTTGTCGTCCTCCTCGCAAGGCCTGGCCCCTCGCGAGGGTCTTGTCTTGGTGGTCTTGGAGATGGGCTGTACCAGGCCGTCGAGGGAGCCACGCCGTGGGCCACAGGCAGGCAAGTCTGGGTACCCTAGTTCGCAGAACACCGACAGTAGCCCCTGGGCCCAAGGCGCACTTGGGTTGGCTTCGAGGCGAAGCCAAGGGGCAAGGGTGAAGCGCTGCGGGCCCCAATCACCTGCGGGCCAGGTTGACGCGTGGTGCTTGACGGGACGCAGACACCTCCGCTTCCCCACGCCGCCTCGGCACTTGCCCCGACTTGGCAACTGCCTGGCGCATGCAGCAGCGCCATCATCACTCGGAACGTGGAGGGGCGCCGGTTAGCCTTCAGCTGCCTATAAGAGGGCGACGGAGGCGGAGCCCCCGGTCCATCTTCATCTCCTTGCTAGCCGTCTCCCCTCGCTCCTTCTTCATCTCCGCCATGCCGCCGTCTTGCCGAAGCATCCATGGCACCAGTGAGGAGGTTTTCCACTGCTGAGAAAGGGAAGGCCCCCATGGAGGGACCAGGCTCGCCGCCGCCCAAGAGGGGCCGCGGCCGCCCCCGTAAGTATGCTGCGATGCCGGCGGTGGCTCCCCAGGGGAGTGGGCGCACCCCCTCGCAAGTCGGAGCCACTTCCGGTAGTCGTGGGAAGGCTCCCTCCCGGGCCCGAGGCTGCAGCGACCGAGGCGGCCACGACCAAGGGGGAAAGCATGTGGCTGCTCTCCGGCCACCGCGCCTGCGATCCCATTCGGCCGACGCATCCCCGGAGTTCGCTATGGGCGGAGAGGCCGACAGGCACCTGTTTCTTCGCCGGCACGCTGCCGGTCGTTGGAGGGCTTGGCGGCCTCTGGCTGCAGGCCAACGGCTGCTGCAGCAAGGCCTTGTGGCAGGAGGTCGAGGTCACCCCTGCCGGCTACGTGTTCCTGAACCGTGGGTGGCAGTCATTCGCCCGTGCGCGCGGCCTGCAGGGGAGATGTACCCTCCACTTCAGGCACGATAGAGCGGCGTCTCTCTACGTCAGGATCTTCGGGGAGGACGACAAGCGTCTGGGGTGCTGTCCAGAGGACGATGATGATGGTGACGATGTCCACCCCTCCGACGACGACGGCCGGGGGGGTGGCGGCATTCTCGATGGTGAACTCGCCCTTGGCGATGGCCGTGGCGCCTCTAGCAATGGCGGCTCTTCCTCCGGGGAAAGCATGAGCGACGACAACTACGATGAGCCGCCACGTCGCTGCGCCCGAACAAGGGAGGGTGGTGAACCACCGCGTCGCCGCGCCCCCCCTCGGAGGACGTCGAGCCGCCTCTCCATCGAGCTCCGGTGAAGCAGGAGGAGGACTCCTACTGAGCGCAGGCGTCGCTGGAGCCAAGCCTCAGGAGTTGCAGTGGCCGCGAGGCCGCCTTTTGCTTTTTCTTTTTCCTGCATCAAGAAACACATAAGGCCTGGACGGGGCATGTAATGGACCATGGCGCTTGCGCCGTTATGTTAACTTTTTTTATTTTGTATCCTAGCATTTGTGTTGATATCAACCGACAGGTTCCTGCTTGATCGTGATTAGGATAGCTTAGCTTGGTGCGCTTATGGCGGACTCCTGCGTCACGAGGGTGCCTTCCTCCGGAGCTTGGATCCCCTGCGTGCCTCTCGTTCCCGTAACGGTGCGGCCACGGCACCAGAGCGGTTTAGAGTTCTTGCCGGGGGCTTCTTTCTTGAGGATCAAAGAGCTCTCGAGCCTCAGGAGGTACCCAACGGACGCGAGGCCCCGGGGGCTCGCGTGGGGCGCAGCGCCTCTGGTACGCCGGGTCGCGATGCCCGTCGAGGCTAGGAGACGGGGGCTCAGGAAGACATACATGCCCGTTGGCTCGCTTGAGAGCGTCGCGCGAGGATTAGGACGCCAAGGTCTTGGCGAGGTGTGTTCGCGGGTAGGCGCAGGCGTACAGACCGTGACCAGCCCCCGCTCGCGAGACGCGCGGGAAGGAGCGACGGGCAACTGCCACCTCCTTTAAAGTAAGATTCGAGAGAGCAAACGCTGCAAGGAGAAAAATTCCCACCGCTTTCAAATAAAAACGCGAGAATTTCGAAATTCATTCCAAGAAGTGGCAAATTGGCTACAAAAGCAAGCAAAAGAATAGTCGCGTCCGGCGCCTACTCTAGTCTTCTAGTCTTCCCGCCAGCGCGGAGCATGGGGTTTCCACTAGGCGTGGGCATAGTCATTGAAAGACCGTGTCGTCCGCCAGTGCGAAGCATGTGGCTTCCACTTGGGCGTGGGTGGGAGCCCCCATGAGGCCCTTGGGCGGTGCTCAGGAGACTCTGGGGCGTGTATAGCCCCATTCATTATTACGTCAGAGTATCACGGGTAGAACTTCCGGAGATGCTGGT
Source organism: Thinopyrum elongatum (assembly GCA_011799875.1). Classification (NCBI taxonomy): domain Eukaryota; kingdom Viridiplantae; phylum Streptophyta; class Magnoliopsida; order Poales; family Poaceae; genus Thinopyrum; species Thinopyrum elongatum. Next base: position 233,503,638 of record CM022300.1, read on the forward strand.
TGTTCTAGGCATTCTGGATGGGGACCCTGTCCTGCGTCTCCAGGCGCGCGGCGCTAGGCCTGGAGATGCGGGCGACCCTGAACGGGCCCTCCCACATAGGCGAGAGCTTGTGGAGCCCCTCCCTGGAGAGCACCCGCCTCAGGACAAGGTCACCCACCTCGAGAGTCCGGGAGCGGACGCTGTGGCAGTGGTAACGCCGCAGCGCCTGCTACTACCTCGCTGCACTGAGCGAGGCTTGGCGGCGGGCTTCCTCCCTGAGCACGAGGTCTATCCCCCGTGAGGCATCCTGACGCGCCTCGTCGAATGCCACGACCCGCGAGGAGCGAAGCCTGACCTCGTGAGGGAGGAATGCCTCGGCCCCGTAGATGAGAAAGAACAGGGTCTCGCCGGTGGGCTTGGTTGCAGTGGTGTGGATAGACCACAGCATAGACTGAAGCTCCCTGAGCCAACCCCTGCCGCAAGCCTCGAGCTTCTTCTTGAAGCTTCTTGCAGAGGCCCCTCAGGACCTCCGCGTTGGCACGCTCGGCCTAGGAGTTGCTCCGTGGGTGTGCCACCGAAGCGTAGCATATCTGCATTCCAAGATTAGAGCAGTACGTCCTGAAGAGGTTTCTCGTGAACTGTGAGCCATTGTCAGTAATGATACGATTAGGGACACTGAAATGGCTCACGAGGCCTTTGATGAACTTTACGGCTGAGCCAGCGGTGATGGTGCGTACTAGCCTACTTTCGCCCACTTGGTGAATTTGTTGATGGCGACGTACAAGTAGCGGTATCCACCAGTCGCCCGAGGGAACGGGGCCAGGATATCCCATCCCCAGACCACGAACGGCCACAAGAGTGGGATGGTCTGGAGGCCTTGCGTGGGCTGGTGAATCTGCTTGGCGTGGAACTGGCAGGCCTCGCAGGATCATACCAGCTCGGCGTCCGTTGTCGCTACTGCGACGACGTCAACCTCGGCTATCGTTACGCCAAGACAAGGTGGCAATGGTGTCACGTGCTCTTCTCGGCATCCGTCGTCGCTACCGCGACGATGATCGCCTCGACTTGCATTACCCTAAGACAAGATGGCAGTGGTGTCACGTGCTCGTCTCTGCGTTCGTCGTCGCTACTGCGATGATGTCCGCCTAGACTCCCATTACCCTAAGACAGCATGGCAGTGGTGTCATGTGCTTGTCTCGGCGTCCGTCATCGCTACCGCGACGACGTCTGCCTCGACTCGCGTTACCCTAAGACAGTGTGGCAGTGGTGTCACGTGCTCGTCTCGGCGTCCGTCGTTGCTACCGCGACGACGTCCACCTCTACTCGCGTTACCCTAAGACAGGGTCGCCATGGTGTCACGTCCATGTATCGGCGTCCGTCATCGCTACCGCGACGACGTTCGCCTCGACTCGCGTTACCCTAAGACAGCATGGCAGTGGTGTCAGGTGCTCGTCTCAATGTCCGTCGTCGCTACGGCAACGACGTCCGCCTCAACTCACGTTACCCTAAGACAGCATGGCAGTGGTGTCACGTGCTTGTCTCGGCGTCCGTCGTCGCTACCACAATGACGTCCGCCTCGACTCGCATTACGCTAAGACATGGTGGTAGTGGGGTCACATGCTCATCTTGGTGTCCGTCATCGCTACCGCCACGACGTTCACCTAGACTCATGTTACCCTAAGACAGGGTGGCAGTGGTGTCACGTGCTCGTCTTGGCGTCCGTCGTCAATACCGTGATGACGTCCGCCTTGACTCGCTTTACCCTAAGACAAGGTGGCAGTGGTGTCAAGTGCTCATCTCGGCGTCCATCGTCGCTACTGCGACGATGTCCGCCTTGACTCGTGTAACGCTAAGAAAGGGTGGCAGTGGTGTCACGTGCTCGGCTCGGTGTCCGTCGTCGCTACCGCGATGACGTCTTCCTCGACTCGTGTTACCCTAAGAAATGGTGGCACTGGTGTCACGTGCTCGTCTTGGTGTCCGTCGTCGCTACCGCAACGAGATCTGCCTCGACTCATGTTACCCTAAGACATGGTGCCACTGGTGTCACGTGCTCGTCTCGGTGTCCGTCGTCACTACCTTGATGACCTCGGCCTCGACTCGTGTTACCATAAGACAGGGTGGTAGTGGTGTCACGTGGTCCTCTCGGTGTCAGTCGTCGCTACCGCGATGATGTCTGCCTCTACTCGCGTTACCCTAAGACAGGGTGTCCGTGGTGTCACGTGCTCGTCTCAGCGTCCGTCGTCGCTACCACGACGACGTCTTCCTCGACTCGCATAACCCTAAGACAGATTGGCAGTGGTGTCAGGTACTCGTCTGGGCGTCCGTCGTCGCTACCACGACGACATCTGCCTCACCTCGCGTTACGCTAAGACAGGGTGTTAGTGGTGTCACGTGCTCGTCTCGTCGTCCGTCGTCGCTACCACGACGACGTCCGCCTCGACTCTCGTTACGCTAAGACAGGGTGGCTGTGGTGTCACGTGCTCGTCTCGGCGTCCATCGTCGCTACCGCGATGACGTCCGCCTCGACTCCTGTTACCCTAAGACAGCGTGGCAGTGGTGTCACGTGCTCATCTCTGTGTCCATCGTCACAACTGCGATGACATCCGCCTCGACTCGTGTTACCCTAAGATAGTGTGGCAGTGGTGTCACATGCTCGTCTCGGTGTCCGCCGTTGCTACCAAGATGATGTCCGCCTCTACTCATGTTACCCTAAGACAGGGTGGCCGTGGTGTCACGTCCACATCTCGGCATCCGTCGTCGCTACCGCGACGACGTCCGCCTCGACTCGCATTACCCTAAGAGAGGGTGGCAGTGGTGTCACGTGCTCGTCTCGGCGTCCGTCGTCGCTGCTGGTGGATTCAGAGATCCGCAGACTTAGGGAAGGTTCGAACTCTAGGGTATGTGCAAAGGACTCAACCTATCCAGCCTACAAGCTCGACGCCCTACGGCCTAGCTCGATGCACACAAACAAGGAAGAAAATGAACACGGCAGTTTACACAGGTTCGGGCCACCTTGCGGTGTAAGACCCTACTCCTGCTTTGTGGTGGATTGGCCTCACGAGGGGCTGAGGATGAGCTAGTATAAAGGATGAACAACCTCGTGAGGTCTATGAGTGAGGGTGAAATGGATCCCATCCCGGTCGGGGGTGGCTAGCCTATACTTATAGTGGCCTCGGTCCTCTTCCCCCAAATCGTAGGCGGGAAGGGATCCCAAAGTGGACAATTTGAAAGGGGACAAGTAGTACATCTTATCCTGACGAAAGGTGGTCTTCGCCTGCAAAGCCTCTGGTTGTGACGTAGCAGTGGGCTCGACGATGACATCCGTCCTGCCGTCCTGGCGGTCTTGGCCGGGCTCCTTGGGAACCCAAGCCCGCTCTTGCCTCCATAGCACCAAAGAGGAAACTACCTCCTCTGTGCCCACTGGCGCCCGGCTGGCCTTGGTCGTCATGGCTTGCGTTATCGCAACCTCCTGAGGTTGGGTACCTGCGTAGAAATCTCCGCTCCTTAGGAGGCAGCCTGGGGAGGCCGCTCCCTCGGGAGGTCTTGGTGCCGTCCGCCTCGTGAGGCTTGGCCCCTCGCGAGGGTCTTGTCTTGGTGGCCTTGGAGGTGGGCCGTACCAGGTCGTCGACAAAGCTACGCCATGGGCCGCAGGCAGGCAAGTCTGGGTACCCTAGTTCCCAAAACGCCGATAGTAGCCCCCGGGCCCAAGGCGCGCTCGGGCTTGGCTTTGAGGCGAAGCCAATGTGCAAGGGCGAAGCGCCGTGGGCCCCAATCACCTGCGGGCCAGGCTAACGCGTGGCGCTTGATGGGAAGTGGGCGTCTCCACTTCCCACGATGCCTCGGCAACTGCCCAGGCTGACAAAAGGCTGGCGCCTGCTACCGAGCCATCATTGCTCTCCCTTCGGCTTGCTCCAGATCCCCATTCTCCCAGCCGAGAACATCTCCAGATCCGGCCACGCTCCTCCCCCTTCCTTCAAGATCTCGCGAATGGTGTCCGGGAAGACGAAGCCGGCTGCTGAGGCTTCAAGCCCTTCCCCCTCTCCTGCGCCGGCCCTCGGCACGTTCTCCATCACCGAGGAGAGGCACCTCGCCGCTGCGCTCCCATTGACGGCGAGTGATCAAAACGAGTGGAAAGTGACCACTCTCCTGGCCGGCTCCGCCGAGCAAAGGACCTTGGCGGAGACGTTCTACCCCTTCTTCTTCCACAACGTCTTTGCAGGGCTCGTCCCGCCTTTCTCCGAGTTATTCACCACCGTCCTCAACCACTACCAGGTTCAGGCCCTATATCTTCAACCCAACTCCATCCTTCTCCTGTCCATTTTTGCCTTCTACTGCGAGGCATTCGTGGATGTGAGGCCCTCCGTTCCACTCCTCTGGCACTTCTACCTGCGACTGCATGATCCGGCCCAACGCTTCGGCTGTGTGTCCTTCGTCGTGGTCCACAAGAACAACCTGCTCATGAGGGCCGGAAAGAAGATGGACAACTTCCGGCGCCGGTGGGTCTTCATGGACGCCAAGGGCCTCAACGCGCGGCTGGAACTGCCGACCCAGCTGCCGGAGAAGCTCGATAGGTGGGGTCACGAGAAGTTCTCTGACCCCCAGGTGGCACCTGTCCTAAGGAGGAATACCGTAGATTTGGACGCCAGGGCGCTGACGGGGGGCATGCTCGTGAAGGAGTTCCTGGTGCGGCGCCTGGCCCCGCTCCAGTCGCACACGCGCCCCATTTGGGAGTACCAGGGTGCTATGGATGACATCAGGCTATGCTCGAAGGGCTTGACAGGCGAGGAGCTGGACAAGGCCATGAACACCCTGCTTGAGGGTGAGCCGGGCAATCTTTCAGAGGCCTACGCCCCGTTGTACTGCTGCGCAGACAGGGAGGCACTGGTCGCCGCCATGCCTGTCTTCAACGAGCTAGGGCTCGTGCCGCCCGAGCTCCCCAACGCCCCGGAGCCGGTGTCCTCCAGCGACAGCGTCGGCAAAGAAGGAAAGCAGGACTCGGAGGCGACAGAGGATGACGTAGCGGAGATCTCTCCCCCATCACGAGGCAAACTCCTCTGAGGCTTCTCTGACGACGACGAGCCCTCGGCCGTGAAACCCCCGGGCTCCACTGGGGTCCTCACGAGGTCGTTGGTGACCCCTTGGGCCCTCGGCAGGCCAGACCAGGCGACGCCGAAGAAGAGCGGGGCAGACGTGGCCCTGTATGCTGTGGCTCCTCAGGGCGATTCCTTCGCCTTGGAAGGCAGCGCCGCCCCGAGGCCAGCCGAAGAGCGCCTCGCCGTCTCCCCCGGCCCGACCAAGGCCGAGCCAAGGAAGAGCGGGGGTGCCCCCTGACGACAACATGTACCTAGGGTAGGGTCATAGGCCCAACCTAGACAACCTACCCAAGGACACTGCCCTAGAGTCAGAGACATTCAAAATGCAATAGAAGAAACCGACTGAGTTCACCTTGGAGAGCAATCCACTCGACCAGTTATGTCACTCGGATACCCCAATTCCATTCGACCAAGATGAAGTCACTCGACCATATAAAAAACCACTCGGAGTACAGAAGACCTAAAGTCACTCAGGATGGCAACGGTCAGGCGTTCACTCTGTAGTCTTAAAGATCATTTATAGCTCTTTATAGCTAGCATTACTAGTAACGCCCTGTCTTAATGAACATTGAACCCTGTGTAACGTGGGATGGCTGGGGTCCTGGCGCACTCTATATAAGCCACCCCCTCCACTGGCACAAGGGTTCGGACCCCCTATAACTCTCACGCATAATCCAGTCGACCAAGCCTCCGGGCACCGAGACGTAGGGCTGTTTCTTCCTCTGAGAAGGGCCTGAACTCGTACATCTTGCGTGCACAACCTCGCCGTAGCTAGGGTCCTGCCTCCTCCTACGTACCCCCTAATCTTACTGTCAGACTTACTCCCACGACACCCCCGCCCTGGCTAAGAGGGAGAAGAGGAGGGCATACATTGATCCCAACGAGTAAGCATCTTACCTTGTTTCTGTTCAGCATATACTCTCACCTTGCTCACAGTGCTCCTGCCCCGATGACCAGGGTGGGCGTCGTGGTGAAGAAGAGGAAGGAGGAAGCTCGGGCTTCAGAGACGCCGCCTCCTGCCGCAGGCGCAGCAACTCTGGCGTGTGCGGGGGAGGACATTCCTCGCCGCCTCGCGACGAAGCGGGCCTCTCAGGACATGGTGGTGCCGCCCCTGGAGGAGCCGGACCTCGTGGGCCAGCAAGCAGTAGGGCTGCCCGCGCCCGTTGCGCCTGGGCAAGGTTCGGAGCCCGCGGCCACCAAAGCCGACCTCGCTAGCTCCTCTGGAGCCACGGAGCAACTCACTGTGCTCGCGCCACCTTCTCCTCCAACCCTTGCGCTTGCGAACTACAGTCCCTTGGTCAGGCCAGGGGCCCTGGACGAGGCCTACGTTGCGCTTGGTCATCATCGGGCGGACCTTCAAGATGCCGACATGTGCTTCATGAGGGAGCGCCTGGGCTTCTCTCGGGGTGGGCCCAGGCCAACTCCTCCATTGAGAAGGCCTAGATCTGGGCTGAAGCCGCCAACACCGAGAGCAGGAAGGAGGCTGCCGATGCCAGAGCATCTCTCGACACGGTGTAGGCTGAGGCTGCAACTGCCGCAAAGCGCTGCAGGGAGGCGGAGAAGAGCTTGAAGGCTCTTCAGGAGGAGCAAGCCACGGCTACATCGCGGCTCTGCAAACAGTAGGAGGGCCTCAAGGCCCGTGAGGCAAAGCTCGCCGATCGAGACACCCAGCTGGCCCAGGTGTCCGCCGACCAGGCGATGGAGCATGATTGTCTGGCCAAGCTGAAGGCGGAGGCGGATGAAGCCCTGGTGTCCCACGCCCGGCATGTCTCCGAGACGACAGCCCAGCTGGAGACCAAGGAGAAGGCCCTCGTTGCCGCCGAGTAGAGGGCGGCCATGAACAACGAGACCTTCCTGGCCCTTGACCTCGGGTTCCGCAAGGCGCTGCGCTCCATCCATGGGGGAGGGTACAAAGAGCCGCTGACGATTCCTGAAGACGGTCTTGCAGGGCTCCTCCCCAAGCTTGCCGAGGCACTCAAGGGTCCCGCCGCTGCGGTAGACTCCTACCTGGAGGTGGAGTGCCGCTCGCTCTTCACCACGGCCGCGATGCGCATCTTCAGCCACCTCTACCTCCAGGACCTCGGCTTCGACCTCAACGCCCTGATCGACCCGGTGGTAATCGAGTCGCGCGATGCTGCCGCAGAGGCTGTGAGGGGCCATGTGGACGCGCTGCTTGGGAAGTTTCTCTACGTTCCCATCTCTGAGGCTCCAGCAGCACAAGTCAAAAGTGGTGAGGATGGTGGCAGCATTGTCGACGAGGGGCTACAAACGAGCGGGGCAGGTTGCGGCAGTGGCGTTTCTTCTTAGTTTTAGCCTACAACATTTTGTCGTGCCTCGTGGAGGCGTAAGGTTTCTGTTTAAGCTTCTGGGACAAGTTGTGCTTTCAATAATCATTAGGACCACGTGGTTTCCTTATTGCGTCAAGTTTCCTTCGTGCTTGCTTTTGTGCTCTGCATCGGTACGGCCCAGCCCCGCGCATACCTCGACCACCGTTGGGGCATCCGGGTCACTAGGACGACACCAAGGGGCGAGGGGCTACATGACTAGTGAGGCCCCTGAGTCACGATGCTCAGGAGGGCCCCCTTGACGTGCGAGCAGACCTCATGAAGGAAATGTGGATGCCGGGGTGTAGGACTTCGCACTCTCCGTTGGAAGGGCCCAGCCCCGCGCATACCTCGACTGTCGTTGGGGCGTCCGGATCACCAGGACGACACCATGGGGCGAGGGGCTACGTGACCATTGAGGCCCCTGAGTCGCGATGCTCAGGAGGTCCCCCTTGACGTGCGAGCAGCCCTCATACCTTTGACCACCAGCTTTTGCCTGGGGGGACGCGAGAAGACCAGGTACCCAGAGCTGGTAGGGTAGCTTGTGTCAGGCGAGGCCTGAGCACAACCCCTGTACCAGCACCCTTGCACAATCCTCCCGATGGGGAACCTGTGGGGTGTTGCCGGTCGTAGAGCCGAGAGGCTATCCTGAGGTTGGTACGGTCACGAGGTCGCCCTCAGTTGTTTATTCACAAGCGCGGAGCATGGTGCTTCCACTTTATCATGGGCATAGCCGCTCCTCGACCGTGTCGTCTGCCAGCGCGGAGCATGGGGCTTCCACTGGTGTGTGGGCATAGCCACTCCTCGATCGTGTTGTCCGCCAGCGCGGAGCATGGGGCTTCCACTGGTACGTGGGTGGGAGTTCCCGCTGGGGGAGACTTCGGGGCGTGTACAGCCCCGTTCGTACGCATGGCTAGCACGGTAGAACTGGAGGAGGTGTATCTGGGCACTCGTGAGCCAGTGCGGGACTTGCGAGGCCCTACCTCAAGGCGGGTTCGCCTGATTTTTGTGGAGCGGGGCGCGCTTAAGAAACCTGCGGGATGATGGGGGGTCCTGCGCCGAATGCCCCCAGGAGGTGAGGTTAACAAGGCCAGCCCGCCATATAGAGCTCAGCCATTGGTTTTATCGACGCTGCAAGGACGGACCCGAGCACAGACGCCGTGCCAAGTCTTCTCGTGCAACGATCCCATGGAAAAATAGCCGGCGCACGGCTCCCGTTGCGGCGAAGCGCCGAATTGCGGTTGTACGAACCGTGCCATGCGCCCGCACTTGCCCACATGTGATTAGCTCATGCGAGAACAAGGCACCAAGGACCACAGGAGGTGACGCACATGGGAGCTGGCCCACGGGATAGAGCTCGGTCGCTTGGGTTTGTCGACACTGCAGGGATGAACCCGAGCATAGATGCCATGCCAGTCCTTAATCATGAGGCGGTCGTGGGCGGGCTCATGAGGGCGCAGTGACATTATAGTGACGAAGCACCAGACAGGCAGTTGAGATACTTAGGAAACTCAAGAAAGCAAAGCCAGTTCCGATACATGCGCAAAATGATACAGCTGCGGGGTTGGGCCCTAGCAGCCTGAGGATAATGCAGCCTGAGGGGCACCCTCAGTTGAACAAACCAGAAAGTCACCTGGCACCATTATTGTAGAAGCGTTGGAGTAGCTGAAGATGTGTACTGTAGAGATCGCTCCTCACGAGCCGACCGTCTCCTGAGTCCCGGGAGGCTCCGGAGGTCCGGGGGGCTCGCGAGGGTCCGTCACCTCCTCGGTAAGGACCGCCTCGCGCCTGGCCTCGTGAGCCGCCAAGGCTCCCTACGTGAGGCGCTGGTATGAGGCGGCCACGTTCAGCAGGCCGAACGGCATGCGGACGTAGCTGCAGGTGTAGCCCCCGCTCCGGCCAACGCGGGACTACCAGAAGAGGTCCTGCAAAGTAGCCCTGTTGAGGCCTGGGATGTTGATGCAGACGCGCAGCTCGCCATGCATGTCATGGGTGGCAGCTGCACTGGGTGGTGTAGGGCAACGCTCGCCACGCATGGCTCGCGCCTCCTGAAGCTCCTCGATTGCCTTGGTGATGAACTCCTGAGCACCCGGCGCCTCGCGCCTTGCGCCTTGCTCATGGAGGCGCGCATCGAAGAACGCCTCCACGTGGTGCCCGTACGCCTCCCTCGTCTCGCTGGTCAGGTTAGAGGCCCTCCAGAGGAGAGCCCCCGAGCCCATCCTGAGAGGGGTGCTGGGCGCGCCTCCCTATGCGAGAGGGAAAGATGCCCCACCAGAGGGCGCTGGGCCTGAGGCACGACCATCGGATGCCCCAGCCTCCTGATGGCCCTGTAGGAGGAGCTGCTTCTTCTTGGGAACGGCCTCAGGAGGCAGGACAGCACCCTCGTCATCAGGGTTCTCGACCGCCGCAGACTGGTAGGCGCGCTCGAGGGAGCACACCGCATCCTTTTCATCGCAGGCGACCGTGATGATGCCGCCTCTTCCTGGCATCTTGAGGACATTGTAGCCGTGGTGAGTTGCTGCCATGAACTTGGCGAGGGCCGGATACCCGAGGATGGCATTGTAAGGGAGGTGGATGTGGGTGACGTCGAAGTCGACGAGCTCGGTGTGGTAGTTGTCGCGCTTGCCAAAGGTGACAGGGAGGCAGATCTGCCCTATTGGGACGGCAGAGCCATTGGTGACCCCTGAGAAAGGCTTGGTGGGTAGAAGCTGGTCACATGGTACTTGGAGCGTCTCGAACGTCTCGACAGAGAGAACATTGAGCCCCGCGCCATCGTCAATGAGGGTCTTGGTGACAAGGACGTTGCTGATGGTTGGCGTGCAGAGCATTGGGAGCGCGCCGGCGGCGGCTGAGCACTTGAGCTGGTCCATGGAGTCAAAGGTGATGGTGTGCTTGGACCACCTAAGGGGGCGCGATGCCTCGAGCTTGGGGAGGGCCGCGTTCACCTCACGAGCGAACTGCTTGAAGCGGGGTGCTGAGCGCCACCCAGGATGCAGGCGATCGCGCGAAGCTCTTGGAAGCCCCCAGCCCCATCATCTTGGCGGCTGTCGTCGTTTCTCCTTGGCGACAGCGGAGGGAGGCTAGTATTGCCCTAGGGGCGATCCTCACGAGGCTGGTCTCTCCAGGGGCCATCACGAGGTTGGTCGCGCCAGTCTTGGCAGGGGTCGCGGTTGTCCCAGCGGCCTCCACTACGGCCTCCTCCGCGGCCGTAGCCATGGTCGTTGCGCTCGGGGCGGCGGCCAAAGCACCCGTCGCGGATTGCCCTGAGCTCCTGGCAGTCATTGGTGTTGTGGCTGTGGACAATGTGGAAGACACAGAACAGGCGGTTGCCCCTGGGAGGCTCTCATAACCAAATCATAACCCTACACCAAAAATCATCCAAATCCATCCAGCCATTTGACCCCAGCATGTTTACTTTCATTTCTGGTCAGTTTGCCATGTTGCAAAGGAAGTACCAGCTAACTTTGCCCATTTGGGGTGAAATTTTGCCAAGTTGGTCACCTTAGTGGATGACTAACCCCTGCCAAGGATCTTTCCAAGAGGAGCACTGTGGTGGCCATAGCACGTGTCAAACACTTTGCTGTCATTTCCTGTTTGACCCAGGTGTAGTCACACCAGAGCTATCCAGTGCCTTCTAGTTACGCAAGTTAATTGATTGAGGTTTGTAGAACATCCCAGACACGGTTTGGCTTCGTGTAGGACGTGGCAAGTCCCTGGCCACGTGGTGACCACGCCAAATGCAGCTACAGCCGGAGCTCTGCGTGGAGATGTCGCATCCCTTCCCCTGTGCTCTCGCCGGCGCCTTGTGCCGACGTTTGCGGTGACGTACGGGGCCTCATCCATCAATAGCTGGCCTTGGAGGCTTGCCCATTGGCCGGGTGTGCTGACAGCGGGTGCGCCGCTAGCGCGCTGCCATGGCACCACCGTCCCGAAACCTCGACCGGCGTCCAGAGCTCTCCCCGTGCATATTTAAGGTGTGCCCCGAGCCCTCCTCCCCATCAACAAGCCTCAGCTCCTACCCTCAAGCTCCCGGAGCTCCTCTCCTCGCCCATGGCTGAAGCTCTGCCACCATCTCCCCTCGGCTGTCCCCGCACCCTGGCCCTCCCCCTTCTCTCCGTTCCTGTCCTCGGCCTCCCCTTGGTAACCGCAAGCCGCCGCCGCCCTCATTTCTACCGAGGGAGCCTCGCCGGCACAGCCCCACCGAGGCTCGTCAGCCACCATGCCCCGACCAGTGGCCACGGCGCCACAACTCACTCCGAGGGATCCGGCGACCATGCGTGTAAGCGGCGTGGTGCGCCAGTACCGGCGAGACCCGCGGCGGCCCTCCTTGTGCTGCTAGTTGTCGGCTACGGCGGCAGCCGAGCCTCCCCTGTCTTGCGACGGGAGGTAAGGAGAAGACCAGAGGAGAAGAGAGGAGAGAGAGAGAAAGAGATGAGGCGGGGCCCGCACATGAGCTGGAGAGAGAGAAGTCAACCTGGGCCCAGTCGGTTTTAAGTGAAGGCGTAATTCCAGGAATACGCTTTCCTGTTCGAGAAGCGTATTCCCCCGCAGCTTCAGTGGGATGTACGTTTTCTCTGCAGTGAAAGCGTAATCATAGAAATGCGCTTTCATTTTCTCAGCCGGTGGTCGAAGGGGTTATTTTGCGAACGTTCACTCGTTAAGCACTGAAATGGACACTATTCTATCTATTTTACTGCCTAACAAACGAACGGCCGTTTCTTCGCGAATGTAACTCTGATTGAGGTAAAACCAACGCCCACGTCTTCAGATCGTCGAGCCCGTTCCGATGGCATCATTTTCTTAATGTTTTCACACTGTGAAAATGACCATTTTGCCCTTGCCCTTCGATCAGCCCCTCCGAGAGGGAAACTTTTCCGGCAAATCTTCCCGGAGTTTTATCGTACTTCCACCCGGTGTATTCGTTCACCCCCAGGCAAGCCAACCTCTTATCATGATCTCCGGACTTGCGTGATGACTTTGCTTGCACCCTGTGTATGTATTGCAGTATGTTACGGATCATTTGTTAGTGTGCACTACCATAGCCCTATCATTTTATATGTGCCTGATGCTGGTGTTATTTACAACATGATATCATGAATTACTTCCATGTCATGTTCTCCCATGCTAGTAACAATATTTTGAATACCATTATCATGTTAGTACCATGATTTGATCTCATGCCATGTTTGTCAACGTTGTTATGATTTTACTATGCTGTTGTTAAGTGATTGATCACGCTTATAATTGTTGATGTAATGGTACGATGATGGAGATGTTGAGCTGAATCTATAAACTAAACTTAGTTGGTTGATCAAGAGTCACCTGTCCGGGCTTATCCGTGCAGCCACATTTGCCGGTATGGGACGGCCTTGACTTGGTCTGGCTCCGTGCTCTTTCACCGGTACCTCCAGACAGGGAGGGTTATGCGTGCGTGCTACCCTGATCAGGTAGGCGGTGATAACCCTGTGAGCCCAGTTGATTATTCAACCTGGGAGTCCCCGTTTGGGATAGTTTAGTTTGGCCATGACGGTTGCAGGTGTCACGAGGTGACACGGGGGCCACCCAGGGCAGGACTTCGGGGGAGGATGATTGCCGGTGGTATGATGGGAGAGTCATGGGTCAGGCTGGTTTCGTTGGAGCAACACTGGTCCACCCGAATGGGATCACGAGGCTAGGTGCTCCATGGTGTGGGTAAAGTGCGCAACCTCTACAGAGTGTAAGAATCTATTCGAATAGCCGCGCCCACGGTATTGGACTGTCCGTCCAGGCCTCACTAGGTGGTCAACCGCAACTAAAATAATAATGATGGAAGAACTTGTCTTATGTTCGGAAGTGCTCAGTGGATCATGAGTATTCCGAGGGTTGTGGGACAACCCAGAAGAGAGTAAGTTGGTATTCAGTAACCATAAGAACTTTAAGCACCTATTGTGATCATTGCCGTGCTATGATATGTAGTTGATATGTCTGATCCATGTTATGCCGTACTTGATCCATGTTTTCCTGTTAATTCCATGCCATGTTTAGAATTAATTCTTACATAAGCATAGGGCCTGCTTTGCCATCTACTTATTTGGATGCTATGTATTTGGTTGTCTTGCGAGTACATTCAAAGTACTCACCTGGCCTTGCACGTGGCTAGTTGCAGGAGGAGATCCGTCGTGCTAGATTGTAACCCAGCCAGTCCTGTGTGTTGTGGAGCCCAGCCAGAGACGTCATTGCCACTGAACCAAGACCTTCGCTGTCATTTTAGTTAGCCTTGGAGCTATGTAATATTGTTGTAAGCAACAGTATTGTAATACTCCATTTCATATAATAAAGCCATTTTGTGCCTGGAATTGCTGTATCATGTCTTTGACATGCGCCAGGTCTTATCCTGGGGCTGGCGTGCGTCGGCCCTCTATCGGGGTGCCACAGGACATGGTATCAGAGCTGCCAGGCTGGCTGTAGGTTACCCTAGCATCAAACCACCCCTATTTTCAACCGGTAGTGAGCCCAATAGAGTTGAACCATCGTTGGTATCCGACACAACCACTGTTGATCAACAGGCAGCCCAATCGGAATGGACGTGTCCCTACCTAGCTGTCCACTCACCCAGCCATCCTGGATTGGACCGCGACCCTACCCCATTGTCGGCCGTGCCGGCGTATCTTCTACCCGGCATGAGAAGGATCCACGCCATGCTGGTGTGTCCCAGCCAGGCTGCTTATTTAACCCCTCCCACCTGCGAGTCGCAGCTCTCTCCATTCAGTAAGCTAGATCCCCGCAAGAGAACCTAGACTAGTATCCCCAAACCAGCAGCCATGGCCAGTTCTTCCAAAGCACCCACTTTCCATAGCCGAACCTTGGCTAATAGTTATCTGCCAAGGCCGGGACACGAAATCCCAGAAATTAACCCCTCGTGTCATCACCAGCCCAGGATTACTGTTACTGGTGGACACGTCCTTGTTACAGATTACCAAGCTATTACAAGAATTGGATACAAGACCATGAAGGTCTAATGATACAACAGTGATTCTGGTGGTGGATGACGAAATTGTCTCGCGGTTCTTCAACGTCGATGGGGCTCCATTCCCCACAGGAACGGCTGACCTGGATAATTCCTATCCCGCATAGCTGCCATCCTAGGCTCCGCACGGACATCGCTGTGGTACTCCTTGTAGAAATCCTGACCTGGCCGAGTAAATAGCCAGGGACAAGCCTATGAGTACGTTTGAATGTACTAGCAAACATCATGAACAAAAGATATACCGAATGCAACGATTAAATTATATGATCATGATGAACCACACTATATGCGTATGCTCATGATGGACTTAAATGCCTACTGACAGGAATTAAATCATGGCATGATAAAATATTAGCATATGCAAATAAATGAATATATGGAAATGTTAGTGATAAACAAGGAAAGTTTAAGGAAAATAAAATAAAAGAAATGTCGGTCGGATGTCAAGTGACACCACGGTAGGTCTTGAAGAGAAATGCCAACCGGGTGTCTACAAGAGTAGTGGCAGGACCGCCTGTAAACTCGAGAGACGCCATGAGAGGTCTTGAAGAGAAATGCCAGTCGGGTGTCAAGTGACGCCACGGTCGGACTTGAAGAGAAATGCCAATCCGGTGTCCACAAGAGTAGTGGCGTGATAAACCGCCTGTTAACTCGAGGGACGCCACGAGAGGTCTTGAAAATAAAATTGAGTGCCCGGGGTAGTCTAGCCAGCCCCTGAGACACTCAGGAAAAATTCAAAATAAGAGATACAGGTTAGTCCTCAATATTATGCATAACCATAATAATATTTAACAAGCATAAAATATTCATGGTAGCAACAGGGTGACAATAATTATTCCGCAAAATAATTCAGGCTCAATTTAATTATTTTCCTCCGAAGACCGACACTAAGACCGACACTTGACCAACCCAGACTGTAGCCCTTAACCGCGGACACGGCTATTCGAATAGGTTTAAACTCTGCAGAGTGTGTGCTCTTTACCCACAAGTAAAGGATTTCTTTAGTCAGTACCGTGACACTGACTAATTCCCATTATGGTCTTTGGGTTGTAAACACACCTAACCAGCACACACTAGATTAACTTTCTGGATGCCCGGAATCACCCAAAGCATCGTTCATGAAAAACTCTGAGACGGAGAGACCAACGTCCTGCATGGGATCACTATTAATACGCGCGGATTCCAAGGGGTGCCCCCCTCTCAGTCACAACTGGAAACACCCATGCCCCCTGACCCGATGACAGGATTTAGTCCCGGATCCCTTGGAAACCCTCATCGTGGCCCTCTGTACGGTGTGTGCACGGAAAGGGGTTAGCAACTCACTGGACCGCACCCTACCTGTGGCAGGGACAAGTGGTAGCACGAATCAAGTATGGGGGTTACCGGTGACAAGACTCGATCTATGGTCGTCTCAGGAGGCTTATGTTTCCTGCAACGGTCAGCACAACAAAGTATTCTTTCAACAGCAATACCAACAGGGCCACAACCCTTGCATGCCCCAACATGCATGACAAACAAGGCGTGATCATGCTCCAACGTGATCACCCTTCTGCCGGTAACAGTATTTCTCTTATGCCTACTCCTGCAAGTTAGTCATGACCAGCACACGATGCACGGTACGATGAAACATGCCAACTCTATATGCATGCAAAAATAGCCATATGCCAGTTTTATTCAACATATCCATGATGCAATTGTTCTTGCAAACAACAACTATGCAATTCACCATATCAAGTGTTCAAGATGCTTGCCTTGAGCATGCAGAAGTATTGGGTGCACTCCAAAAGTTTGAAATATTAACTCCCCTCCATTTCCTATTTTCAAAAATATTTAAATTACCACAAAAATAGTGCCAAAAATTGTTTCAATTTTCTTTTATAAATACGAAAATAAACTAGATGAAATATAGGGAATTACAGAAAAATAATCAATTCATTTGGAGTTCATATGATTATCCTAGAGAATTTCTAATCTGGAATAAATAAGGATTTTGGACTATTTTAATTGGTTCAGAAGGGAAAAATGCCTACCAAAAATGTTCACCTAGGCTACAATAATAGAGAATGATTTTATAAGTCAGTAGGAATTTGAATCATTGGATTTAGATTTGAAATGGTCACTGAGGAATTACTTGAATAATGCTGGAAAAAGATAAAGGAAAAGACTGAGGAACGCCCTGTGCGCGTTTTAGCTGTACGGCATCGCTGGGCCGAGCCCAGTTGCTTCGGCTACGCGAAAAACTGCCGACGTCGATGGCGTAGTGCTGGAGTTATGCCTTCCGCGGGTGAAGACGGATTTAGCGAAAACCGTCTCCACTTATGCCGCGCTGGCGTGGCTTGGGTCACTGACAGTGGGCCTGCCTGGCCTACTGGTCAGGTTTGACCGGCCCACGCACGCGCCTCCTTCTCCGGCCGAACAGAGGTGGCGCTCCGATGATCAGCGCCGGCGAACGGCGGCACCGTTCAGAAAACCGAGGCCACCTACGAGCTCAGGAGGTCGAGGCGGTTCCTCCGGTGGTCTCTGTGGTCCCTGGGGTGGATGGAGTCGCCAGCGGCAAGCTCACCCGAGGAGCTCCGGCGGAGACGAATTGGGCGTTTCGTCTATGGTGGCTCCCGGGCAAAATCGAGTGCGGGGATGGATCAGTAGGTGCTCAAGGAGACTGTTGGTGAAGAAATTTGGAAGAGGGCGGGCCGGACGGCGTCGGAACCATCCGGACAGTGGTGGCGGCCGTGGATGCCGGAATTGGAGAAGACGACTATCTCCGGTGATTCTATTTCTACTGAAAGCTTACAAAGGGAGGAGGAGGAGTGGTGATGAGCTGAGAGGGCTCGGGGGAAGCTTAAATAGGCGGGGAGAGGTGGTGTCGCGGCTTCCAGAGAATGGCCATGGCGGCGAACGCCATTAGTGAGGTAGAGAGGGTGGTTAGGGGCTGTGGCCGTGGTTGGTGTGTACGGCGGCTCCCCGTAGTGATGACAGGGCTCGCTGGTTGGCTTGGAGACGTGCCACGAACCTTGGGCGGTGCCATCCTGAGCTGACTGCAGCGGCGGCCATTGAAGGCAAAGTGCAGGCGATGGCGAGGCCGTTGGGGGTCGGCGCGTGGTCGGTGAGGATAGTTGTGGGCGGTGGTCATCCGAATTTAATCTAGGGACGTGTTGGCGAGGTGGGGCAGCTCGGGCGGTGCCGTGCCCGAGCGAAACACGGCGGCGGCGGCTGTGGTTGGCGTGGACGGCGGTGGCCGGCGCTAGCGGCCAGAGAGTGGTGTCGGCGGGGTACGGGCTACCTGGAGAAGCTCATAGTGGGTCAGAACGAGCAGGAGAGCAGCTGCGGGGAGCGGCAGGAGCTCGGGCGTCGGCGGTGCAATACGCGCGCTCTGGGGCACGCACACAACCTGTTTGATGATATGCCAGGAGGGTTTTGGAAGATTTGCTGAAGATGAAAATTTTCAGAGTGAATGCTAGAAATGGGGGACATGCTGATTTGGCCAAAGGGACTACTATCACATATCAGTTCCAAACCTTGCCATACTCTGCCTTGCACACAGTGTGCTCGATGAAATGCTAGGGCCACCTAGGGATTCTTTCTGGAATTGCACTTTGGCAGGGTGATGTCTCCTTAGATGAAAGATATGATGGTGGAGTTGGTTTGGCAAAAGGAGATACTTTCTAGTGCAAGTTTCACTGAAATTCATCTCCGGACAGAAACTTTAGGGGAATATTTTGTGAACTAAAAAGGTTCCAATGGAGCTAAAATTTTGGAATTAAGGGTTTTGTTGGAAGGACTATAGGTGGGAAAAATTTCAGAATTAATGGAGCAAGGAAAATAGGGGTTGTAGTAGAAACTCAAATTCAGGACAAAAATGAGAAGAGGTTGTTTCCCTCAAAATTTTCAAAACACCAGGTTGGGTTTTAGTATAAAAGTGATCTGTAGGCATCACATGACCCCTCATAATTTTTGTGGAATTTTGAAAGAATTATTTAAAGTAGTTGTAGTGCAACAGAGGCATATAAAATATTGAAATAGCTGTTAAAAGAATTGTTTAGAGGCAAATTTTATTCTGAAAATAATTCTTACTGTTATTAAACTATACTTGAAATGTTTTAAGAGAACTACCAAAGCCACAATATTATTTCCAAAAATTTCTATATGGAGGGAAGAATTTTGAAAAACAGAAACAAAAAATGGTTCTGAAATTAATAAAAGACCTAGTAAAAATTCAAAATTTTAATTCTGGCCAAATTTTATTTGGTAAAAACATGATTAAATTTTTGGGGTGTTACAAACTCTACCCCCCTTAAGAAAATCTCGTCCTCGAGATTTGTCAGGGATGGAAGAATTAAATGCATGGCACAACAAACAAGCAATCATGCACCAGGCAATGACACACGAGCTCATCATTCAATTAAACACTACACACTGCTAGAAATATACACATAATCGTCTACGGCACGACGGTGGAATATACAGGACAACAGGGTTACTAAGGACATGGCAACTACTCTGGCGGACTCAGTCCACTTCGTCGACGTCCAGACGGGCGTGTCTCGTGGACGTCGAGGCTTCTCCGGGGGCTTCAACGTCGGAGTTGGCTGGAGTGTTATGAGGAGCTGCAGGGTTGGGGTAGCGATGATGACCCACGCGGGGTGTAGTGGCTACAGTCCCGTTGGAGGAAATCCCAAAGAGACGACGGAGTTCATCCGGGGAAACGAATGCATTGCCCGGGTGGGCAACAGGGGCTGACCTCGTAGGCTC
Organism: Thinopyrum elongatum; assembly: GCA_011799875.1. Classification (NCBI taxonomy): domain Eukaryota; kingdom Viridiplantae; phylum Streptophyta; class Magnoliopsida; order Poales; family Poaceae; genus Thinopyrum; species Thinopyrum elongatum. Next base: position 233,522,789 of record CM022300.1, read on the forward strand.
GATTGGTCTCCCGAACAGTACTATCGGGTTGTCGGTGGCGGGTGCAGCTTCACTCCTCACCGGGGTCAGGACAGCAAGCGTCCTGCGGGTCTCAATCAGATCATTGGTGACCTGATCGAAGAGTGCCTCTTGCGCTCTCAGGTAGCGCACCAGATGCACCAGAGCAGGATCCGTCTCATGGTCTCCGTTGGCGACTTGGGTCGGCCTACCATAGCCTTCACGACTAGGGTAGTAGTAGAAGGAGCGGCAGTTAACCCTCGGCGACCGATGCCGGAGTTGAACTACAGCCTCTCGGGCTGCAAGTTGGATGTCTTGGGGCTCATCGGTGGTCGTCCTCCCGGTGAACCGGTAAGGGCGCTCTGCGGTGATGCCCCTCCCGTAGATGTGCACCGTGGCCCAGAAGTGGTGGATGGCATCACTCGCGTGCTCTTGGTAAACGACATACTCCGGCGGCTCTTTGATGCCGAGAGCACAACGGGTGAGATTGGCAAGGATGACTATAAAGCCTTCAAGCTCGGCTGCGGTGGTCTCATTGTGCACGATGGGGCCTGGCATCTTGGTGGTTGGATTATTGAACTGAGAGTGAGGCTGTGATGTACTGGGTTGGGGCAAGGCTTCTCTTATAAGACAGCGGAGTCTTCCATCGCACGCTTGCGGATGGGACAACGCAGGTGTTGGCCACAGGCACACGGCCTATGGGCTAGGTTGATAGGTTGGGCACCGACTATCAAAAGATGTCGGCTGGCCGCTGTGCAGGCTTAACGGATGGGATGGGCTTGACGGTGGGTAGGAAAAGATGTGGGCGGTGTGGAAACCTAGAGATAGCGACCAGGCTAAGATAGGATTAGCCAATGGTCAGCCTGGCTCTGATACCAAGGCTGCCGGGGCCGGGACACGAAATCCCAGAAATTAACCCCTCGTGTCATCACCAGCCTAGGATTACTGTTACTGGTGGACACGTCCTTGTTACTGATTACCAAGCTATTACAAGAATTGGATACAAGACCATGAAGGTCTAATGATACAACAGTGATTCTGGTGGTGGATGACGGAATTGTCTCGCGGTTCTTCAACATTGATGTGGCTCCATTCCCCACAGGAACGGCTGACCTGGATAATTCCTATCCCGCATGGCTGCCATCCTAGGCTCCGCACGGACATTGCTGTGGTACTCCTTGTAGAAATCCTGACCTGGCCAAGTAAATAGCCAGGGACAAGCCTGTGAGTACGTTTGAATGTACTCGCAAACATCATGAACAAAAGATATACCGAATGCAACAATTAAATTATATGATCATGATGAACCACACAATATGCGTATGCTCATGATGGACTTAAATGCCTACTAACAGGAATTAAATCATGGCATGATAAAATATTAGCATATGCAAATAAATGAATATATGGAAATGTTAGTGATAAACAAGGAAAGTTTAAGGAAAATAAAATAAAAGAAATGCCGGTCGGATGTCAAGTGACACCACGGTAGGTCTTGAAGAGAAATGCCAATCGGGTGTCTACAATAGTAGTGGCGGGACCGCCTGTAAACTCGAGAGATGCCACGAGAGGTCTTGAACAGAAATGCCAGTCGGGTGTCAAGTGACGCCACGGTCGGACTTGAATAGAAATGCCAATCGGGTGTCCACAAGAGTAGTGGCGTGATAAACCGCCTGTTAAATTGAGGGACGCCACGAGAGGTCTTGAAAATAAAATTGAGTGCCCGGGGTAGTCTAGCCAGCCCCTGAGACGCCCCTGAGACACTCAGGAAAAATTCAAAATAAGAGATACGGGTTAGTCCTCAATATTATGCATAACCATAATAATATTTAACAAGCATAAAATATTCATGGTAGCAACAGGGTGACAATAATTATTTCGCAAAATAATTCAGGCTCAATTTAATTATTTTCCTCCGAAGACCGACACTAAGACCAACACTTGACCAACCCAGACTGTAGCCCTTAACCACAGACACGGCTATTCAAATAGGTTTAAATTCTGCAGAGGGTGTGCTCTTTACCCACAAGTAAAGGATTTCTTTAGTCAGTACCGTGACACCAACTAATTCCCATTACGATCATTGGGTTGTAAACACACCTGACCAGCACACACCAGATTAACTTTCCGGATGCCCGGAATCACCCAAAGCATCGTTCAAGATAAACTCTGCGACGGAGAGACCAACGTCCTGCATGGGATCACTATTAATACGTGCGGATTCCAAGGGGTGCCCCCCTCTCAGTCACAACTAGAAACACCCATGCCCCCTAACCCGATGACAGAATTTAGTCCCGGATCCCTGGGAAACCCTCATCGTGGCCCTCTGTACGGTGTGTGCACGGAAAGGGGTTAGCAACTTACTGGACCGCACCCTACCTGTGGCAGGGACAAGTGGTAGCACGAATCAAGTATGGGGGTTACCAGTGACAAGACTCGATCTATGGTCGTCTCAGGAGGCTTATGTTTCCTGCAATGTTCAGCACAACAAAGTATTCTTTCAACAGCAATACCAACAGGGCCACAACCCTTGCATGCTCCAACATGCATGACAAACAAGGCGTGATCATGCTCCAACGTGATCACCCTTCTGCCGGTAATAGTATTTCTCTTATGCCTGCTCCTGCAAGTTAGTCATGACCAGCACACGATGCACGGTACGATGAAACATGCCAACTCTATATGCATGCAAAAATAGCCATATGCCAGTTTTATTCAACATATCCATGATGCAATTGTTCTTGCAAACAACAACTATGCAATTCACCATATCAAGTGTTCAAGATGCTTGCCTTGAGCATGCAGAAGTATTGGGTGCACTCCTAAAGTTTGAAATATTAACTTCCCTCCATTTCCTATTTTCAAAAATATTTAAATTACCACAAAAATAGTACCAAAAATTGTTTCAATTTTTTTTATAAATACTAAAATAAACTACATGAAATATAGGGAATTACAGAAAAACAATCAATTCATTTGGAGTTCATATGATTATCCTAGAGAATTTCTAATCTGGAATAAATAAGGATTTTGGACTATTTTAATTGGTTCAGAAGGGAAAAATGCCTACCAAAAATGTTCACCTAGGCTACAATAATAGAGAATGATTTTATAAGTCAGTAGGAATTTGTATCATTGGATTTGGATTTGAAATGCTCGCTGAGGAATTATTTGAATAATGCTGGAAAAAGATAAAGGAAAAGACTGAGGAACGCCCTGTGCGCATTTTAGCTGTACGGCATCGCTGGGCCGAGCCCAGTTGCTTCGGCTGCGCGAAAAACTACCGACGTCGATGGCGTATTGCTGGAGTTACGCCTTCCGCGCGTGAAGACGGATTTAGCGAAAACCGTCTCCACTTATGCCGCGCTGGCATGGCCTGGGTCACTGACAATGGGCCCGCCTGGCCTACTGGTCAGGTTTGACCGGCCCACGCGCACGCCTCCTTCTCCGGCCGAACAGAGGCGGCGCTCCGGTAATCAGCACCGGTGAACGGCGGCACCGTTCGGAAAACCGAGGCCACCTACGAGCTCAGGAGGTCGAGGCGGTTCCTCCGGTGGTCTCTGTGGTCCCTGGGGTGGACGGAGTCGCCGGCGGCGAGTTCACCTGAGGAGCTCCGGCGGAGACGAATTGGGCGTTTCGCCTATGGTGGCTCCCGGGCAAAATTGAGTGCGGGGATGGATCAGTAGGTGCTCAAGGAGACTGTTGGTGAAGAAATTTGGAAGAGGGAGGGCCGGACGGCGTCGGAACCATCCGGACAGTGGTGGCGGCCGTGGATGCCGGAATTGGAGAAGACGACTATCTCCGGTCATTCTACTTCTACTGAAAGCTTAGAAAGGGAGGAGGAGGAATGGTGATGAGCTGAGAGGGCTCGGGGGAAGCTTAAATAGGCGGGGAGAGGTGGTGCCGCGGCTTCCAGAGAATGGCCACGGTAGCGAACGCCATTAGTGAGGTAGAGAGGGTGGTTAGGGGCTGTGGCCATGGTTGGTGTGTACGACGGCTCCCCGTAGTGATGATAGGGCTCGCTGGTAGGCTCGGAGACGTGCCACGCACCTTGGGCGGTGCCGTCCCGAGCTGACTGCGGCGGCGGCCATTGATGGCAAAGCGCGGGCGGTGGCGAGGCCGTTGGGGGTCGGCGCGTGGTCGGTGAGGATAGTTGTGGGCGGTGGTCATCCGAATTTAATCCAGGGACGTGTTGGCGAGGTGGGGCAGCTCGGGCAGTGCCGTGCCCGAGCGAAACACGGCGGCGGCGGCTGTGGTTGGCGTGGACGGTGGTGGCCGGCGCTAGCGGCCAGAGAGTGGTGTCGGCGGGGTATGGGGCTTCCTGGAGAAGCTCATAGTGGGTCAGAACGAGCAGGAGAGCGGCTGCGGGGAGCGGCAGGAGCTCGGGCGTCGGCGGTGCAATACGCGTGCTCTGGGGCACGTGCACAACCTGTTTGATGATATGCCAGGAGGGTTTTGGAAGATTTGCTGAAGATGAAAATTTTCAGAGTGGTGCTAGAGTGAATGCTAGAAATGGGGGACATGCTGATTTGGCCAAAGGGACTACTATCACATATCAGTTCCAACCTTGCCATACTCTGCCATGCACACAGTGTGCTCGATGAATTGCTAGGGCCACCTAGGGATTCTTTCTGGAATTGCACTTTGGCAGGGTGATGTCTCCTTAGATGAAAGATATGATGGTGGAGTTGGTTTGGCAAAAGGAGATACTTTCTAGTGCAAGTTTCACTGAAATTCATCTCTGGACAGAAACTTTAGGGGAATATTTTGTGAACTAAAAAGGTTCCAATGGAGCTAAAATTTTGGAATTAAGGGTTTTGTTGGAAGGACTATAGGTGGGAAAATTTTCAGAATTAATGGAGCAAGGAAAATAGGGGTTGTAGTAGAAACTCAAATTCAGGACAGAAATGAGAAGAGGTTGTTTCCCTCAAAATTTTCAAAACACCAGGTTGGGTTTGAGTATAAAAGTGATCTGTAGGCATCACATGACCCCTCATAATTTTTGTGGAATTTTGAAAGAATTATTTAAAGTAGTTGTAGTGCAACAGAGGCATATAAAATATTGAAATAGCTGTTAAAAGAATTGTTTAGAGGCAAATTTTATTCTGAAAATAATTCTTACTGTTATTAAACTATACTTGAAATGTTTTAAGAGAACTACCAAAGCAACAATATTATTTCCAAAAATTTCTATTTGGAGGGAAGAATTTTGAAAAAAAGAAACAGAAAATGGTTCTGAAATTAATAAAAGACCTAGTAAAAATTCAAAATTTTAATTCTCGCCTAATTTTATTTAGTAAAAACATGATTAAATTTTTGGGGTGTTACATTATCCCGGCTTTCCACCCATCCTTTTGAGTATGCTCACCCAAACCCTTGGCTATAGTGCTACTCCGGTGTATCTGGTGTTCCAATCGGAACCCATTCCCCACCTTTGCCGATTCTATGCGAAGACGAATATCAACCCAAGTCCAGCAGCGGATGGGAAGCCCATGAATATTCGGGGCAAACCCATGCCCACCCTCGCCTTGGCTGTCTAGATCGCTGCCGCAGAAGCCATCACCCGTCTTCGTTTCCAGTTTTCGCAAGTAGCGGAGATGCAGGAGTTCCGCTGTTTTCCCTCTTCGTCCGACACAGGTTGATAGTTCTCCAGCGCAGTGGGAGACGCTGACCCAACAATAGCTTCCCTGGTTCAGTTCATTGCTGCCCAGGGACTATTGCTGTCTGGCATTCTTAGAGAGTTCAAAGCCATTGACCATGACACCACAGGGGTTGTTACGTGAGCATACTGTGCGGCCCGTCAAGCTGTATCCCAGACCACCCGTTCCCTTCTGCCAAACACAGTGCCACCTTCGCAGCTAGTAGCACTCTCGCAACCTGTGAACCTATATCGACCAAGCAACATCCACCCAAATTCCATTCGAGGAGCTATTCGGCAATTTCATCGTCGGGATGTGTTTTGTCAAGTTCCCACTGCAGCTCCAGCAGTTGAGCCCCAACCTATAGAGGTGTCCGACGATGAAGACGGAAGTTGGCTCAGCCTTCATCCCCCAGGAGAGCCCCAGCAAGAGTAGGCCCATTTGTGGCTCCGGAAGTGAGTGTAGCTAGGAAATACTACGAGTATGTGCGTTGCGAAGACTGTTTCTTCACCTTCGTCTAGGATTAGGACCCTGTAGTTCGGAGTGAGTTGTTACTGCTAGCTGCTTAGTAAGGTTGTGCGTTGTTGTATGCTTGTACTGCTTGTGCTTGTGTGCTGTTGTAATGTTATGTATGCTCTGCGTGTTTGGTTCACCTGTCACTCTGTTAAACAGAAATGTTTAACAGAGCTGGAAGTAGATTCTTAACAAGATTTTAGTCAGTAGAACACTTGCACCGAATAACAATGGACTCACCTGGAGTCCCTAATGAAATGCGAGCTGGTGTAGGTGTATGTATACCAGGAGTACATACACCCACTAGCATTAAAACACCTTAGTGTAATCTGCTCGATATGTTTCTTTCCTCTGTCTGCATTTTGCTACGATGTGCATTCCGCATGTGCTTGCATATTAGTCTGAATAGATTGCATGGGTATCGTGTGAGCAATGTCTGCACGCCAAGTTCTTTCTCCTGAGTACATTTGTAGCCGTACTCGGGTAGAATGCAAAGCCACCTATCCATACCCATCTATGCTTACTCCATTTGCCAGTTTTCCTGAACCCAGCATTCTGGAAAACTAGCTCTACCCAATGATTTCTTTTCTCAGTCCCAAAATCTTTTCCCTGAGCCTGGTTGCAATCTCGGAGAAATTCTGAGAAATTTTATTGCAACATAAACCGTTACAACCTTTCCAGTCCAAGATCTAAACCCCGATTCTACCCCAACACCCGCTCATTGTGGAAGTTGCTCGACGAGGAGTTACCTGCAGTGTGGTCCCTGCATTGATGACTAGTCCTCATGATCACCGCCGCCTCGGGGAGCCACCACTCGGCTAGCGGCATCCCGACGATCATCGAGGATCATGGCACACAGCAGTAGTGAGAAGCCAATCAATGCCACCAGCAGACTCACCAAGAGGATGGTGATCAGCTCCGAACCCACGTCCGCCATTAACACCTCGCCTCGCCCTCCTGCAACCAGAAGTAGGAAGAGAAGAGGAAGAAGAGGTGAGGTAGGGTGCAAGGTGGAAGAAAGAAGAAAACTGCCGTCGTTTTATAGCCCAAGTCTGGTGTACGGTGAGCGAGGTCCAGGAGAACTGCACATCACTCAATCATGGGCATCCAGGAGATGAATCCGCGAGTAGTGTCGACCGACGTTGGCTCATGATGGGATTGCTCTCTACGTCAACCTCGTGCACACCGCGCACTATCGTCATAGGGTGCTTAGTGCCTTAGGAGCTAGGCATGCGCAGTGCCTAGCCGCACTCAGGACAGCACGGGAGCGAGAGAGAGCCGTTGGCTGGAGAAAGAAGAAGAAGGCTGCCAGCGGGCCCTAGGCCCACCTGTCAGCGAGAGAGGCCACTGTTCTTTGTGGTGCCCTGAGCATTTTTGGAATAAGGAAATTCTGCCTTTTTCTAAAAATATCAGGGGTACCCCAAGCCTATTTAAGGGGTGCCCCGAGCCCTCCTCCCCATCAGCAAGCCTTAGCTCCTCCCCTCAAGCTCCCGGAGCTCCTCTCCTCGCCCATGGTTGAAGCTCTGCCGCCATCTCCCCTTGGCTGTCCCCCCACCCTGGCCTTCCCCCTCCTCTCCGTTCCTGTCCTCGGCCTCCCCTTGGTAGCCACAAGCCGCCGCCGCCCTCATTTCTGCCAGGGGAGCCTCACCGGCGCAGCCCCACCGATGCTCGTCGGCCACCATGCCCCGACCAGTGGCTACGGTGCCACAGCTCACTCCGCGAGATCCGGCGACCATGCGTGTATTCGGAGTGGTGCGCCAGTACCGGCGAGACCCGCGGCGGCCCTCCTTGTGCTGCCAGTCGTCGGCTACGGCGGCAGCCGAGCCTCCCCTGTCTTGCAGCGGGAGGTAAGGAGAAGACCAGAGGAGAAGGGAGGAGAGAGAGAGAAAGAGATGAGGCGGGGCCCGCACGTCAGCTAGAGAGAGAGAAGTCAACCCGGGCCAAGTCGGTTTTAAGTGAAGGCGTAATTCCAGGAATACGCTTTCCTGTTCGAGAAGCGTATTCTCCCGCAGCTTCAGTGGGAAGTACAGTTTCTCTGCAGTGAAAGCGTAATCACCGAAATACGCTTTCATTTTCTCAGCCGGCGGTCGAAGGGGTTATTTTGCGAACGTTCACTCGTTAAGCACTGAAATGGACACTATTCTGTCTGTTTTACCGCCTAACGAATGAACGGCCGTTTCTTCACAACCGTAACTCCGATTGAGGTAAAACCAACGCCTACATCTTCAGATCGTCGAGCCCGTTCCGACGGCATCATTTTCATAATGTTTTCACACTGTGAAAATGACCATTTTGCCCTTGCCCTTCGATCAGCCCCTCCGAGAGGGAAACTTTTCCGGCAAATCTTCCCGGAGTTTTATCGCACTTCCACCCGGCGTATTCCTTCACCCCCAGGCAAGCCAACCTCTTATCATGAGCTCCGGACTTGCATGATGACTTTGCTTGCACCCTGTGTATGTATTGCAGTATGTTCCGGATCATTTGTTAGTGTGCACTACCATAGCCCTATCATTTTATATGTGCCTGATGCTAGTGTTATTTACCGCATGATATCATGAATTACTTCCATGCCATGTTCTCCCATGCTAGTAACAATATTTTGAATACCATTATCATGTTAGTACCATGATTTGATCTCATGCCATGTTTGTCAACGTTGTTATGATTTCACTATGCTGTTGTTAACTGATTGATCACGCTTATAATTGTCGATGTAATGGTACGATGATGGATATGTTGAGCTGAATCTATAAACTAAACTTAGTTGGCTGATCTAGAGTCACCTGTCCGGGCTTATCCGTGCAGCCACATGTGCTGGTATGGGACGATCTTGACTTGGTCTGGCTCCGTTTTCGTCACAGGCTGTCGGCGTTCTTGGAACCAGGGTACCCAGACTTGCCTACCTGCGGCCCATGGCATGGCTCCCTCGACGGCCTGGTATGCCCCATCTCCATGACCACCAAGACAAGACCCTCGCAAGGGGCAGGCCTCGTGAGGAGGATGACACCATGATCTCCCGAGGGAGCGGCCTCCCCAGGCGGCCTCCCGAGGAGCGGAGATTTCTATGCAGGTACCCAGCCTCACGAGGCCGTGATGACGTTAGCCATGACGACCAAGGCCAGGCGGGCGCCAGCGGGCACAGAGGAGGCAGTTTCCTCTTTGGTGCTAAGGAGGCAAGGACAGGCGTGGGGTCCCGAGGAATCTTCCAAAGGTTTCCATTCCGGTGCAACGAGACCAAGACCGCAGGCTCGACAAGGCGGAGGTCATCACCGAGCCCACCGCTGCGTCACGACCAGAAGCTTTGTAGGAGAAGATCACCTTTTGTCAGGATAGGATGTACTACGTGTCCCCTTTCAAATTGGCCATTGTGGTATCCCTTCCTGCCTAGGTTTTGAGGGAAGAGGACCAAGGCCACTATAAATATAGGTTAGCCACCACCATAGAAGGGGTCGACTCATTCTCACCCCCGAGCTCTCGTGAGGTTGTTCATCCTCTCTACTAGTTCATCCCCAGCCCCTCGTGAGGCCAATCCACCACAAAGCAGGAGTAGGGTTTTACACCGAAAGGTGGGCCGAACCTAGGTAAACTGCCATGTTCATCTTCTTCCTTGCTCATGCGAATCCGATTAGGCTAGGCTGTGGGGCGACGGGCTCTAAGCGTGAGAGGTTGAGATCTTCGCACACGCCCCAGAGTTCGAACCTTCTTGGGTCTGTGGAGCCCTGAATCTGACATTTGGCGCGCCAGGTAGGGGCATGTCGAAGTCCGCTCCTCCATCGACGACGCTTCACCCTTGCCTCGCGGCCCCCATGGCGGGCGCGGCCCTGCAGGCGTTGCCGCCCGAGGCGTACGGGAGTGTCGCGGGTCACCCGGCCTTCAGCCCCGATCTGCGACAAGTGTAATGGCCCTCGAGGTTCAGGCCGGCGTTGCCCCCGCGATACGACGGCATTGCGGACCACGAAGGGTTCCTCCAGTCATACGCGCAGGCCATCGAGGCGGCGGGAGGCGACGACAAGGCCATGGCAAACTGGTTCTCCCTCGCCCTCACGGAGGCTCCTCGATCCTGGCTCCACAGCCTCCCGCACGCCTCGATCTCCTCTTGGGAGGTACTCTGCGACCAGTTCGTCACACGCTTCATGGCCCCGGCGTCCCACGCGGTCGCGTGCATCATCGGCGCATCGCAGGCTCCTGCGTCAGGCCGCCACATCAAGCAGCTTCTCCGTCAGCAAGGTATCGCCCGACCACAGAGCGTGGCGGCGCAAGGCCCCGCCAGACCTGAGACCGCCATCACCTTCGATTCCAGAGATCATCCCAAGGCCACGACCGAGGTCGGTGCTCTCCCCATGTTGTGTACCCCCCACCATCAGCAACGTCGCGGTGACCAAGACCCTCATCGAGGGAGGCGCCGGCCTAAACGTCCTCTCGGTGGAAACTTTGATTTGCTTCAAGTACCATATGATCAGCTACTCCCCACCCGGCCATTCTCGGGGGTTGTCAAGGGTGCGGCCACTCCCCTGGGGTAGATACGCCTCCCCGTCACCTTCGGTACGCGCGACAACTACCACACCGAGCTCATCAAATTTGACGTCGCCCACATCGGCCTACCGTACAACGCCATCCTGGGGTATCCGGCCCTCGCCAAGTTCATGGCGGCTACCCATCCGGGTTACAACGTCGTCAAGATGCCGCGCAGCAGCGGCATCAGCACAGTGATCAGGGATACGAAGGATGTGGCCCGGGCCCTCAAGCTTGCCTACAGGGTCGCGGCCGCTTTGCACCCTGCCACCGCAGGTGCAGCGGTGGCTCGGGAGGCCGCGCCCAGGAAGAAAAAGCAGTCCTTCTCTCAGGACCGGGCCGAGATGAAGCAGGTGCCTATCAATGGTGGGGGCTCGGGCCCCACTTTCACCATTAGTGCGGGCCTTCCTCTGGATCAGTGTAACACCCCCGGTGATTAGCAACAGTAATCACTTTTGATAATGACATGTCAGTGAGATTAACACTGCATAATCATCATTAGCATCATATTGCATTTCAACTCCTAAGTCAAATTCAAATTTAAATGAAAGTGAAATATAAAAGTTGTCCAACATAAAAACTAAAATGTCAGATAAATAACAAATATTCCAGAGGCTATTCTAAAATTGAAACCAACATCATTGGAATTGGATAAGTGACTCGAACAACCTCAAACAGTGGATAAAGATAATATTTAATAACCATTTATTAAATCTGAAATAAATATGGAATTATATTTTGTCCAAACTAATTTTAGGTGTTAGGGAATAATGCACTGGTATTTATGAACTAGGTCTCATGTTTTACAAAAACCATTTTGAGGCCTAGCTATTTACTAGCAGAGTAAAGGGAATAAATAAAGAAAAGAAAAAGGAAAAGAAATAGAAAACAGAGAGAAGAAAAAAAGAGCAACCCCCCCCCCCACGGCCCAACTGCGCCCCCCCTGGCCTATACCTACCCCCCAGCCGGCCGAACCCTAGCCGACTCCCCCCCTCGTCTTTCTCCTCCCCCCCCCCATCTGGATCGGGATCCCCCGATCCCGTCCGCCCCGCCCCGACGCCCAACGCCGTCGCCTCGTCGCCGGCGCTACCCCACCTCGCCGTCGTCTCCGGCCTCCACCCCGAGCCCTCCTCGCCATCGAGGCCCCGCCCCACCTGCGCGCTCGCTCGGCCCCGCGCCCTCGACCGCTCGACGCCGACGACCGGACCGCACTCGAGTCCGCCCTGCCCTCTCCCCTTTAGGCCTTCGCCGTTCCCCCCTCGAGCTCGAACCCCCCCCGCTGCCTTGGCCCTACGAACCCCCGATGAGGACCCCCGCCGCTGCTCTCCTGCCGCGGCTGCTGCTCGAGCTGTTGCTCCGCTGCCGTCGCGCAGGCCTCGCCTCCTCCCCTGCTCACCGCGCCGACCACCCGTGCCGCCCGCACGCTGCGCGCGCCCCGTGCGCCCGCGCCGTGGCCGGCCCGTCCTGGCCGCGCCGAAGCACGCGCGCGCCTGCACCCTGTGCTTCTCGCTCGCGCACCCGCATCGCCTCCGTTCACCGCCCACGCGCACGCACACGCATACCCGCGCGCCGCACCGCGCCCGCCACCCGCGCGCCGCAGCCCGCGCTCGCCCCTGCCCCTCGCCCCGCGCCCGCCTCGCCGTGCGCCCGCGCGCGCGCCGCGCACGCGCGCCGCACGCGCGCCCGCCCGTGGCCCCCTGTGCCACAGACAGGTGGGGCCGAACCCCTGAGACACTGACAAACGGGCCCCGCCCGAAAAACGTTTAGAGAAAAAAAAATTAATTAATTAATTAATTAGTTAATTAATTAGCTAATTAACTCTGTTTAGATTAATATAATTTAATTAATTAGTTTAATTAATTGTTAATTAATTAGTTAACCCTAACTAACTAAACCAGCCTATGACAGGTGGGACCCACCCTGTCAGGCGCCTGCTGACATCAGCATGATGTCATGCTGATGTCATCGCAGCACTGTTTCGGATAATGTTGAATTAAATAATTAATTAAATTTCAGAAATTAATAAAAACTTTAGAAAATCATATTAAATAAACCGTAACTCCGATGAAAATATTTTATACATGAAACTTGCTCAGAACGACGATACGAACCCGAATACGTCCTCCGTATTCCCGTCAGATGCCCGCAGCTATAAGAACATTGAACTTTTAGACCGATTTCAGTAAATGAATAGTGCCCAACTTTAATTAAATAAATCCAAATAAATTCCTAAATTAACTAAATCGTTTAGTTAGGCAGTAGAACACCCCGGCATATCATTTAGGCATGTCATACATATTGTTTGCATTATTACCGTGAATTTATTGTTTCTCTCCCCCTCCTTCTCTCTCTCGATAGACGCTGAGACCGACGGCGCTGCACCAGGATACGACTACTCTACCGACGAGCAGCCCGTTGACGACCTTCCCCTCTTTCCAGAGCAACCAGGCAAGCCCCCCCCTTGAGCATTCCAGATATCGCCCATTCTATTCTCCTGCTTGCATTAGATTTCGCTACTGTTAATGTATGCTCCTATTCTGATGCATAGCCTGCTGTTGTAACCTGTTCATTGCTACCTTACCTGCCTATGATAAACTGATTAGTATAGGTTGGTAGTGAACCATCAGTGACCCCACCACCTTACCCTTGTTGCCCCTGCTTGATCATCGACGACTCGATCAACGTGATCGTCGACTAGAGACCGACACCTCACTTCACACCCCCTTAGTTGTACGACTCTGCATAGTAACTATCGAGTGCCGAGGGTGATACCTCGTAACGCACTCCCGATGAATACTCTGCAGTGTAGCTGTTCGGTCGTGGTCATCGAGGGTGATTCCTCCTTCTCCACTTCCGATACGACTCTGTCGTGCGACCCCTCAGTGTGAACCTCGAGGGTGATACCTCATACGTTCACCCTGATGATTTGACCACACGGCTACTTGACCTTTGTTACAGGCGGGTCCACCCTGGTGGGTACCCGCTGGGGATCTATGATTTCGGGTGTGCCGGAAGGGCACTCGAGTGTGACATTGTGGCGGAGCATCAGAGACTCTGATTGTCTCCGCTTGATACTAATTGAGCCTATTGGATTTGGGTGTGTGATCTGAGTGGGTCGACGTGCCCTATACGCACTACCACCACGTGGGATAATGGTTATGGGACCCTCTGCAAAGTACGTTTCTCCGAAAGCTCGTCTGACGTCATGATTCACCGTGCGGGCTGATTGTCGGGATTGGGCTGGATACTTCACTGACGAGTTCAGTGTCGCGCCTGCACCCCGGCCAGTCTCGCAACGCGCAGGGTGCCCAGGGCGATGGCCCGAGACCTCTGGGTGCATAGGTTAGTCCGGCGTGCTGACCTCTCTGCCGAGCCTAGGTAGGGCGCTGCTTTGTGTTGATCTTCCGAGGACGGGCATTACCCAGCAAGTGTGTCCGGCCAGAGTTGATCGAGCGTGTTGGGTAACAGTAGTGCACCCCTGCAGGGATGAATCTTCTATCGATAGCCGGTCCTACGGTAAAGGACGCTCAGTTTGTGTATCCCGATCTACTACTTAAACTGGATACTTGTTACTTAATTGAAGCTTCGGGATCGCTTTCTCGCTTGGGAGTCGAGGAAGGATCTTTAAGCTGTACTTCAACATGTTTGCTAAATAAAATGCTATTCTACTCTCTTCTACTGCTGCAAGATGATGGCCTTGTGAAGATGTTTGAAGATGCTAGTCTTCGATAGGACTAGGCCTTCTCTCTATTCTGGCATTTCTGCAGCCCAGTTCAAATATACAGCCTTTCTCCATTGATAATGTTGCATATGTAGTATAGATCCTTGCTTGCTGAGTACTTCGGATGAGTACTCACGGTTGCTTTACTTTCTCTTTTCCCCATATACCCCACATTGATGATACATCAGACGATGGAGTCCTGGAGCTAGATGCCACCACCGGAGCTTACTACCAGGAGGGTCCAGAGGGTACTTACTACTGGATCGAGCCAGATGACTAGGAGTAGGATCGGAGGCTCCCAGGCAGGAGGCCAACGCCTTTCGATCTAGTGTCGCTGTATGTGCTAGCCTTCTTAAGGCAAAACTTGTCTAACTATGTCTGTACTCAGATAATATTTGTATGACTGACTTATGTATTCGGATCTTCGGATCCCTGGTTTGTAATAATGTGGACCTCCGTTTAAATTGTGTTAGAGTTGTGTTGTGATATCTTCCCGTGAGTCCCTGTGCTTGATCGTACACGTTTGCGTGTATGATTAGTGTACGATTGAGTCGGGGGCGCAACAAGTTGGTATCAGAGCCGACTGCCTGTAGGAAGCCCCCTTCCAATTCCTTGGCCGAAGTTGAGTCTAGAAACCGAAAAACTAATTTACTAACTTGGCTGTGTGGCTTACGGGCCCACGTCGCCAACTGGGTGGTATTAGGATCTTTTATTCCTCGTCTATACTCTGGGACTCTGATCTCTCTTCTACTCGGGTTAAATAAATTTTACTAACGCCGACACTTAGGATCTCGTAAATCCCGTCTACCCGGAGAGCTGGATATCTGTGTGATTTCCCTGTCATTGATCTGATTAGTCTGATAATCATTTTCCTTTCCATTGTTTTGTTTAACCTTTCTCTCCGAGTTGTGTTAAACTTCTCATTGTCATTTGACAAATCTGAATTTCCTCTGTTTCAAATGGACCGTTTGTTTCCACCACGTCCTACGACACAGCTTGTGCTTCGCACTTGGGCTCGTAATACCCCTGGGTTTCCAGCTGTCCTGATCGCTCTCATGACCAGACTTGGCTACCGTTGGTACCCTGAGCACTTGGTTTACGAGGATTACCGCGAGTTCAATCAGGAGCAGTACCATGCTGATGTTCGTATCTATGATCAGCAGAATGACACAGGCATCGAGCTACACCTTTTCCATGGTATCGGCATGACGATTGAGATGGCAGTCCATGATGCCGCCTACTCTGCCGTCGCACGTCTCCGAGGACAGTTCAGCGATATCTTGGATGACTCTGAGTTCCGATACATTTCGTATGCCCCTGCTGGAGATGCTACTGGATACTACACAGCTATCTGTGCCCCGTTCGAGCCTCGTCGCTATGATCCGCGCGTTGTGATTCAGTGCACTCAGGCTCTGGATCGCACTGTTCGGGCTCTTGCCGTCGAGTTGGTTGCCACTCGAGCACGCCTCTACGATGCTATGACGCAATTGCTACCCGCTGTTCGCGCCCACCACCGCCAGACTATATGGCGGCTATGATGCAATAGTTTGAGCTCAACCGTCAGTTCATGGTTGGAATCATGGCTCAGTTTCCGCATCAGAACAACCAGAACCAGAACCCAGCTTCAATAACTTTGACAGAGTTTACGCGACTCAACCCAACGCAGTTCCGCAACTCTGACAAGCCCCTGGATGCCGATGACTGGCTCCGCGACATCACTCACGAGATGGAGTCAGCTAATGTCGCCCCTGCCAACTACGTCAACTTCGCGGCCTTTTTCTTAAAGGGCCCCGCTGCTCAATGGTGGGACACACACAAGCGTACTCTGCCTGTTGAAACAGTCATCACCTGGTATGAATTCCAGGCTGCTTTCCGTACACGTTAAATCCCTCAGGCAATTATGGAACGCATGAAGACCCAGTTCCGTAACCTCACTCAGGGCAATAAGACCGTTGAAGCTTATCAGCGGGAATTTCTAGACGTCTCCCGCTATGCTGAAGAAGACATCGCCACAGATGCTCGCAGACAAGAGAAGTTCCGTAATGGACTACACCCTGACCTCAAGCTTGCACTAGCTGCTCAAGACATCAATGACTTTTCAACTCTGACGAACAAGGCTATTCTTGTTGAGACCGCTCAGATGGAATACAAGGAATCGCAGAAGCGCTATCGTGATGCTGGCTCATCTTCGGGCTCAGCATCGAAGCGTCGAGTTTGGATTCCCAACAATGCATTCCGTTCCAATACCTCTGCGCCAAAGAACAACTATGCTTCACCACGTCTGCCTCCTCCACCACCGAGGCAGCCAAAAACTCAAGCTATTCAAAACAATGCTCCTCTTCGTCCTGAAGATGGTCTATGATTCAAGTGCCGCAAACCAGGACACCAGGCTAAAGACTGCCGCCAGAATCAGAATCAGTTAGCCTTTCCTCGTGCTGGCCGTGGCAATGGTCGTGGCAACAACCAAACCCGCAACTATAATACTGGGTCTGCTGCACATGGTCGTGGACACGCCTACAACATTGACATTGAAGAAGTCCAGGATCAACCTGCTACTGTGATGGGTACCCTTCTTGTTAACTCAGTACCTGCTTCTGTTTTATTTGATTCAGGAGCATCACATTCATTCATCTCTGGAAAATTTGCATTGATGCATGGCATTCGATATGAGAAAATGCATACTCCGTTAGTCATTAAAACTCCCGGAGGTCACTGTCATGCTGACGTAATAGCACCTGACGTTACCGTCGAAATTAAAGGATTGGAATTCCTTGCCTCGCCCATCGTCCTGAAGTCTTCCACCATAGACCTTATACTTGGAATGAATTGGTTGAAAGCTCACATTGCTTCGATCAATTGTGCCACTAAAGCCGTCCAACTTCTTCACCCCACCGACGAGATAGTGAATCATACCGCCCGCATTACTCGGGATGCTGAAGCTCAGATATATGCTCTGAATGCTTTGAACGCCTCACCTCTGGAAGGGATCGAGAACGTTCCTGTCGTTCGAGATTTTCCAGACGTCTTTCCAGAAGAACTTCCAGGAATACCCCCGGCTAGAGCTGTCGAGTTCGTCATCCACTTGAAGCCTGGCACCGTCCCTATTGCCAAGCGACCTTATAAGATGCCTCCGCATCATCTACTCGAGCTTAAGGAAGAAATCGACAAGTCGCTTAAGAGTGGTTTCATCCGCCCCAGTTCCTCTGCTTGGGGAGCACCTTCACTCTTCGTTAAGAAGAAGGATGGAACTAACCGTTTGGTTCAGGATTATCGGCCCATTAACCAAGCCACAATCCAGAATAAATACCCACTGCCCCGGATCAATGATCTTTATGATCAACTCGCAGGATCATCGGTGTTCTCTAAACTCGACCTGAGGTTGGGTTATCACCAGATCCGTGTCCGTGAAGAGGATATTCCCAAGACTGCATTCGTCACTCGTTATGGCTCCTATGAATACACCGTCATGTCATTTGGCCTAACGAATGCTCCAGCAACTTTCTCCCGTCTGATGAATTATATATTCATGGATTACCTCGACAAATTCATCGTGGTTTATTTGGATGATATCCTGATTTATTCTAAGAATAAAGAAGAACATGCTGAACACCTCCGTTTGGTACTAGAAAGGCTCCGAGAACACCAGTTGTATGCCAAGTATTCCAAATGTGAATTTTGGCTTTCTGAAGTAACTTACCTTGGACATGTGATTTCCAAGGATGGAATTGCTGTTAACCCCGAACGAGTTCAGGCTATTCTTGACTGGACTCCCCCGAAGAATGTTAAGCAAGTCAGAAGTTTTCTTGGACTTGCTAGTTATTGCCGTCGATTCGTTGAGAACTTTTCCAAGATTGCAAAACCATTGACATATCTGCTTCACAAAGGTGTTAAATTTGAGTGGACAGAAAAATGTCAAGAAAGCTTTCAGACACTAAAAGATAAATTGACATCTGCCCCAGTATTAGCACCCCCGGATTCCCAAAAGGATTTCGTGATATACTGCGATGCCTCCCGTCAAGGATTAGGCTGTGTCCTAATGCAAGAACGCAAGGTGATTGCTTATGCCTCCCGACAATTGCGTCCTCACGAAGAAAATTACCCAGTGCACGATCTCGAACTTTCTGCGGTTATTTATGCCCTGAAGCTATGGCGACATTACCTTCTCGGTAACCGTTGTGAGATATATACGGATCATCAAAGTTTGAAGTATTTATATACTCAACCGGATCTGAACCTTCGTCAACAAAGATGGCTCGAGACAATAGCCGATTATGATATGAATATCTCATACACCCCTGGCAAGGCAAATGTAATGGCCGATGCTTTGAGCCGCAAGGCTTATTGCAGCAACCATATGGTTCAGGAATCACAACCTCTTCTTTATGAAGAGTTTCGTCAATTGAACCTCCACATTGTTCCACAGGGTTATCTCAATACCCTCGTTGTCGAACCAGATTTAGAACTCAACATCAAAACTATGCAACGGTATGACTCTGAAGTTGAAAGGATTAAGCGATACCTTGAAAAAGGAAAACCGTCGGAGTTCCATCTTGATAATGATGGGATCCTATTTTTCCAACACCGTCTCTTCGTACCTAAGTTCAAGGATGAGAGAGAACATGTTATGATGGAAGCTCATGACACTCCTCTGTCAATTCATCCTGGTAGCACAAAGATGTACCGTGACATTTGTCAGAGATACTGGTGGCCTAATATGAAGCGAGACATTGCTCGTTATGTTTCTGAGTGTGACGTTTGCCGCCGCGTTAAAGCTCAACATCAAAGGCCCGCAGGAACTCTGCAACCCCTTACAATTCCTGAATGGAAATGGGACAAGGTCCAAATGGATTTCATTACTGGTTTTCCCAAATCCCAGAAGGGTAATGATGCTATATTTGTCGTCATTGACCGATTCTCTAAGGTTGCCCACTTTCTGCCAGTTAAAGAGACAATCACTGCTAGCCAGTTAGCAGACTTGTATGTTTCCCGAATTGTGTCACTCCATGGTGTTCCGTTGGAGATCAATTCTGATCGTGGCAGCCTCTTCACCTCCAGATTCTGGAATGGTTTCCAAGAAGCTATGGGAACACACCTGTCTTTTAGCACCGCTTTTCACCCTCAGTCACAGGGTCAAGTTGAACGAGTTAATCAAGTGCTCGAAGATATGCTTCGAGCTTGCGTCATCTCCTTCGGTAAGAAATGGGAGGAATCTCTCCCGTATGCCGAATTCTCTTACAACAATAGCTATCAAGCTAGTCTGAAGATGGCACCGTTTGAAGTTCTATACGGTCGTAAGTGTCGAACCCCTCTGAATTGGTCAGAAACTGGGGAACGCTCACTCGTCGGACCGGACATTATTCAGCAAGCAGAAGATCAAGTTCACATTGTCCGTGAACATTTGAAAGCTGCTCAGTCTCGTCAGAAGAGCAACTATGACCGAAAACACCAGGAAATAGTCTATCAACCTGGCAAGCAAGCTTACCTCCGCGTCACTCCGTTGAAAGGCACTCATCGGTTCGGAATCAAAGGCAAGTTAGCTCCTCGCTACATTGGCCCGTTCCGTATTCTTGCCCGTCGAGGAGAAGTGGCATATCAATTGCAGTTGCCGCCAAATCTTTCTCAAGTACATGACGTCTTTCATGTATCCCAACTCCGCCGCTGCTTCAAGGATCCTATTAGAGCTGTGGATCATGAAGTGCTTGAATTACGGGAAGATCTGTCTTATCCAGAACATCCCATCCGTATTCTTGATGAAGCTGAACGTCGGACTCGTCAAAAGTCAATCAAATTCCTCAAGGTTCAGTGGTCAAATCATTCTGAAGATGAGGCCACTTGGGAACGCGAGGATCGTCTTCGTGAAGAATACCCCTCTTTCTTTCAGTCTTCCTCTTAATTCTCGGGACGAGAATTCTTAATAGATGAGGAGAATTGTAACACCCCCGGTGATTAGCAACAGTAATCACTTTTGATAATGACATGTCAGCGAGATTAACAGTGCATAATCATCATTAGCATCATATTGCATTTCAACTCCCAAGCCAAATTCAAATTTAAATGAAAGTGAAATATAAAAGTTGTCCAACATAAAAACTAAAATGTTCGATAAATAACAAATATTGCAGAGGCCATTCTAAAATTGTAACCAATAAATAATAAAATAATTAGGTGGCTCTAACATAATTAAAACAGCGAGGATTAATGCATTTTCATTATTATAAAAATTTGTGGGAGCTCCAATTGTCTCCAAACTAATTTTTGGTAGTGGTGGATAATACCTAGTATTTGTTGGAGCAATTGTTGTGTTTTACAAAAACCATTAGGAGGCCTGACTATTTACTAAACTGAGAAAGGAGAATAAAGAAAAAGATAAAAGAAAAATGAAACAGAAAAGAAGAAAAAGGACCCCCCCTTCCCCCCGGCCCAACTGGGCCCCAGCCCAGCCGGCCGGCCCAGCTCCCGGCCCACCCCGCGCCTACTTGGCCTCCCCCTGGAGGCCACCGAAACCCTAACCCCAACTCACCCCCTCGCTCACTCCCCTCGTTCCCCCCTCCCCCGATCCAGAACTGGATCGGGCGCTGCTCGCGCCGACCGCGCCCCGCCGCTCGTCGTCGCCCCATCGCCACCGCCACCTCGCCGGACTGCACTGCCCCGCCTCCCCATCGCCGGCTCCACCGAGCCTCGCCGCCCTCTTCTCTGCATCGGGGGTGAGGAACCCCCCGGCCTCCTCTTCCCTCTGGCCGCGCTCCGGCGCGCCCATCGCGCGCTCGCCCGACCCCGCACCGCGCCCGCGCGCGGCCTCGCCCGTGCCTGCTCGCCGCATGCCCACTCGCCGCTGCGGTTGCGCTCGCCGCTGCTGCTGCTCGCGCGCCGCCCCGCGCCCGCGCGCCTCGCGCGCCTCGCTCGCCTCGAGCGCGCGCCCCTCACCCCCTCTGGCCTCGCCCCGCTCTCGCCGCTGCCCTGCCTCCCCTGGCCGCGCCTCGCCGCGCCCCTGCCGCCGCCCGCGCGCCGCGCCGCGCCCGCCACCCGTGCTCGCCTGTGGCCCTCGTGCCACTGACCAGTGGGGCCTAGTGCCCCAGTGCCACTGGCCAGTTGGCCCTGCTTCCCCCCTGGCCCAATGACAGAACGGGCCCACGCCCTAAAAACGTTTAAAAAAAAGAAAGAAAGAAATAAAAATAAATAATTCAAATAATTCAAATAATTAATTAATTAATTAGTTAATTAATCCTGATTAGGTTACTCTAATTAACTAATTAGTGTTAATTAAACAGTAATTAGTAATTAACTTAATTAACCGCTGACATCAGCATGAGGTCATGCTGATGTCATCATCAGCACTATTTCGGATAATGTTGAATTAAATAATTAATTAAATTTCAGAAATTAATAAAAACTTTAGAAAATCATATTAAATAAACCGTAACTCCGATGAAAATATTTTATACATGAAACTTGCTCAGAACGACGATACGAACCCGAATACGTCCTCCGTATTCCCGTCAGACGCCCGCAGATATAAGAACATTGAACTTTTAGACCGATTTCAGTAAATGAATAGTGCCCAACTTTAATTAAATAAATCCAAATAAATTCCTAAATTAACTAAATCGTTTAGTTAGGCAGTAGAACACCCCGGCATATCATTTAGGCATGTCATACATATTGTTTGCATTATTGCCGTGAATTTATTGTTTCTCTCCCCCTCCTTCTCTCTCTCGATAGACGCTGAGACCGACGGCGCTGCACCAGGATACGACTACTCTACCGACGAGCAGCCCGTTGACGACCTTCCCCTCTTGCCAGAGCAACCAGGCAAGCCCCCCCCCCTTGAGCATTCCAGATATCGCCCATTCTATTCTTCTGCTTGCATTAGATTTTGCTACTGTTAATGTATGCTCCTATTCTGATGCATAGCCTGCTGTTGTAACCTGTTCATTGCTACCTTACCTGCCTATGATAAACTGTTTAGTATAGGTTGGTGATGAACCATCAGTGACCCCACCACCTTTCCTTTGTTGCCCCTGCTTGATCATCGACGACCCGATCAACGTGATCGTCGACCAGAGACCGACACCTCACTTCACACCCCCTTAGTTGTACGACTCCGCTTAGTTACTATCGAGTGCCGAGGGTGATACCTCGTAACGCACTCTCGATGAATACTCTGCAGTGTAGCTGTTCGGTCGTGGTCATCGAGGGTGATTCCTCCTTCTCCACTTCCGATACGACTCTGTCGTGCAACCCTCAGTGTGAACCTCGAGGGTGATACCTCATACGTTCGCCCTGATGATTTCGTCGAGTAGAATCCGCCGAGGGTGATTCCTCGGGTTTCCCCCCTTGATGTTATGACCACACGATTACTTGACATCTGTTACAGGCGGGTCCACCCTGGTGGGTACCCGCTGGGGATCTATGATTTTCGGGTGTGCCGGAAGGGCACTCGAGTGTGACATTGTGGCGGAGCATCAGAGACTCTGATTGTCTCCGCTTGATACTAATTGAGCCTATTGGATTTGGGTGTGTGATCTGAGTGGGTCGACGTGCCCTATACGCACTACCACCACGCGGGATAATGGTTATGGGACCCTCTGCGAAGTACGTTTCTCCGAAAGCTCGTCTGACGTCACGATTCACCGTGCGGGCTGATTGTCGGGATTGGGCTGGATACTTCACTGACGAGTTCAGTGTCGCGCCTGCACCCCGGCCAGTCTCGCAACGCGCAGGGTGCCCAGGGCGATGGCCCGAGACCTTTGGGTGCATAGGTTAGTCCGGCGTGCTGACCTCTCTGCCGAGCCTAGGTAGGGCGCTGCTTTGTGTTGATCTTCCGAGGACGGGCATTACCCAGCAAGTGTGTCCGGCCAGAGTTGATCGAGCGTGTTGGGTAACAGTAGTGCACCCCTGCAGGGATGAATCTTCTATCGATAGCCGGTCCTACGGTAAAGGACGCTCAGTTTGTGTATCCCGATCTACTACTTAAACTGGATACTTGTTACTTAATTGAAGCTTCGGGATCGCTTTCTCGCTTGGGAGTCGAGGAAGGATCTTTAAGCTGTACTTCAACATGTTTGCTAAATAAAATGCTATTCTACTCTCTTCTACTGCTGCAAGATGATGGCCTTGTGAAGATGTTTGAAGATGCTAGTCTTCGATAGGACTAGGCATTCTCTCTATTCTGGCATTTCTGCAGCCCAGTTCAAATATACAGCCTTTCTCCATTGATAATGTTGCATATGTAGTATAGATCCTTGCTTGCTGAGTACTTCGGATGAGTACTCACGGTTGCTTTACTTTCTCTTTTCCCCATATACCCCACATTGATGATACATCAGACGATGGAGTCCTGGAGCTAGATGCCACCACCGGAGCTTACTACCAGGAGGGTCCAGAGGGTACTTACTACTGGATCGAGCCAGATGACCAGGAGTAGGATCGGAGGCTCCCAGGCAGGAGGCCAACGCCTTTCGATCTAGTGTCGCTGTTTGTGCTAGCCTTCTTAAGGCAAAACTTGTCTAACTATGTCTGTACTCAGATAATATTTGTATGACTGACTTATGTATTCGGATCTTCGGATCCCTGGTTTGTAATAATGTGGACCTCCGTTTAAATTGTGTTAGAGTTGTGTTGTGATATCTTCCCGTGAGTCCCTGTGCTTGATCGTACACGTTTGCGTGTATGATTAGTGTACGATTGAGTCGGGGGCGCCACAATCAGGAGGAGGCACTGGTGGCATTCCTGAGGGCCAACAAAGAGATATTTGCGTGGGAAGCATTAGACTTGGCCGGTGTCCCGAGGGAGGTAATCGAGCATCACCTGATGGTGTGCCCTAGCGCGCGCCCTCTAAAGCAAAAAGCGCGGTGCCAGGCACAAGAGAAGCAGGCGTTCATCGTCCAGGAGGTCGGCAAGCTCCAAGAGGCCGGCGTCATCCGGGAGGTGCGGCACCCGTACTGATGGCAAATCCTGTGATCGTCCCTAAGAAAGGCGGGAAGGAGCGCATGTGCGTCGACTTCACCAGCCTCAACTAGGCCTGCCCTCAGGATCCTTTCCCGCTCCCACGTATCAACCAGATCATGGACTCCACTGCTGAGTGCGATTTGCTATGCTTCTTGGATGCCTTCTTGGGATATCATCAAATCAATATGGCGGCGGAGGATGGTGTGTACTGCTACACTTGCATGCTCTTCAGGCTGCGGAACGCTGGCGCCACTTTCCAGCGACTAATGCACATAGCGCTCGGGCCGCAGTTGGGGAGGAACGCAGAGGCGTACATCGATGACATTGTGGTCAAGTTGCGGGAAGCGAGGACCCTGATCAAAGACCTGGAAGAAACGTTTGCTAACCTGTGCAGCATAAACCTGAAGTTCAATCCGGAGAAGTGTGTGCTCGGGGTCCCGTCCGGCAAGCTACCGACTTTCCTGGTGTCACACAGAGGGATCGAAGCCAACCCCGAGAAAGTCAAGGCAATAGAGCGGATGAGACCACCTTAGACCCTCAAGGAGATGCAGAAGCTCGCAGGGTGCGTAACCTCTTTGGGACGTTTCATCTCCAAGCTTGGTGAGCGCGCCCTCCCTTTCATCACGTTGATGAAGAAGAAGGGCCCGTTCGAGTGGACCCCGGAAGCTGAGGCGGCCTTTGAAGACCTCAAGCGATACCTCACAAGTCCACCTGTCATGGTGGTGCCCCGCCGCGTGAGCCTCTGGTGCTCTACTTGGCGGCCACTCCGCACTCGGCCAGTGCGACACTCGTGGCGGTCAGAGAGGGGCCTGCCAGCATTGGCTTGAAGCAGAGCAGCCAGCAGGAAGCCGCACAACCTTCGTTGTCCCAGGGTGATGCTCCTGAGGACCCCACTGCTTCATCGACCCTCGAGCAAGGCGCCCCCGACTCCTCACCACTCGTAGAGCACCCGGTGTACTTCCTCAGCACGGTGCTGCGCGATGCACGTGCATGCTACCCCATGCAGTAGAAACTCCTACTCGCACTCCTCGTCGCCTCTAGGGAGCTGCGTCACTACTTCCAAGGCCACCCCATCAAGGTTGTATCAGCGTATCCCCTGGAGAAGGTGCTCCACAGTCCCAATGCCGTCGGGAGGGTTGCAGAGTGGAACATCGAGCTACAGGCCTTCCAGCTGGAGTTCAGCATGACCAGGGTCATCAAGGGGGCGTCCCTGGCCGACTTCGTGGTGGAGTGGACCGAAGCCCCTGATTGGGGACTGGATGAGGGCCAATCCCTCGCGCCCGGCGACGAAGCACCCGATGGATGGGTCATGCACTTCGATGGTGCCTTTGCGCGACAGGGCGCGGGGGCTGGAGTCATGCTAATCTCTCCAACCAAGGACAAGCTGTACTACGCCGTACAACTCTGCTTCAATCACGGCGAGAAGGTCTCCAACAACATCGCGGAGTACGAGAGCTTGATTGCCGGCCTCAGGGCCGCGACTGGCCTGGGAATCAAACGCCTTACCATCAAGGGCGACTCCCAACTCCTCGTCAACTTCTCCAACAAAGAGTACAAGCCGAAGGACGAACACATGGAAGCATACTTGGAGGAGGTACGTAAAATCGAAAAACGCTTCTTGGGCTTGGAATTGCAGCACATCCCGCGGGGCGCGAACAAGGAAGCCGACGACATCGCGAAGAGGGCGTCCCGCCACAAGCCCCAGAGGCCTGGCGTCTTCAAAGAAAGGCTTCACAAGCCGTCCGCGGCTCCCCCAGCCGCGGGTTCTGTGACACCCCGAGAACGATGCTCGAGATGCCATCCATTTATTTTCGTAGACATCGTGTGTTTCAATTGTTTGTTGCCATGATCATGATGAGTGCCATTGTAATATTTTGCTTCTTAGATCATGTTCATTATTGATTATATCTTGCCATCCTTGTTGTTGCCATGAGCATCTTGCTTTGTTATATGCTTCATGATTTTGATAAGCCTCTTGTCATTTTATTGCATTGCATCATGGTTATCATGCCTTGGTTTGTATATTTAAGTTTTGTTGTGTGATCTTGTGTGAACCCCTCTTCTTCTTATCTCCACCTCATTATTTCACCATGCACAAACCAGCAACCATTCATCAAGTTCACCCAAGTTTCTATCCCATCCAAACTTCTCCTTTCTTCTTTATTCCATTTATTTTTCTTGTGACATTTTTCCTGTTCGGGAAAATGTTCAACCTTTCCCTATAAATCCTAAATAATGCCAAGACCACATCCTCCAATTTTCAAGTCTTCTGGAAGTGTTTTGGTTGGGCTAAGGATTTATTTGAGTTTGAGTTATTCTCAAACTTGCATAAATTTGCAGCCTCTAAAAATTGCCGAGGCATTTTATAAAAATAGCAGATAAATCCAGGATCCCAGAGACATTTTTATGTCATCAATATTTATTTCCAAGTCTTGGGTTCTTTTCTTTGTACTTCTGTCAATTTTTCTTGAAGGGAAAAAAATAGAGGAGGGAAGAACTGGGCAGAGCCCACTTACCTGGGCCGTGCCGTAGGCCACCTGCAGCCCAGCCGAGCCACCCAGTAGTCCAGCCCCGCGCCGGGACTCTTTTCCTCTCGCTAGCATAGTAACTGCCACGCTGGATCACCGCAAGCCCACCTGCAGCGACTCCCTTCTCTCTTTTCTTCCTCCTCTCGTTCTTTTCTTCCTCTCACAGTAACTCCTGTCGAGCAGGGGCACATGGCCAGCGCGGCACACCCACGCCGAGCCGTGCCTCGCCCCTATAAGAAGCCCAGCGCCAACCCTTGGGTTTCCCTCTCCTTCCTCCGCCGCCACCAGGTGAGATCCATGCCTCCAAAGCCGTCGCCCCTTCCACCCAAGAGCGCCGGAGCACTTCCATGGCTCCACCGTAGCCATAGCCTTCCTCCATCGCCGTCTTCATTCCGGGTCGACTCAAAGACATCGTCTCCTTCGTTTTCCAGTGAGGCCAGGAGCCAAAAGGGACCAAGGCCAACGATCATCTTCTTCTACGACCTCTTCTTCCCCTGCGTTCACTGCTTCACGGACACCAGCGATTAGCGCATCCTTCCACCGTCTCCGATCACCGTCGGCCTCGTAAGACTCCAAAAGCATCCCCAGGGTGAGCAGCCACCCCTCCTCACTCTCCCTCGACGTTGTTTGCTTCCGTTCAACCTCGATCTGTTCATGTCAGAAACCTGTCACTGTACCCTCGCCATGCGCGTGAAACTAAGCACCTCGCTCTCTGTCCGTAGCTACGTCCACGGACACCGCGCCATGCTCGCGTCCTTGCCAGTTTCCTCGCACGCGCACACACGCAAGCACGAGCATGCTAGGATCCACGCCCAGCAGCCGCCGCATAGTGGCACGTCATGCCTCGGCTGGGACAAGCTTTTGCTCGAGGCTTATGCTCCGGCCCCTCTCATAGCTCTCCGCAAGCACGCGTGCACTGTGTTCTATTTCCGCACACCCACCGCAGGTTCTTAACCCCAACGGCCGCCGCTTTCGCTCGCCGCCGTCGTCGGTTGTGGCCGTGCTGCCATGGCCAAGCTCGACCTGGGGGGGTACAGCTCAAGAGGCCCTGGAAGCTCTCTGTATCACGAACACTAAGCTAGCCCAGTGGTTCTTCACTTGTGCACACATCCAGGATGCCCTGGGTTCAAGTCCTAGGCGCCCCTGTTTTTTGCTCTTTTTCGCATGAATAATTGCAATTTTTTTAAACTGCTTATAATTAAATAACCGTGCATCGGTTTAAAAAATGTCATATATGAAACTTGGGTAGAATTTCATGTAGTTTCATAATATCCAACTTTCACCCATGTTAAAAATGTTTAAACTTGCTGTTTGTATTAATTTGCTTAAATGTTATGTTAAAATGGTTTATTTCGTAACTAATTAACCGTAGCTCCGAATTAAATAAACTTTATATGTAAATGGGGTAGAAAAATGCATAGATTAACTTGGTGCACTTTATTTTGCTGTTTAGCAACATTAAAATTGTGTATAGGGCAGAACAGTATCAAATTCGAAAATTGCATAAGGGGATTTTCCGGAATTGTTGTTTGTTGTCTCCGGCCCCATTTAAAATTGCCTGGATAGGTAGTTCTATGGTGCTTCACCTCTTGCCTTGTTAACCAACATTTAATATTGGTGAGTAGCATAAACGAGAGCGAACTAAATATATCCAACTTTCACCCATGTTAAAAATGTTTAAACTTGCTGTTTGTATTAATTTGCTTAAATGTTATGTTAAAATGGTTTATTTCGTAACTAATTAACCGTAGCTCCGAATTAAATAAACTTTATATGTAAATGGGGTAGAAAAATGCATAGATTAACTTGGTGCACTTTATTTTGCTGTTTAACAACATTAAAATTGTGTATAGGGCAGAACAGTATCAAATTCGAAAATTGCATAAGGGGATTTTCCGGAATTGTTGTTTGTTGTCTCCGGCCCCATTTAAAATTGCCTGGATAGGTAGTTTTATGGTGCTTCACCTCTTGCCTTGTTAACCAACATTTAATATTGGTGAGTAGCATAAACGAGAGCGAACTAAATAATTCGAACGTGGTGTTTCGTCGATATGCAACTCATTGCATATTGAGCTCCACTTAATTTGTAGTATTGTTTGTTGCACTCTTGCCATGCCATGCCTATTTAAACCGGACATGCATCATACTTAATTGTGTATCATGCCATGGTTATGATATGTGTGTTTATCATGTTGTTTGCTTCTTTCCGATGTTGCTTCTTCTCTATAGTTCCGTTAACGTTGCGATTGTGAGGATTCGTTCGACTACGTTGGTTCGTCTACTTCATGGACTCGATCTTCTTCCGAGCTGGATTTCAGGTAAGATGATCATTACCCTGGATACCACTACTATCGGTGCTTTGCTAGTTGTCTCGATGCTATCGCTATGTCGCGCTACCTACCACTTGTTGTCAAGCCTCCCAAATTGCCATGATAAGCCACTAACCTTTTCCACCTACCTAGCAAATCGTTGTTTGGCTATGTTACTGCTTTGCTCAGCCCCTCTTATAGCGTTGCTAGTTGCAGGTGCAGTTTGTAACACCCCAAAAATTTAATCATGTTTTTACTAAATAAAATTTGGCCAGAATTAAAATTTTGAATTTTAGCCAGGTCTTTTATTAATTTTAGAACCATTTTCTGTTTCTGTTTTTCAAAATTCTTCCCTCCATATAGAAATTTTTGAGAATGATATTGTGGCTTTGGGAGTTTTCTTAAACCATTTCATTACTAGTTTAATAACAGTAAGAATTATTTTCATAATAAAAATTGCCCCAAAACTATTCTTTAAAAAGGCATTTTCAATTCATTAAATGCTTCTGTTGCACTACAACCTTTTCAAATAATTCTTTCAAAATTCCAGAAAAATTATGGGAGGTCATGTGATGCCTAAAAATCACTTTTATGCAAAAACCCAACTTGGTCTTTTGAAAGTTTTGAGTGAAACATCCTTTTCTCAATTCTGTCCCATTCTTGAGTTACAACTGCAACCCCATTTTTCCTTGCTCTAAAAATTCTGAAATTTTTCCCACTTATTGTACTTCCAACCAAACCCTTAAGTCCAAAACTTTAGCTCCATTGGAATCATTTTAGTTCGCCAAATATTCCTCTTAATCTCCTGTCCAGTAATGAATTTCCCTAAAACTTGCACTAGCAAGTTTTGTATTTTGCCCAGATAACCCCACCACCCTCTCTACCATCCAAAGAGACATTCCCCTGCCAATTTTCATATCCAACAAATCCTCCTAGACCACCTTAGCATTTTGTCAAACACCCTGTGGGCTTGATAGAAATTTGGCCCTCTTCCTAACTGCATTGCACACTTGATGATCTTGCCAAGATAACTTGTCCAACAATCCTACCACCCTCAATATCACCACCATGCCAAAAATCAGCTCCATCCGATCAACTTGGCCTGCCAGGGCATTCCGCCGAGCACCCTAGGTGCATGCGTAGAGCTCGACCAGAGCGCGACTACTGCAGGCCGTGGCATCGCTCTGGCGCCGCGTCTCTGCTGCCTCCCCCTCTCACCCGAGTCCACTGCTGGATCACCCAGTCCATCCCAATGCTCGCCGACACCTCTCCTCGTCCTCTAGCGCCGCCTAGCACCGTCCAACACCGCCGCCACCGAAACCTACTAGGGCACGGCACCGCCCGAGCCACCTGACCCCTCCAGCTCGCCCCCTTCTTAACTACTGACCACCGCCCCTCCACCGACCTCACCGGTCTCGCTGACCATCGCCACCGCCCCCAACCACCCAAACGGCGCCATGAATCGCCGCCGCCATCGTGTCTTCTTCAGGAAGCCACCGAACCGCCTCACCCGCACTATAAAACCATCCTCAAGCTTTCCCTCGTCGTCAGTACATCTCCCTCCACCTCTCTGTACTTCCCCGAGCAGCCAGGCAACCGGAAGTGGCTGTCTCCCTCGGCTTCGGCAACCTCTGCCGACACCACTCTCACGTCAAATCCGGCGCGACCAAAGCATTTTCCTCTCCACTTCCTTCACTAGAAGATTCCTCTCAAACCCATGAATTCATCCCCACACTCAATTTTGCATGGGGTCAGTCATGGGCGAAATTCCCCCTGCCGCCCGACAACGCCGCCCGCCGGAATCGGCATCGCCGGCGACTCTGTCCACCCTAGCTACGATGGAAGGTACCAGAAGGACCGCCTTGACCTCTCGAGCACGATGATGGCCCCGGCTTCCCGGGCGGTGCCGCCGTTCGCCAGCGAGCCTCGTCGGAGCGCCGTTCTATTCTACCACGGGAGAAACGCCGACGTGGACCGGTCAAACCCGACGGGTGGACCCGGCGGGACCCTTCGTTAGCGACTGGTGGTCGGGGTCCGTGTTTGTAAGTGGAAGCGTAATCTGCGATTACGTCTTCGACGTCTCCGCCTCTCGCACGGCTGGACGGCTGGGCTCAGCCCAGTGGCGCCTTGCGGTTAAACCTCGCCCAAGGCGTGCTACTGCCCTTCTCTTTTCCTTTTCCAGCATAGTTCTAAAAATCCTACAGAAGCCATTTCAAACTCAAATTTGATGATTCAAATTTCTGTAGACTCCTAAAATCATGATCTTTTATTACAGCTAGGGTGAACATTTTTAGTAAGCCTTATCTCCACTAGAATCTTCTATTTAATCCATTTCTTTAATTATCTCAGCTTAGAAATTCCACTAGTAATTCATATTAACTCCAAATAACTTGATTCTTTTTTTGTTGTTTTCCATTTTTCATCTAGTTTATTTTAGTATTTATTTCAAAAATATTTGAAAAAAAATTTGGCACTGTTTTTGTTTATGTGGTAATTTAAATACTTTTGAAAATAGGAAATGGAGGGAAGTTAACATTTCAAACTTTTGAAGTGCACCCAATATTTCTGCATGCTCAACGCAAGCATCTCGAACACTTGATATGGTGAATCGCATGGTTATATAATTTGCAAGAATAATTTGAACATGACTATGTTGAATTCAAATTAAATTTGCATGTTGCTATATGAGCATGCATGGTCATGTATATTTTCTCTTGCATGCATTCCACTCAAGTTTTGACATGCACAAGTTGCGAGAATCCAGGAGTGTGCTCTTGCCTTGGACGTGCCGGCGGGCACGGGCCATATTTGACATGGGGGTATCACGTGATATATGTGGAGCATGCAAGGGTTGTGGCCCTGTTTGGTATTGCTGTTGAAAGAATACTTTGTTGTGCTAACCACTGCAGGAAAACTTGTACCTCCTGAGTCGACCGTAGATCGAGTCTTGTTCTGGTAACCCCCATACTTGATTCGTGCTGCCACTTGTCCCTGCCACAGGTGGGGTATGGTTCAGTAAGTTGTTAACCCCTTTCCGTGCACACATCACATAGAGGGCTACGAGGAGGGTTTCCATGTTGGTGGACTAAATCTTGTCATCGGGTCAGGGGGCATGGGTGTTTCCAGTTGTGACTGAGAGGGGGCACCCCTTGTAATCCACGCGTATTAATAGTGATCCCATGCAGGACGTTGGTCTCTCCGTCTTAAAGTTTTCTTGAACGTTGCTTTGGATGATTCCTGGCATCCGGAAAGATAATCTGGTGTGTGCTGGTCAGGTGTGTTTTCAACCCAAAGACCGTAATGGGAATAGTTAGTGTCACGGTACTAACTAAAGAAATCCTTTACTTGTGGGTAAAGAGCACACCCTCTGCAGAGTTTAAACCTATTCGAATAGCCGTGTCCGTGGTTAAGGGCTACAGTCTGGGTTGGTCAAGTGTCGGTCATAGTGTCGGTCTTCGGAGGAAAATAATTAAATTGAGTCTGAATTATTTTGCGGAATAATTATTGTCACCCTGTTGCTACCATGAATATTTTATGCTTGTTAATTAAATATTATTATGGTTATGCATAATATTGAGGACTAACCCGTATCTCTAATTTGAATTCTTCCTGAGTGTCTCAGGGGCTGGCTAGACTACCCCGGGCACTTAATTTTATTTTCAAGACCTCTCGTGGCGTCTCTCGAGTTAACATGCGGTTTATCCCGCCACTACTCTTGTGGACACCCGGTTGGCATTTCTTTTCAAGTCCGCCCGTGGCGTCACTTGACACCCGACTGGCATTTCTTTTCAAGACCTCTCGCGGCGTCGCCTGAGTTCTCGGATGGTCCTGTCTAGTCCGATTTCTCTTTTAGACACCCGTTTGGCATTTCTCTTCAAGACCTACCGTGATGTCATTTTAGACATCCGACCGGCATTTCCTTTATTTTATTTTCCTTTAACTTTCCTTGTTTATTACTAATAATTTTATATATCCAGTTATTTGGACATGCTAATATTTTATCATGCCATAACTTAATTCCTGACAGCATGCCTTTAAGTCCATCATGAGCATACGCATATAGTGTGGTTCATCATGATCATATAATTTAATTGTTGCATTCGGTATATCTTTTGCTCATGATGTTTGCGAGTACATTCAAATGTACTCACAGGCTTGTCCCTGGCTATATACTTGGCCAGGTCAGGATTTCTTTGAGGAATACCACCACGACAACCGTGCGGAGACTAGGGTAGTAGCCACGCGGATAGGAATTATCCGGGTCAGCTGTTCCTGTGGGGATGGAGCCCCATTGACGTTGGGGAACCACGAGTCAATTCCGTCAACCACCACCAAATATCAGTATTGTATCATTGGACCTTTGTGGTCTTGTATCCAATTCTTGTAATAGCTTGGTAATCTATAACAAGGACGTGTCCACCGGTAACAGTAATCCTGGGCTGGTGATGACACGAGGGGCTAATTTCTGGGATATATTGTGTCCCGGCCCCGACACAGTTGCAGGTTATTCCATGTTGGGACATGCATATCATGGGATATCACAATATCTATTATTTAATTAATGCATCTATATACTTGGTTTTGGGTGGAAGGCTTGGCCTTTTGCCTGGTGTTTTGTTCCACTCATGCCACCCTAGTTTCCGTAATGCTGGTGTTATGATCGTTGATTATCGTTCCGAACACACATAGGGGAATGGGACCCTCTTGACAGTTCGCTTTGAATAACCGCTTCCAGCAAGGCCCAACCTTGGTTTTAACATTTGCCAACATATTAATTGTCGGGGGGATGGACCCCGGGTAGCCTCATCCGGGCCCAATAACTTTTCAAGACATCGGGGCTGGCCAAGCCCCTCATGCCAGCTGGCCACGCGAGCCGGCTTCCAGAAGACGGCGCACCCATAGAAGGCAGCTTTGGGGGCGGGCGAGCTTCCATTAGCCGGCCCTTCCTTCCCCTCAGAGTCCGCACTCACCTGCTACGACGGGACGGGGGCGTGGCAATAGTGCCGCCTGCTCCCCTGAATCCCGGGGGAGCGTGGCTACAGTACGAGCAGACCCGACGGCCACCTACCCGCCTGGCGCGGGACTGTAGCCATGCGACTCATGACGCAGCCCTCATCAGTAAGGACCATGCTACGGTGGAAGGCAATCAGCATGGCCCACAGGCTTCCAGAAGACGGCGCATCCCTTGAAGGCGGCCTCGGGGGCGGGCCAGCTTCCAGCAGCCGGCCCCTTCTTCCCCTCGGAGTCTGCACTCACCCACTACAACAAGACGAAGCGTGGCTACAGTGTGCGCTGACCAAGCGGCCACCTACCCGGCTGACGCAGGACTGTAGCCATACGACTCGTGACACGGCCTCTATCATCAGGGACAGAGCTACAATGAAAGGCAATCAGCGTGGCCCGCAGGCGGCGGGCCCTACCTGTTAGCTGAATTCTCAGCAGCCGACGGGACCCTCCAGAGGCGGGCCCGAGCAGCCGGCGGAGAACCCAGCGACCTTAGACACTAACGTTTGGGTCCTACACCCAGCCGTATTACCATTGTACCCCTGGGGGGTTGGCCTATAAAAGCCCCCAGGGTTCACCCATGCAAAGGGTTTAGCCTTCTTTCCACACACACCATAGCTAGGAGAAGAGAGGTAGCTCTACCCTTCTTCCCCCTCTAGCAACACAGCTCTAGGAGCAACCTTGTACACTCTTTGATCATAGTCATCATGCGGAGACCCCGCAGAGCAGGACTAGGGGTGTTATCTCTCCGGAGAGCCCCGAACCTGGGTACGTCTTGTGTGCGATCGAGCTCATGCTCACTCCTGCTTCCAGGGCCCGACAACGTCCTCTTGGCTCCATCCATGATAAGCCACCCCCTGGCATCTAACGTGAGATTACCACGACAGTTAGCGCCCACCGTGGGGCCATTCGCGGCGTCGGCCAGAGACACGTTCTGGACGGGAACCGCCTTCCTCTCTAGCGAGCGCGTCGCGGCCGGCCTGATCAGCCAGCCCGATACGTTCGCTTGCGCTTGCACCAGCACATCACCCGACGCGGGAGCCGTTTGCCCTGCGAGCTACCTCGCCGACCTCTTCGGGAAGCTCAGCCTCTCCGACGCAGACGCCACCGACAGGTTCCCCGGCGATGTGGTGGTAATCGACGACCCGCCCCCTCCCGTCTCTAGCGTCGCCTCTGCAGGCGCGCTCGATGCCAGCATCTTCGTGGAGGTGATGGTCACTAGCAACAGCCAGGACTCTGGCGGGGCCGTCCAGGACCCACTGCGAGCAGCAATGCAGGACCTGGTGGCTCTCATCGGAGCCAACGCCAATGTGGCGGCGCTAGAAGAAATCAGCGTCAAGCTCCTCGACAGCGCCACCAAGATGGCGGCCACGAAGCGCCGCACTGATGCCAACCAGCGCGAGATCGACCGCATAGCTGGCGGCACGCCGGGTGCGGCCGAGCCCAGCCGGGCTGGCACTGTCTGGCAACGTGGTGCGGCCATCGCCAGCATGCTGGGAGTCGGGCGTCCGATCTACGACACCCCAGTGCAGAACCTACGCGCCATGCATGTGGAGGGAGAAGAACTCGAGAACCTGGAGGGCGACGAACGGCGCAGCCAGCTAGACCGCCTTCAGGAGCTCCTCAACACTTCAAACACGCAGCAAGACACGTGCAACCGCATGGTGGGAGCCAGCCGGCAGGCCGACCCCTCGGAAGGAAACCTTCAACCCCGCCACAAGAATGGGGTGACCTCCCGGTCCACAAGTGGCGGTGGCTGCGGCCAGCAGAACCCGGAGCCGGCTGCTAGCCGCAGCCGGCGCTCACACGCGACGGTTGCGAATAGCCGGCAAGTTCCTCCAAGAGCGGAGCGCCAGCGCCAGCAGTATGAACGTCCTCCTCCTCCTCGCAGGGAGAGGCGGGCTTCTCCGGCGCCGATTGACCACCCGACTCTGGGGGGCCGGCTAAGCCCCCGTGAAGCAGTCAGTGAGAACGACGCTCGTCACCAGATCGAGCGGCTGGCTCGGTCCCAGGCAGTGGAGGAGGAGGATACAGTCGGCCCGGCCTGCTTTTGCCCCCGCATCCGTGACAAGCCCTTCCCCAAAGGGTTCACGCTCCCTCGCGACACTCCCAAGTACACCGGCGCCGTGAAGCTGGAAGATTGGCCGACCGACTACGCCACAACTGTCAGTATAGCAAACGGCAACAAGCACGTTGCCGTGAAGTATGTTCCGCTCATGCTGCAGGGCACGACCCGGACATGGCTGAATAGCCTCAAGGCTAACAGCATCAACAGCTGGTTGGACTTCAGCGACGTCTTCGTCTGCAACTTCAACAGCACTTACAAACGGCCTCCCAAGCCTCGCCAGCTCTCCATGTGGGCACCCTTCTCAAGCGCAAGCTTCTGTGCGATGAGCCGACTACCCTGGACGAGCTCCTGGTGGTGGCCGACAAGTACGCCACAGCCGACTCCTACATGAAGTCGGAGATCCGGGTTGATGCATCCGGGAAGGTGATCCCGCCGGCTTCTCAAGCACCGGCTGGTGACTCCAACCGGCGCCAACAGGCGAATGACAACAAGCGCAAGGCCCAGCAGCCGGCAGGTGGCCACCGTCGAGGATCAGCAGCCGGCCGGGCAACCCAGCCCCAAGCATCAGCGGGGCGGCAAGGGTGCCTGGCTGCCTGCCTTCTCCTTCGAGCAGGCCCTCGATGCCCCGTGCAAGTTCCAGAGCAGCGCGAAGCCGTCCAACCATATGACCCGACAGTGCAGCTGACTCACCTGAATCACCAAGGGTGAGGGCTTGCCGCCTCCTCCAGCCGGCCCGGCGGCTCCGATTCATCAGCAGCTGGCCTGCCCTGTCGGCATGCTCCAAGATGAATTCCCCAACAAGAATGACACTTACGTTGTCTTCACTAGTGAAGCCGACAACAAGCGCAGTCAGCGTCATCAGCACAACGAGGTGAATGTTGTTATTCCAGAGGTCCCCCAATTCATGCACTGGTCCAAGAGGCCCATCATCTGGTGCCATGACGACCATCCGGCAGTGATGCCTTCGCCGGGTGCTTATGCCATGGTGCTGGACTCCACCTTCTCAACCGAGAGGCGGGCTTGCCGCTTCTCCCGAGTCCTGATAGATGGCGGCAACAGCATCAACATCCTCTACCGCGACACCACAGACAAGCTGGGCATCAAGGAGAAGCAATTCCAGCCCAGCCGGACCGTGGTCCATGGCATTGTCCCTGGGCTTTCCTACTCTCCAATCGGCAAAATCAAGATCAAAATTGTAGGATCGAAAGTAGGTCTAGAGGGGGGGGGGGTGATTAGACTACTTGACCAAATAAAAATCTAGCCTTTTCCAATTTTAAGTCTTGTCAGATTTTAGCAACTTAGCACAAGTCAAGCAATCAACCTACACATGCAATTCTAAGAGTATAGCAGCGGAAAGTAAAACATTGCATATGAAGGTAAAGGGAAGGGTTTGGAGAAGGCAAACGCAATGTAGACATGAAGATTTTTGGCGTGGTTCCGATAGGTGGTGCTATCGTACGTCCACGTTCATGGAGACTTCAACCCACGAAGGGTAACAGTTGCGTGAGTCCACGGAGGGCTCCACCCACGAAGGGTCCACGAAGAAGCAACCTTGTCTATCCCACCATGGCCATCGCCCACGAAGGACTTGCCTCACTCGGGTAGATCTTCACGAAGTAGGCGATCTCCTTGCCCTTAGAAACTCCTTGGTTCAACTCCACAATCTTGTCGGAGGCTCCCAAGTGACACCTAACCAATCTAGGAGACACCACTCTCCGAAAGGTAATAAATGGTGTGTTGATGATGAACTCCTTGCTCTTGTGCTTCAAATGATAGTCACCCCAACACTCAACTCTCTCTCACAGATTTGGATATGGTGGAAAGATGATTTGAGTGGAAAGCAACTTGGGGAAGACTAGAAATCAAGATTCTTGTGGTTGGATTGGAATGTCTTGGTCTCAACAAATGAGTAGGTGGTTCTCTCTCAGAAAATGAGTAGTGGAAGTGTAGGCACGTTCTGATGGCTCTCTCTTGAATAGAGAAGGGGGTGGAGGGGTATATATAGCCTCCACATAAAATCTAACCGTTACACACATTTGACCCAACTCGGTCAGACTGAATAGAAGAACTCAGTGAGACTGATTCAATTCAAAATGTGAACGTTAGGATTTTCGGTGGGACCGACATGATCAACTCGGTGGGACCGATGCGCTAGGGTTAGGGCAAAGCCTCATCTCCGTGTGACCGATTGCACGAACTCGGTGAGACTGATTTCAACAATGAGCAAACAGAGAGTTGGTCAGGCAAACTCGGTGGGACTAATCGCTCCTTTCGGTGATACCGAAATGTTAAGAAAGGTAAACAGAGAATTTGCATTGCGAACTTGGTGGGACCGATCGCTCATTTCGGTGAGACCGAAATGTTACGAAGGGAAACAGAGAGTTTGCAATCCCATCTCGGTGAGACCGAGATCCCTATCGGTGAGATCGAATTGATTAGGGTTTCTGGCTATGGCTATGTCAAAAGAACTCGGTGGCGCCGGATAGATCAAATCAGTGGGGCCGAGTTTGACTTTAGGTTTAGGACATATATGGAATTGAGAAAGTGGTTGAGGGCTTTGGAGCATATCACTAAGCATTTTGAGCAAGTAGACCATTAAGCAACACCTCATCCCTTTTAATAGTATTGGCTTTTCCTATGGACTCAATGTGATCTTGTATCACTAAAATAGAAATGAAGAGTCTTGAGCTTTTGCAACATTTATCCTTAGGATTTTGAGGGGTCCACATCTCTAGTCCATGTGCCATGCCAATCATTGAACTACCTGAAATATTTAACTTGAATGGATATTGGTTCAATGCGTTATATGTTGTTATGAATTACCAAAACCACCCAGGGATTAGTTGCAATTTCAATCTCCCCCTTTTTGGTAATTGATGACAACATATAGATTAAAGCTTCGACAAATGATAATATGAATGAAATATATCGTCGCTTTGAGAAGTATGTGATAAGCAAGAGCTCCCCCTAAATTTGTGTATTATTTAAAATTTGCTTTTGAATGCAAATGCACAATCGATTAGGATCATGGGTTACTCTTCAATGTCACATACATCTTGGTGGAGCGCTCAAAATGATAGAATATAAATAGCATGCACTCATCACCAAGGCAAACATGATTGATCATACACTAGTAATAAGATATCATCATTCAAGCACACATTAAAGCATAATATGATCAATCGCACACAAGCATAAATATTGTAGCAAACAAACGAGCAAATAACAAGTAGCAAGAGAGGCAAACAAAACAAAACACTCTCTCTCTCTCTCGAAGCCTATGATCTATATACTTTCTCCCCCTTTGGCAACAAGTTACCAAAAAGCTTGAAAATGCATAGTGCTATGCGACACTCTAAGCATGATCTCCAGGAGCTCCGGTGTGCGAAGATGGATTGGAGAGGACAGCATCTGCAAAAGCTTCCAATGATGATTGAGGAACTGGAGGAGTTGCAACTGGAGGGGCAATTGGGGCAGTGGATGCAGGTGTTGAAGTGGTGGCTCTTGTATCACTGACTGGCACAGCTACAGACCTGTTGGCTCTAGGCACTCTCTGAAATGCCTCTGTGGTAGCTCTTCCTCTCCTGTCCTCTGCTTCTTCTTGAAGTTTGTTAACTGTGGTCTGAATTTCTGTGACCTTCAAGTCTAGATCATAAAATTTTGTTTCAATGATTCTCTCAAGACTTTCTTGATTTTGAGTCAGGGTAGCTAGTCATTTCTCAATTCTCATAGTGGCCTCAAGCAGATAGCTGAGCTGATCCTGCTTGGTCTTGAGATTAACAGCTGAGACATCTGGAATCTTGGAAGTCTTTGCTGCCTTTGCTTTTTCACTCTTCTCCTGAGCCTCCACAGATGTAGGATGTGATGCATCCATGACAACTACATTGTCCTCAAAGTCTGGCCTCAGGGGAAGGTGCTCTCTGTCTAGCAGATATGTGCTTGTGCCCATCTTGGAGTTGATGAGCATCTGAATGTGTGGGGCATATCCACATGACCTCTTCTGATCTGCTGCAGTCCTCTTAACTGTTTCAACAATCAAGGTCATCACCTTGAACATCTCTGGCACATCAAACATATGTAACAAGTTAATTGAGTGACCTCTGATCATCCTGTCATCTCCTGATTTGGGCAACAAGGTGTGCCTTAGTATAGTGTTGATTGTAGGTAGCCCTGACAGCAGATAGTAAATGGACCCAAACTTGTGAATCCCCAATGCAACATCTGGAATTTCCTTGTACATGTGTGCCATGGAGTTATGATCTTTCCTAGGCTTTGCATAGACATCTGTGTCATCCTCACTTTCTTCAGGGGCATTGATCAGCTT
The DNA here is from genome assembly GCA_011799875.1 of Thinopyrum elongatum. Lineage (NCBI taxonomy): Eukaryota > Viridiplantae > Streptophyta > Magnoliopsida > Poales > Poaceae > Thinopyrum > Thinopyrum elongatum. The sequence goes on from CM022300.1 coordinate 233,563,352, forward strand.
GACCTAGTACCCTCAGTCATCCAGACTATCTTGCCATCTGGGTAAAAATGTGCAGTGGAATAAAATTGCATCACCATCTCATCATTCCATTTTGTCAATTTTTGACCAACAAAAGTGTCAACTCCATTCATTCTGAAGCTCTCATGAACTCCAGGGAAGTAATCTTCATTGGCATCAATGAACTTCCAGTCGACCCATCTCATGTCACTGACTATGGGCTTCTTGTCTAGGAGAATTGTCTCATAGAAGTCTTGCTGCTCCTTAGTGTGAAACCTATAATCCACAGCAGTCCTTCTCCTTGTAGCATAGGGGTTTGTCTGCCTCCATAGTCCGAGACCTGCATCTTTTCTCAACCTCATGTTTTCTGCTATTGGATGAGTGTCATCATGATCTAGTATCTTTGGTTTTAGCTTCCTGAGCACTTGCTGCTCCTCATCTTCCTGAACATCAGGCATTGGGGCCTTGTTCTTCTCTGCAGCTGAGATATTTCTTGTGCTTCTCTTAGGTGTTGTTGGCTTTGGAGCTTGGGCTTGTGAAGAATGCTTGGGAGCTGTCTTGGGCTTGGATGGAGCAGCCCCAGACTTAATAGCATCTCCCATAAATTTCTGAGATTTCTGAGCTGGCGCAGCATCTTCTTCTTCTTCATCTTCATCTGGATCTCTCATCATTGATGATCTGCCAATCACTCTGGCCATGGTCTTCTTGACCCTTTCTTTCCTCTTCTTGCCTCCAGCAGCCTCTTCTTCTCTTGGTTCAGCAGTGAACTCCATGGTTTTCTGAGTTGAGGCTCTGGCTTTGGACATGGGCACTCTCTTGGCAGGAACTTTCTTCTTCATGCCAGGCTTGATGGCAGCAGCAGCATACTCCTTCTTGACTACCTTCTTCTTGGAGGTGACCTCCTCATCAACCACAAAGTCTTCATCTTCAGAATCTGAAGTTCTCTTCTTCCTTTGCCTAGTTGCAGCCTTATTCAAGTTGCTTGGGGTGCTTCTGCTACCCTCATCATAGCTACTGTTTGAGGGGCTAGTGCCCTCACTCAGATTTGCTTGCTCCTCTGATTTGTTCTGGCTGTCACTATTGTCTGACATCTCTGACACTGAAAGCTGACCCTGTAAATAGATAGGTTGAGATAGAGTGGATAAGCATCACAAAATACAGCCATTTTGCAAAACAAATGAGTCAAAAACTTAGTCTTAGTTTTCTACAGAAAGCATTTCGGAGCTACCGATATTACAAACTCGGTGACACCGAAGCAGCTTTAGAGTCTAAACATGTGAAATCGGTCAGACCGAGACACAGTTCGGTGACTTCGAGATGCTAGGGTTTCACAGAGAAATAAACTCGGTCACACCGATTGGTATGTTTCAGTCAGACCGAAAAATACTTGTGCTATGGCCTGAGCCAAATCGGTGAGACCGAAATCCTAATATCGGTCGGTCCGAGATGAGTTCGGCGGAAACCTAAACCTAAATTTTTGCATCAAATCTAATCTAACAGAGTTTCCAGTGGATAGAGTAATCTCAAAACGTGGAAAGAATATAGGCATTGATCTTTGTGCTCGGAATCGGAGTGGGGAAGGCACAAAGGGACGAGTTCATACCCTAACTTGGCGATGAACTCGCTATGGCGACAACGGTCGTGAAGATTCCCGTTGACGGCGGCGAAATCCAGTGGCAGGAGGATGCTGGCGACGAGGAGACGATCTGGAGACCTCGAGTCGGCAGAGCTGGACAAGCGCGGGCGAAGCGTTTGAAGGAATTTTCAAATTTTCAGCCCGTGGGAATATATGTCCAGTCATTGTCGATGTGACCAAGTGGAACGACTCGGTGGCATCGAGATGCAGAATCGCAAGTGGTTGCTGCAACTCGGTGTGACCGAAAGGTTCAAATCAGTTGCACCGAGATTAAAACATAGATTAACTTAATGAACTCGGTGTGACCGAATGGGATGGATCGGTCAGACCGAAATGCACTAAGAAGTTTTGGAAGTTAAGTCTATGATGAATCGGTGGCTCCGAGTGCTCCTCACTCAGAGGGTCTGAATATGACTTGATCAAACTTTGTGATGTAGCATGAATATAGTTAGAGACGAGAAAAGCATAGATAGCTAGAGGAAGTACTTAGGCATTCTTGTCCATCCATTTGGCAGAAAGAATAAAAACCAATCAATCAAAACAACAAATGGATGTCCTCGAATGGAGAAAAAATTATGCATCCAACATGCTCACACAATAAGATGGCAAATGAAATATGTGTCAAAGCATGCACAAACACTCTAGCATCTATCAAGCAATTGGCGATGACTAGGTCATCTATATATGAGTATATTGACTTAGGAGTCAAATGAGAACATTTGATCATAGGTCATACTCATCGTTTAAGCACAAGTGGGGTTACCACTTTTTCATAAAGCATTGTTGTGTTCACACCATTAGAGTTGCTTTAGCTCAATTCTTAGAGTAAAGCTCCCCCTAGATGTGATATCCCCCCTAAGAGGGATGAACTAACCTTGGGTTTTGTCGATGATGACTTCATGTAGATGTTGAAGATGTGGATGCTTAATGTTGATGTAGATCATTTGGAGCAATCCATTGGAGTGAGTTGCACTTTCAATACCTACATGGGTTAGTCCCACAAGGAGCACACAAGGATATCCATAGACATAGAGTAAAATACACATATGATGTTGTCCATGAAAGCATTAGGTTACCTTGTCCCTTATCTTACCAACAAGAGGGTTTGTGACTCCTTGAACTAGTGCAAGATATGGAAGTTGATTGCACTTGTCCTTGCCAAAATGAATATGAGTGAAGTATGTTGGCGGAGTCACCCTCAAGAACTCTCTAGTTCTTCTTCTTTGGGATCCACATTATCTTGATGGGAATCCTTGAAGTTGTAGTCATACTTGATGAAGTAGAACTTGATGTAGTCTTGGGAACCCACTTGACCAAGGCCTTAGGAGCTTCTTCAAATGAATCAATCTCCTCTTAAAGCTTGTCCTTGCCCTTTAGCTTGTGGTCTTGTGGTGGAAGATCATATTGAGCTTGTGTTCCCTTGAAATAAGTGGGGTCATACTTCTCTTGTTGAGGAACAAACTTTGTCTTGGGGTATTGATCTTCTTCCCACTCAACTCCATTGGCATTGAACTTGCGTTCAAAACCAACACCTTGATTCTTCCGGTGCCTTCCTTGCTTGCGTACAATTTCCTCAAATTGCTTACTTCCGGCAAGGATCTTGTAAACACCTTTCTCTATAATTCCCTTCAATAAGCTATTTTCTTGCTCAAGTGTAACTTGGCTAAGAGAATCATTAGTGGAATCAAGGGAACTACTAGAAGCAACAATATTGGTTTAGCATGATTATTGTTACTACTAGAATAAGAATCTTTCTTACTCTTATTGCTAGATTTTACTTGTGGCATGTAAGTAGACAAGAGTAAATGCTTGGCAATGTAAGAAGAACTTTTCTTACGAAGATCATCATTGATTGCTTTTAAGAACCCATGCTCTTGCTCTAGATTCAGCTTTTCAAAGCGTAGCTTCTCATGAGTCTTTAAAAGCTCTCGATGATCCTCTAAGGTAGTTTCATGAGCTAACTTAAGAGTGTTTAATTCTTTAGTTAGACGCTCAATCTCCTTCTTATCATTGTCATTCATTTCATCATGATTAGCATGATTAACATTAATTTCATCATAGTTTTCGTCACTAGAGTTGTCAACAAGTAAATCATCATCACCTAGCAAGTCATCATCATCACTATTGAAATCAACATACTCGGGGTGTGATACCATGGGGCCTTTAGCCATGAAGCATCTTCCAAACCCTTCATTTGGTGAGTCAAATATGTCATAGGAGTTGGATGACACAAGTGCAAGAGCGGCAACACCTTCATCTTGAGTATGTTCGGAGTCGGAGTGATAACTTCTCTCGGAGTGGTGTTCGGAGTCGGAACCGGATACCCATTCACCAACATGAGCTTGATGTCTTTGTCTTGTGTAGCTCTTTGATGACTTGTCCTTCCTTTCCGAATCCTTGCTTCTGCGAGAGGGTCTTCGTTCATAACGATCATCTGTACTCCTTCTCTCTCTTGGAGGTGATTCCTCTCTTTTACTCCTCTTTCTAGGTGAGTATTCTCTTCTTTTGTAGGGAGCCGTACACTCACTGGAATAGTGTCCGGGTCTTCCACAATTGTAGCAATTTCGTTCATGACTAGAAGATCGCTTGTCATAGTAGGACCTTGACTTGGAACTTCTCTCCTTGCTTCTACTCTTGTAGAACTTGTTGAAGTTCTTCACCATTAGGCTCAATTCTTCATTGAAGGCTTGTTTCTCACTTGATGTTGTAGGAGCATCACATGATGCTTTGTAAGCACCACTAGACTTGTTGTGAAGCTCTTCTTTATCCTTGAGTGACATCTCATGAGCAACAATTCTACCAATGACTTCCGTTGGCTTGAGATCTTTGTAATTGGGCATCATTTGGATCAAAGTGCACACGGTATCATATTTTCCATCCAAGGCTCTTAGGATCTTCTTGATGATGAATCTGTCGGTCATCTCTTCACTTCCTAAGCCGGCAATCTCATTTGTGATGAGAGCAAGCCTAGAGTACATTTCAGCGACACCTTCACCATCCTTCATTTTGAACTTGTCAAGTTGACTTTGAAGCACATCCAATTTGGATTCCTGGACGGACACGGTACCTTCATGCATATCAACCAAAGTATCCCAAATTTCCTTTGCATTCTCAAGACGGCTGATTTTGTTGAATTCTTCAGGGCACAATCCGTTGAAGAGGACATCACAAGCTTGAGCATTGTATTGCAACATCTTCAATTCTTCCGCGGTTGCTTCACGATTCGGTTCTCTTCCATCTTCGAAGAATTCACCTTGCAAACCAACACACACAATAGCCCAAATGGCGGGGTTATGTCCAAGAATATGCATTTTCATCTTATGCTTCCAACTAGCAAAATTTGTACCATCAAAGTAAGGACCTCTACGGTGGTAATTTCCCTCGCTAGACGCCATACTCTCCTAGGTTGTGAAACCAAGGCTATGATCACCAAAGCTATGGAAATCAAGGCAAATGGAGACCAAAGCTCTGATACCACTTGTAGGATCGAAAGTAGGTCTACAGGGGGGTGATTAGACTACTTGACCAAATAAAAATCTAGCCTTTTCCCAATTTTAAGTCTTGGCAGATTTTAGCAACTTAGCACAAGTCAAGCAATCAACCTACACATGCAATTCTAAGAGTATAGCAGCGGAAAGTAAAACAATGCATATGAAGGTAAAGGGAAGGGTTTGGAGAAGGCAAACGCAATGTAGACACGAAGATTTTTGGCGTGGTTCTGATAGGTGGTGCTATCGTACGTTCACGTTGATGGAGACTTCAACCCACGAAGGGTAACGGTTGCGTGAGTCCACGGAGGGCTCCACCCATGAAGGGTCCACAAAGAAGCAACCTTGTCTATCCCACCATGGCCATCGCCCACGAAGAACTTGCCTCACTCGGGTAGATCTTCACGAAGTAGGCGATCTCCTTGCCCTTACAAACTCCTTGGTTCAACTCCACAATCTTGTCGGCGGCTCCCAAGTGACACCTAACCAATCTAGGAGACACCACTCTCCAAAAGGTAATAAATTGTGTGTTGATGATGAAGTCCTTGCTGTTGTGCTTCAAATGATAGTCTTCCCAACACTCAACTCTCTCTCACAGATTTGGATATGGTGGAAAGATGATTTGAGTGGAAACCAACTTGGGAAAGGCTAGAGATCAAGATTCTTGTGGTTGGACTAGAATGTCTTGGTCTCAACACATGAGTAGGTGGTTCTCTCTCAGAAAATGAGTAGTGGAAGTGTAGGCACATTCTGATGGCTCTCTCTTGAATAGAGAAGGGGGTGGAGGGGTATATATAGCCTCCACACAAAATCTAACCGTTACACACATTTGACCCAACTCGATCAGACCGAATAGAAGAACTTGGTGAGACCGATTCAATTCAAAATGTGAACGTTAGGATTTTCGGTGGGACCGACTTGATCAACTCGGTGGGACCGATGTGCTAGGGTTAGGGCAAAGCCTCATCTCGGTGTGACCGATTGCATGAACTCGGTGAGACCGATTTCAGCAATGAGCAAATAGAGAGTTGGTCTGGCAAACTCGGTGGGACCGATCGCTCCTTTAGGTGATACCAAAACGTTATGAAAGGTAAAAAGAGAGTTTGGATTGTGAACTTGGTGGGACCGATCACTCATTTCGGTGAGACCGGAATGTTACGAAGGGAAACAGAGAGTTTGCAATCCCATCTCGGTGAGACCGAGATCCCTATCGGTGAGACTGAACTGAGTTGGGTTTCTGGCTATGGCTATGTCAAAAGAACTCGGTGGCGCCGGATAGATCAAATCGGTGGGGCCGAGTTTGACTTTAGGTTTAGGACATATATGGAATTGAGAAAGTGGTTGAGGGCTTTGGAGCGTATCACTAAGCATTTTGAGCAAGTAGACCATTAAGCAACACCTCATCCCCTTTTAATAGTATTGGCTTTTCCTATGGACTCAATGTGATCTTGGATCACTAAAATAGAAAATGAAGAGTCTTGAGCTTTTGCCAATAATTGTCCTTAGCATTTTGAGGGGTCCACATCTCTAGTCCATGTGCCATGCCAATCATTGAACTACCTGAAATATTTAACTTGAATGGATATTAGTTCAATGAGCTATATGTTGTTATGAATTACCAAAACCACCCAGGGATTAGTTGCACTTTCAAATGTCCTGTTCGGTGACAAGACCCACTTCCGCCGCGAGCCTATCTGGTTTGAGGTGGTCGACTTGGACAGCCCCTACCACGCGCTCTTGGGCCCCCTTGCACTAGCCAAATACATGGCGGTTCCATATTACGTGTACCTGAAGATGAAGATGCCGGGACCCAAGGGCATCATCACCATTGCCGGCGACTACAAGAAGTCGCTCACGTGTGCCGCAGCCAGCTCCCGGCTGGCCGAGTCCCTTGTCATCAACGAAGAGAAGCGCCTCCTTGATCGGGCTGTGGCCATGGCCAGCGAGGAGCCGTCCATGCCATCTTACCCTAAGGAGGTTGAGGCCGAGGGCTCCTTCCAGCCGGCCAAGGAAACCAAGAAGATCATCTTGGACCCGGCACACCCGGAGAAGTACGCTATCATGGGGGCTAACCTCAACAACAAATAGGAAAGCGAGCTCGTCGACTTCCTCCATGAGAATCAAGACATCTTTGCACGGTCCCCCAAGGACATGTCGGGTGTTCCGAAGGAATTCACCGAGCACAAACTGCATGTGCGATAGGATGCTAAGCCGGTCAAGCAGCCCCTCCGCCACCTATCAGAAGAGAAGAGAAGGATCATTGGTGAACAAATCGCCCGGCTTCTGGCAGCCGGCTTCATCATGGAAGTGTTCTACCCGGACTGGCTTGCCAACCCAGTCCTTGTCCTAAAGAAAAACAACAAGTGGCACATGTGTATCGACTACACAAGCCTCAACAAAGCCTACCCCAAGGATCCGTTTGCCTTGCCTCGGATTGATCAAGTGATCGACTCCATGGCCGGCTGCAAGCTCTTGTCCTTTTTGGACGCCTACTCCGGCTACCACCAAATCAAGATGGACCCGGCCAATCGACTGAAGACCGCCTTCATCACCCCTTTCGGTGCCTTCTACTACATCACCATGACGTTCGGCTTGAGGAATGCCGGCGCCACCTTTCAGCGCTGCATGCAGAAGTGCCTTTTGAAGCAACTTGGCAGAAATGCCCACGTCTATGTGGATGACATAGTGGTGAAGACGGAGAAGTGCGGTACCCTTTTGGAGGATCTCAAGGAGACCTTCGCCAACCTGCGTCGTTTTCAGATCAAGCTCAACCCGGAGAAGTGCGTCTTTGGAGTACCAGCTGTCCAGCTCCTTGGCTTCCTTGTTTCTGAGCGTGGGATAGAGTGCAACCCCGTAAAGATCAAGTCCATTGAGCGGATGAAGAGACCGACCTGACTGCGGGACGTCGAGAAGTTCACCGGGTGCCTAGCATCTCTCAGCTGGTTCGTCAGCCGGCTGGGCGAGAAGGCCCTCCCTTTGTACCAACTATTGAAAAAGACCACATGCTTCGAGTGGACCGACCAGGCGGACGAGGCATTCCTCCTGGTCAAGCGGATGCTGTCCACGCCGCCTGTTCTGGCTGCTCCGGCTACTAAAGAGCCCATCCTCCTCTACATCGCCGCCACCAACCGGGTCGTCAGCACGGTGATTGTTGTTGAACGCCCAGAAGCCGGCAGGACACAGCCAGTCCAGAGCCCGGTCTACTACCTGAGCGAGGTGTTGTCCGCCTCCAAGCAGAACTACCCCCCACTACCAGAAGATGTGCTATGGCGTGTACTTTGCAGCCAAGAAGCTGAAGCAGTACTTCCAGGAGCACACAATCACGGTCATCTGTACCGCCTCCCTTGCTGAGATCATGGGCAAACGAGATGCCTCGGGCCGGGTGGCCAAGTGGGCCATCGAGCTAGCTCCCCACACCATCCTCTACCAGCCCCGCACCGCCATCAAGTCATAAGCGCTGGCCGACTTCCTTGTCGACTGGGTCGAGACCCAGTACCTGCCGCCTGCGCCGGATTCCATGCATTGGCGGATGCAATTCGACGGCTCGAAGATGCACACCGGTTTGGGAGCCGGCATCGTCCTCACCTCTCCCAAAGGTGACAAGCTGAAGTACACGCTGCAAATCCACTTCGCCGCCTCCAACAACGTGGCCGAGTACGAGGCACTCGGTCACGGGCTCCGACTGGCCAAGGAGATCGGCATCCGCCACATCTTGTGCTACGGTGACTCGGACCTTGTGGTCCAACAGTCCTCTGGCGACTGGGATGCTAAGGACGCCAACATGGCTAGCTACCGCTTCCTTGTCCAGCAGATCAGCGGATTCTTTGATGGGTGCGAGTTCATCCACGTGCCACGGGCTGACAACGAAGGAGCCGACGCCCTGGCACGGATTGGCTCTACCCGGCAAGCCATACCTGTCGGTGTTTCCCTCGAGTGCTTGCGCAAGCCGTCTATCCAGCCTTCGCCAGAATTAGAATCCATCTTCATTTCGGCTGACCCTGGAGCAGCCGGATCCGGCTCGGGGACTTCAGCAGCCGGCCCGGGGACTTCTGCAGGCGGCCTGGGGGCTGCAACACCTAAACCCGGCCCGGGACCTCCAGAACCCGCCTCGGGGACTGCCGTAGTCGGCCTGGGGACTTCCGCAATGCAACAAGGAGCGGCCGCCTCCAACCCACCGCCTCCCAATCCGGCCACCCTAGCGCCGGTCGCCGTCATGACAGTGGTAGAAGCCCCATCTTGGGGGCAGCCCATCCTCAACTTTTTGGTGAGCAGCGAGCTCCCAGCCGACGAGGTGTTGGCCCGGCAAGTGCAACACCGAGCGACTGCATACACTATCACCAACAGAGAGCTCGTCAGGCGCAGCGCGACCGGTGTCTTTCACCGCTGCGTCGAGCTGGAGAAGGGCATAGCAATCCTCAGGGACATTCATCAAGGCGAATGTGGCCACCATGCCGCCTCCAAAGCCCTTGTTGCCAAGGCTTTCCGCCATGGTTTCTTCTGGCCGACTGCTCTGGACGATGCCAAGGAGTTGGTCCAGAAGTGCAAAGGGTGCCATCATTTCAGCACCAAGCAGCACCAGCCGACCTCAGCCCTCAAGACTATTCCCATTACCTGGCCGTTTGCCGTCTGGGGATTGGACATGTTGGGCCCATTCAAGACTGCACGCGGCGGTATGACCCATCTGCTAGTTGCCGTGGACAAGTTCACGAAGTGGATTGAAGCGAAGCCGATCAAGAAGCTGAACGGCCCCATAGCCGTTACATTCATCGCGGATATCACCGTTCGATACGGCATCCCGCACAGCATCATCACCGACAACGACATGAACTTTGCAAAAGGCGCCTTGGCTCGTTTCTGTGCAACGCAGGGCATCCGACTAGACCTCGCGTCGGTTGCTCACACGCAGTCAAACGGCCAGGTGGAGCGGGCAAACAGCCTCATTCTTTCCGGCATCAAGCCTCGGCTGGTCGAGTCGCTGGAGCGCTCGGCCGACTGCTGGATCGAGGAGCTGCTAGCCGTCCTTTGGAGTCTCCGGACCATGCCAAACAGATCAACCGGCTTCACACCTTTCTTCCTCGTGTACGGTGCCGAGGCCGTCATCCCAACGGATATCGAGTTCGACTCGCCTCGCATCACCCTGTACACGGAGGCGGAAGCAAAGGAGGCCCCCGAAGACAGCGTCGATTTGCTGGAAGAGGCCCGGCTGCTTGCACTCAGCCGGTCTGCCATCTACCAGCAGAGCCTGCGCCGCTACCACAACAAGAAGATCAAGCCGCGTGCTTTCCGCGAGGGCGACCATGTGCTCCGGCTGATCCAGCGAACAGCCGGCCAGCACAAGCTCTCGGCTCCTTTGGAGGGGCCATTCATCATCAGCAAGGCCCTGGACAACGACTCCTACTACCTCATCGACGCACAGAAGCCCAGGGAATGCAAGAGGGACACAGCCGGCCAGGAGTCAGAGCGCCCATGGAACGTGAACCTTCTCCGCCCGTTTTACAGTTGATGCAGTGTATGTACCAAGATATCTTTTGTACTAAGTAAAGACAACAGGTACCCCGAGGCGCACTCGGGGGCTACCTTTTTATCTATATGATAAGCTTCGCCTATGTATGAGTATTCATTCTTTTCGCCCTGCCCGGGTCCGGTCAGCCGGCCCGGGGGCTCGCCGACTTGGCCCAAGTTGGTACCATCCAAAGTCGGCTCAGTAGTGTGCCGACGCCAAAGCCCTCTCTTCGCCCCAGCCACAGCTCGCAGCGCGACTGTCCGGCTGGCAAGAGCTAAAGGCCGGAAACACTGTCCACACGAAAAACGACTAAGGAAGAACTCCAGTTCAGGACAAGCCGGCCTCTGGCCTACCCCGTCCGGCTGCTCAGCAGCCGGCCTGCCGACTTCTCACTTGACTAGCTACGCTTTAAATGGTTGAAGTAATTTGCCTACTCTAAATGGCCAAGTCCCTGACCCGGCCACAGACCGCAGCGCGGCTGTTCGGCTGGCAGGGCGGCAGCCAAAGGAACATGGCAAAAGAAAAAGCCAAAGAAAGCAAAGGCAAAATTGAGTCAGAACTCGGTAAGGCACACAAGCATGCGGGGAAAATAAATTCATTTACATTGCAAAAGGCTAGCGGCCGGCATTCATCAAGGTTTAAAATACACCCCCAGTGGGTGGAACTGCGCATAACTAACTCGTTCTTGAGCACAAGATAGAAAAACTTAAAAGATAAGGGCCGCCTAGGCCGGAGGCGTTGCGGGTTGCTCGGACGAGTCGACGGTGGTGGTAGCACGGGCTGGTTGGTCTCGGTCTGGTCGGCGGCTGAGGCCGGATCAGGCTGATTCCGGCTGGTCACTCCATCATCTGGCGCGACGCCATCGCCTTCCTGGTCCTCGTCCTCCTCCGTGGCTTCGTTGCTAGAGGCGATCTCCTCCGCCGGGTCCTCCCCCTCATCCGGGTTCAGCCCAAACCAGGACGGCGGCACTTCGGTATCTTCTTCTGCCTACTCCGGGATGAAGATGTTGCCGTCGGTGAACTCGGCGAGGGCCGACGCGCGAATGGCGATCTCGTCACGCTCCGCTTCCAGCTCCGAAGCCGCCTCCTGGCGGAAGGTGGCTGATGACCCACAAGTATAGGGGATCAATTGTAGCTCTTTTCGATAAGTAAGAGTGTCGAACCCAACGAGGAGCAGAAGGAAATGACAAGTGGTTTTCAGCAAGGTAATGTCTGCAAGTGCTGAAATTGTAAGTAACAGAGTAGTTTGATAGCAAGATAATTTGTAACAAGCAAGTAACAATAGTAGTAACAAAAGTGCAGCAAGGTAGCCCAATCCTTTTGAGGCAAAGGACAGGCCAAAACGGTCTCTTATAATAAGCAAAGCGTTCTTGAGGGTACACGAGAATTTCATCTAGTCACTTTCACCATGTTGATTCGATTTGTGTTCGCTACTTTGATAATTTGATATGTGGGTGGACTGGTGCTTAGGTGCTGTTCTTACTTGAACAAGCCTCCTACTTATGATTAACCCTCTTGCAAGCATCCGCAACTACGAGAAAAGTATTAAGAATAAATTCTAACCATAGCATTAAACTTTTGGATCCAATCGGTCCCTTACGAAATAGCGCATAAACTGGGGTTTAAGCTTCTGTCACTCTCGCAACCCATCATCTACTTACTACTCCACAATGCATTCCCTTAGGCCCAAATATGGTGAAGTGTCATGTAGTCGACGTTCACATGACACCACTAAGGGAATCACAACATACATACTATCTAAATATCGAACACATATCAAGTTCACATGATTACTTGCAACATGATTTCTCCCGTGACCTCAAGAACAAAAGTAACTACTCACAAATGATAATCATGCTCAAGATAAGAGGGGTATTAAATAGCATATTGGATCTGAACATATAATCTTCCACCAAATAAACCATATAGTAATCAACTACAAGATGTAATCAACACTACTAGTCACCCACAAGCACCAATCTATAGTTCCGGTAACAAGATTGAACACAAGAGATGAACTAGGGTTTGAGATGAGAAGGTGCTGTTGAAGATGTTGATGGAGATTGTCCTCCCCAAGATGGGAGTGTTGTTGGTGATGATGATGACGATGATTTCTCCCTCCGGGAGGGAAGTTCCCCTGGCGGAATCGGTCCGCCGGAGGGCAAAAGTGCTCCTGCCCAAGTTCCGCCTCGAGACGGCGGCGCTCCGTCCCGAAAGTCCTCTCCTTATTTTTTCTAGGTCAAAATGACTTATATACCAGAAGATGGGCACCGGAGGTGGGCCTGGGTGAGGACAACCCACCAGGGCACGCCTGGGCTCCTTGGCACGCCCAGGTGGGTTGTGCCCACCTGGTGGGCCCCCTCTGGTACTTATTTGCTCCAATATTCTTCAAATATTCCATAAAAAATCTCTGTAAAGTTTCAGCTTGTTTGGAGTTGTGTAGAATAGGTGGCCTGACGTAGCTTTTCCATGTCCAGATTTCCAGCCAACGGAATTCTACCACTTTGTGTGTACCTTGCATATTATGAGAGAAAAGGCATTAGAATTACTCCAAAAAGCCTTATTATGCATAAAAACATCATAAATAACAGTAGGAAAACATGATGTAAAATGGACGTATCAACTCCCCCAAGCTTAGACCTCGCTTGTCCTCAAGCGAAAACCGAAATCGAAAAACATGCCCACATGCTTAGAGAGAGAGGTGTCGATAAAAACAAAATACGGACATAGAAGCATCATGTAGATTATTATAACAACAACAAATTTAAACATAAGACTTTTATCATAGAACTTTTATCATAAACTTCTCATGAATAAGTGGCAGTTCATCACACAATTGAAGTATAAAGCATAAACTCTATTAGAAACCAACAAACTATGTTCTCAGTCAACTTTGCAACTACAATTCATCATCTTTTTAGGAAGGGTCATGTATCGGAGCCTTTAGGCAAGTCCACATACTCAACCATCATATAGTCTTCTATGATTGCTAACACTCACCGCATACACATGAGCAAAATGTTTCAGCCAGACACATAGAAAGATAGGGGCTTATAGTTTCGCCTCCCAACGTATTCACCTCAAGGGCGATGTCAACAATAATAACTTATGCCACCCATATTCAACTGGACATATGTGCCTAGATCTTTCCTCACCACATGATGCTTGCCAAAGGATAAAAATAAAAGGAAAAGAGAGAAGAACTTTGACTCTTTGCATAAAAGTAAAAGATAGGCCCTTCGCAGAGGGAAGCAGAGGTTGCCATGCGCTTATTTGTTTGCATGCTCAACCCCTTAGTGCAAAAGAAAGTCACGTTGTATTGCCCCTTCTGATGGCAACCTTTATTATGCAGTCTGTCACTTTTATTCTTTACCATCACAAGTTCGTACAACGCTCAATTTTCCTTTACACTAAATGATCTCACACTTTTAGAAGCAATTTTTATTGCCTTATTGCACCGATGACAACTTACTTGAGGGATCTTGCTCAATCCCTAGGTAGGTATGGTGGACACTTGAAAATAAGATTTGGGTTTAAGGGTTTTTGGATGCACAAGTAGTATCTCTACTTAGTACGGAATTTTTGGCTAGCAAAGATAGGGGGCAAGCACCACATGTTGAAGGATCTATGACAATATAACTTCTATGTGAATATGAACAAGCATAAATCATTACATTGTCTTCCTTGTCCAACATCAACAATTTTGGCATATAATAATTTGATGGGGGCTCACAATCACAAAATATTTCTAGGATAGTATATTTATATGTGAATATTCTCTTCCCTTATTAATTCTTTCATGAGTCGCATCATTGACTAATGCTATGTTTATAAAATTTTCTACTCATACTTTTCCTTATGTGGTGCCATCACCTACCATAAGATTAGCATAGATCTTTTTCTTTTATTTTCCCCCCCCCCCTTTTTATTGCAACATGAAAGTAAGAAAGCAAAAACTCAAACTAAACTTTATTATATATCTTGCACACGATTACAAGGATAGACCACTAAGCAAGCTCTCGAAAAGAAAGGATCGAACTAAACTTTTATTCATCTAAAGCAAAAGATCAAACTAAAATAAGTAAAGGAAAAAAGATAGTGGGGATGATACGATACCGGGGCACCTCCCCCAAGCTTGGCGGAAGCCAAGGGGAGTGCCCGTACCTGAAACTCAATTTTCTTTTGGTGGTGAAGAAGGAGGTGGTGATGAAGTAGAAGCGATCCTGTCCTTCAAGATCAAGAGATTCTCCAATCTACGGATGACGCTTCGGAGGTAGATGATATGCTCTTGATGCAGAATATTTTCACGAGTGAGATATTTATTCTGCACACGAACCGTTTCAATGATCCGAAAGGCCTCAATCTCAGTAGGGGTAAGATGAGCATAATAAGGTTTAAGGATATCTTCTTCTTCTTCCTCCTCGGTCGGAAGTGCTTGCTCGATCCCCGGGGCTTGATCTACGGTAACCTCCTTATTATTGTCTCCCTTGACGGCTTCTACTAGCTCTTCCCTCTTCAGCTCGATCTTCATCAACCAAGCATCCTCTTCCACGTTGTTGGAGGAGGAAGAAGACATGATGCTTGGCTTAACAGATCTGACCGAAAACAGCAAGAAAAGAGAACAGAAGATTTCTCCGCGATACGGTGGTCAATAGGTTCGGGGAGTATATAAAGATTTTTTATCTTGGGAAACATGCAAACGGAAGAAAAACGGAGTCCGGAAGGTGTCCCAGGTGGGCACAACCCACCTGGGCGCACCTGGCAAGGCAGGCACGCCCTGGTGTCTCGTGCCCACCAGGGTACGCTTCCTGGAAGTTTCTTATTTTCCTAATTTTCTAAATATTCCAAAACTGACAAAAAATATTTTTGCGGATTTTTCGGAGTCCGTTTACGTACCATATCACATACCTCCTTATTTTCATGATTCTGGAGTGTTCCGGAAGGACACTTTTATGTGTTCTTCCGGTGTCAAAGTTTGGATAATATTACTTTCAACATTAATGGGCGTACCTGAGATATAATTTTTTATTCGTTGCCCATTAACAACCTTCGGGTTAGTACCTTCGGCATTATTTATTTTGATAGCTCCAGACCGATAAACCTCCTAGATAACATAGGGTCCTTCCCATTTGGAGAGGAGTTTTCCTGCAAAGAATCTGAAATGAGAGTTGTACAAAAGAACATATTCTCCAACTTTGAACTCACGCTTTTGGATTCTTTTATCATGCCATCTTTTAACTTTTTCTTTAAATAATTTGGCATTTTCATAAGCTTGGGTTCTCCATTCATCTAGTGAGCTAATATCAAATAACCTCTTTTCACCGGCAAGTTTGAAATCATAGTTGAGTTCTTTGACTGCCCAATATGTTTTGTGTTCTAACTCAAGAGGCAAATGACAAGCTTTTCCATAGACCATTTTATAAGGAGACATACCCATAGGATTTTTATATGCTGTTCTATAAGCCCAAAGTGCATCATCTAATTTCATAGACCAATTCTTCCGGGACCTATTGACAGCCTTTTGCAAAATTAATTTTATTTCTCTATTACTAAGTTCAACTTGACCACTAGACTAAGGATGATAGGGTGATGCAATTCTATGGTTAACATCATACTTGGCAAGCATTTTACGGATAGCACCATGAATAAAGTGTGAACCACCATCAGTCATTAAATATCTAGGGACTCCAAACCTTGGGAAAATAACTTCCTTAAGCATTTTAATAGAGGTGTTGTGATCAGCACTACTGGTTGGAATAGCTTGTACCCATTTAGTAACATAATCAACAGTAACCAAAATATATGTATACCCATTAGAGGAAGGAAAAGGTCCCATGTAATCAAATCCCCAAACATCAAATGGTTTAACAACAAGTGAATAATTCATAGGCATTTCTTGACGCTTACCGATATTACCTATTCTTTGACATTCATCACAAGATAAGACTAACTTACGGGCATCCTTGAAGAGAGTAGGCCAATAAAATCCAGATTGCAATACCTTGTGAGCAGTTCTGTCTCCAGCATGATGCCCTCCATAAGCTTCGGAGTGACATTTCCGTAGGATTTGTCCCTGTTCATGCTCAGGTACACAATGTCTAATAATACCATCTACTCCTTCTTTATAAAGATGTGGGTCATCCCAAAAGTAATGCCTTAAGTCATAGAAGAATTTTTTCTTTTGTTGGTATGTAAAGCTAGTTGGTAAATATTTAGCAACAATGTAATTAGCATAGTCAGCATACCAAGTAGTGTTATTAGAAACATTTATTGTAGCTAACTGCTCATCAGGAAAACTATCATCAATAGGTAGTGGGTCATCAAGCACATTTTCAAGCCTAGATAAGTTATCAGCTACGGGGTTCTCAGCTCCTTTTCTATCGGTGATATGTAAATCAAATTCTTGTAGCAAGAGAACCCATCGAATAAGTCTAGATTTAGCATCTTTCTTTTCCATAAGATATTTAATAGCAGCATGATCGGTGTGAACAATTACTTTTGAATCAACAATATAAGATCTAAATTTATCACAAGCAAACACCACTGCTAGAAATTCCTTTTTAGTAGTAGCATAATTCCGTTGTGCACTGTCTAGAGTTTTACTAGCATAATGAATAACATTCAGTTTCATATCAACTCTTTGTCCTAGAACAGCACCAACAGCATAATCACTAGCATCACACATAATTTCAAAAGGCAAGTTCCAATCAGGTGGTTGAACAATAGGTGCAGAAATTAAGGCTTTCTTGAGTGTTTCGAAGGCTTCTAAACAATCATCATAAAAAACAAAAGGAGTATCCTTTTGTAAAAGATATGTAAGAGGCCTTGAAATTTTAGAGAAGTCTTTGATAAATCTCCTATAGAAACCAGCATGACCTAGGAAACTACGAATACCTTTGATATCTTTAGGAAATGGCATTTTCACAATTGCATCAACCTTAGCTTTGTCCACTTCAATACCTCTTTCAGAAATTTTATGGCCTAAAACAATACCTTCATTATCCATAAAGTGGCACTTCTCCCAATTCAAGACAAGATTTGTTTGCTCGCATCTCTGCAAAACTCGATCAAGGTTGCTTAAACAATCATCAAAAGACTTCCCATAAACAGAGAAGTCATCCATGAAAACCTCAACAATCTTTTCACAAAAGTCAGAGAATATAGCAGTCATACATCTTTGAAAGGTAGCAGGTGCATTGCGTAAACCAAAAGGCATATGTCTATAAGCATAAGTTCCAAAGGGACAAGTGAAAGTGGTCTTTTCTTGATCAGGTTGAGAAACAGGTATTTGTGATAAACCAGAATATCCATCAAGGAAGCAAAAGTGTGTGTGCTTAGATAATCTTTCTAGCATTTGATCAATAAAAGGCAGAGGGTAATGATCTTTTCTAGTTGCTTTATTTAATTTTCTGAAATCAATTACCATTCTATAGCCTGTAACAATTCTTTGTGGAATAAGTTCATTCTTATCATTAGGAACAACAGTAATACCTCCTTTCTTAGGAACACAATGAACAGGACTTACCCATCTACTATCAACTATAGGATAGATTATACCTGCTTCTAGAAGTTTTAAGATTTCCGTTCTTACCACTTCCTTCATTTTCGGATTTAACCGACGTTGGTGATCAACAACGGGTTTAGCATAAGGTTCCATATTAATCTTGTGCTGACATAGAGTGGGACTAATGCCCTTTAAATCATCAAGAGTATACCCAATAGCAGCTTGGTGCTTCCTTAGAACTTTCAATAATCTTTCTTCTTCATGTTCTGAAAGGTTAGCACTAATAATAACAGGATATATCTTCTTTTCATCAAGATAAGCATATTTCAAAGTGTCTGGCAATTTTTTTAATTCAAACACAGGATCACCTTTAGGTGGAGGAGGACCTCCTAGAGTTTCAATAGGCAAATTGTGTTTAAGCAGAGGACATTGTTCAAAGAAAACCTTATCTATTTCATTTCTCTCATGCATATGTAAATCATTTTCATGGTCTAGCAAGTATTGTTCTAAAGGATCAGTAGGAGGCACAGCGATAGAAGCAAGACCAATTATTTCATCCTTACTAGGAAATTCTTTTTGATCAAGCTTTCTACTAAACTTTGAAAAATTAAACTCATGAGACTCATCACCAAAGCTAACACCGACAGTTTGTTTTTCACAATCTATTTTAGCATTAACGGTGTTCAAGAAAGGTCTACCAAAGATAATGGGACAAAAGTCATCTTGTGGGGAACCAAGAACAAGGAAATCAGTAGGGTATTTTATTTTCCCACACAAGACTTCAACATCTCTAACAATCCCAATTGGTGATATAGTGTCTCTATTAGCAAGTTTAATAGTAACATCTATGTCTTCTATTTCTGCGGGTGCTATGTCATTCATAATTTCTTGATATAAGGAATAAGGAATAGCACTCACTCTAGCACCTATGTCACATAGACCACGATAACCGTGATCTCCTATTTTAACTGAGACAACAGGCATGCCAACAACAGGTCTATGATTATCCTTTTTATCAGCTTTGGCAATTCTAGCAGCTTCTTCATAGAAGTACATAACATGCCCATCTATGTTTTCTTCAGGAGATCCTTAATCATAGCAACACTAGGTTCTACTTTAATTTGTTCATCAGGTTTAGGTGTTCTAATGTAACTTTTGTTAACCACAGTTGAAACTTTAGCATGTTCCTTTATCTTAACAGGGAAAGGTGGTTTCTCAATATAAGGAGTAGGAACAACTGGATCAACATTATAAATTATGGTTTCCTCTTTAATTGGTACCGGTTCTTTAACTTCTTCTTTAATAGGTAGGTGATATTTGAACAACTTATCCTTAGGGAGATCAACTTGAGTAGCAAATGATTCACAAAAGGAGGCTACTATCTCCGAGTCAAGTCCATATTTAGTGCTAAACTTTTGAAAAGCATCGGTATTCATAAAAGATTTAACACAATCATACTTAAGCTTAATACCTGACTCTTTTCCTTCGTCGAGTTCCCAATCTTCAGAGTTGCATTTAACTCTTTCCAAAAGATCCCATCGGAATTCAATAGTCTTCTTCATAAAATAACCAGTACAAGAAGTATCAAGCATGGATTGATCATCACGAGAAAGCCGAGCATAAAAGTTCTGGATAATAATTTCTCTAGACAGCTCAAGGTTGGGGCATGAATATAACATTGACTTAAGCCTCCCCCAAGCTAGAGCAATACTTTCTCCTTCACGAGGCCAAAAATTATATATATAATTCCGATCACGATGAACTAGATGCATAGGATAATTTTTTTGGTGGAACTCCAATTTCAATCGATTCCAATTCCAAGATCCAATATCATCGCATAGCCTATACCATGCCAATGCTTTTCCCTTCAAAGATAAAGGGAAAACCTTTTTGATAACTTCATCTCCGGGTAAACCTGCAAGCTTAAACAATCCACAAATTTGTTCCACATATATCAAGTGCATATCGGGATATTCGGTTCCATCTCCTGCATAAGGATTAGCTAGCAGTTTTCTATCATACCCAAAGGAATTTCATATTCAATATTTTCAGTAGGTGCAGTAGGTTGAGGGGTAGCTAATTGTGGTTCTGGTCGAGGTGAAGATACCCCGAACAAACCCCTCAAAGGATTGTTTTCCGTAGTAACAAGTGACAATAAATTTCAGCACACTATATAAATGTTTCCTTACCAAATTCAACTTACCAAAGGCGCTTCACTCCCCGGCAATGGCACCAAAAAATAGCCTTGATGACCCACAAGTATAGGGGATCAATTGTAGCTCTTTTCAATAAGTAAGAGTGTCGAACCCATCGAGGAGCAGAAGGAAATGACAAGTGGTTTCAGCAAGGTAATGTCTGCAAGTGCTGAAATTGTAAGTAACAGAGTAGTTTGACAGCAAGATAATTTGCAATGAGCAAGTAACAATAGTAGTACCAAAAGTGTAGCAAGGTAGCCCAATCCTTTTGAGGCAAAGGACAGGCCAAAACGGTCTCTTATAATAAGCAAAGCGTTCTTGAGGGTACACGGAAATTTCATCTAGCCACTTTCACCATGTTGATTCGATTTGTGTTCGCTACTTTGATAATTTGATATGTGGGTGGACCGGTGCTTAGGTGTTGTTCTTAATTGAACAAGCCTCCTACTAATGATTAACCCTCTCGCAAGCATCCGCTACTACGAGAAAAGTATTAAGAATAAATTCTAACCATAGCATTAAACTTTTGGATCCAATCGGTCCCTTATGAAATAGCGCATAAACTGGGGTTTAAGCTTCTGTCACTCTCGCAACCCATCATCTACTTACTACTCCACAATGCATTCCCTTAGGCCCAAATATGGTGAAGTGTCATGTAGTCGACGTTCACATGACACCACTAAGGGAATCACAACATACATACTATCAAAATATCAAACACATATCAAGTTCACATGATTACTTGCAACATGATTTCTCCCGTGACCTCAAGAACAAAAGTAACTACTCACAAATGATAATCATGCTCAAGATCAGAGGGGTATTAAATAGCATATTGGATCTGAACATATAATCTTCCACCAAATAAACCATATAGTAATCAACTACAAGATGTAATCAACACTACTAGTCACCCACAAGCACCAATCTATAGTTCCGGTAACAAGATTGAACACAAGAGATGAACTAGGGTTTGAGATGAGATGGTGCTGTTGAAGATGTTGATGGAGATTGCCCTCCCCAAGATGGGAGAGTTGTTGGTGATGATGATGACAATGATTTCCCCCTCCGGGAGGGAAGTTCCCCCGGCAGAATCGCTTCGCTGGATGGCAAAAGTGCTCCTGCCCAAGTTCTGCCTCGAGACAGCGGCGCTCTGTCCCGAAAGTCCTCTCCTTATTTTTTCTAGGTCAAAATGACTTATATACCAGAAGATCGGCACCGAAGGTGGGCCTGGGTGAGCACAAACCACCCGGGCGCGCCTGGGCTCCCTGGCGCGCCCAGGTGGGTTGTGCCCACCTGGTGGGCCCCCTCTGGTACTTATTTGCTCCAATATTCTTCAAATATTCCATAAAAAATCTCCATAAAGTTTCAGGTTGTTTAGAGTTGTGTAGAATAGGTGGCCTGACGTAGCTTTTCCATGTCCAGATTTCCAGCTGCCGGAATTCTCCCTCTTTGTGTGTACCTTGCATATTATGAGAGAAAAGGCATTAGAATTACTCCAAAAAGCCTTATTATGCATAAAACATCATAAATAACAGTAGGAAAACAAGATGGAAAATGCACGTATCAGTGGCCAGCTGCGCCAGGCTCACGCCCGGGTACCACGCCTTCACGAACTCCAACGCCGCCTTGCCGCCGGCCCGTGCCGCGGTGCCCTTCCAGGCGTCGAGCCGCTCCGCCGCCACCTCCAACCAGTCGGCGGTCCGGCTAGGAGTCTGGTGGACCTGCGCACCCAGCAAGAGCCTTCCAAGACCTGTGACCCAGCGCGCTGGAACCGGCGGAGCAAACGACATCAACACACCCCCGGGAGGGCCGCGCGGGACAGTGCGTCCTCGCTGACGGCCTCGGCTCCGTCCGCCTCGCTCTCTTCTCCGCGGACGTTCTACATCGTGCGCTTCACCAACTCCCCGCGAGCATCCGCAGCCTCGTGCCATGGCGTCCAAGCGACTGCAGCTCCTCCACCTCGCCATCGGGCTCGCAGGACGCCCGTCCTCGCAGTCTCAGGCTCACCGGAGCAAGTTCCACTCTTCTCGCTGGCATACCCAATAGTCAAACCATAGTCAGACACATATCCCAGATACATGACGAACATTGCTTGAGCACTAGCTGTATACGTCCCAAACAATACTGAGATATGCCCCATACATCACCTGTACATTGGCTAGATGCAGGACGTACACTGCCCATACGCTGCTCCACCAAGCGCTACTCTCACCTTGGCCATGTCCGTGTGCATCGTGCCCGCTGCTCGAGCGCTGCTGCTCGCTCCGTCCTCTTCTGCCTCGCACGCGCTGCTTCGCTCTGCTCCACCACCATGGTCGTGGCTACCTCAGCGCCACCACCCAAGCTGCTGCCTGCCTATTCGCCTCGCCATGGCCGCTACCTCTGCCAGTGCCTCGCGCCATCACCCGTGGCAACGCTCTGCCCCACCACCGCGCCAAGCTGCGCGGAGTCGTCGGACTCGCTTCTGGCTCGCCGCTCCTTCCCTACATCGACCATGTCCGGCTCCTCCCGTGGCCTGACGCCCCGCGCTGGCCGACTCCCATCGTGGCTCCGCCCCGCCTGCTTGACCTCCGACCCGGCGCCCCGCCCGCTCGTGCCCTCCTCCATCGCATCCCGCCCACGCTCGCCGCCTCCGCCCGGCACGGCTGCGCTCCCGCACCGGCTCCGAGTTCTGGCTGGACCCCCGCTCGCCGTCCTCAGCGCCGGGTCGCACCTCCGAGCCGCAGCCTCGCCCCGCGCTGCTCCTCCGCCCGCCGGGTCCGTCGCCCGCTCCGCCAACCCGGCGACCCGGCCATGCGCCCCCGCGCTGCTTCGCCCTCGCGCCCCCGTGATGCTCCGCCGGCATCGCTGCTCTGCCCGGCACCGCTCCTCGCTGGCACCCGCTCCAGCCAGCCGCAGCCCTGCGCCTTTCCGCACTGCCTCGTGACACCCGCTCCACCGTCCTGGCCGCACGCCGCCGCCTGCCAAGCCGCGGCCGGCTCCTGCCGCCTGCCGTCTCCGCCCCAAGCCGGACGACCGGCTCCGCCGCCTGCCGGCTTCCAAGCAACCCGGCCCGCCGGCTTCGCCCACTACCCGGCCTGCCTGGCCTGCTCCGGCTCCTCGCTTGCCTGCTGTCGGCTCCCGCCGTTCGGCTGCCCGTGGCCGGCTAAAAAAAAAGGGGTGCGTGCATCCGGCTGCCAGGGCCGGCTGAAGAAGAGAAATATAAAGGGCCGGCTGCTCGCGTGATCCATCAGGTTGCTGGGTTAAAAAAAAGAAAGATTTCGCGTCCGGCTGCCCACAGTGGGAAGAAGAGAAAAAGACAGAAAAAGAAAAAGGCTGCCCGCCGCCTCCGTCCGTCCGCGACGCCAGTTGGGCCTTTGCGTCACTGCCCTGCCAGCTGTTCGGCCTGCCCGCGTCGCCGTCTGATCGCTCAGTCCGCCTGCCAGCTTCAACGCCTGGCCGGCTGGGGGCCTGACCCGTTCGCCCGTCCGGCTCGATGCCGGCTGCGCCAAGCCGGCCCGGCCGCCCGTCCGCCTCGACGCCCGGTCAGTCGGGTCCGACCGGCTGGGATCCCCTTCGAGCACTCGGAGGCTCGAAGGCTACCCCCAGCAGGTGTGCCAGCGCGCTCCGCGAGCGCCATGCCGCGTCGGCTGCCTTTGTCAACCTCCGCCCCGTCTGTGTCAAAGCAATGTGAGCTCCTCACCCGCATATTTTCGCACCATGAGCAAACACGGATAACCCCGAGCGACCTCGGGGGCTATCTTCACATTTTTATCAGTTGTATTACTATTCGCCCCGACGCCAGCTAGTCTCGGCTCGGAGGCTGGCCGATCGGCCCCATTCGTTCGTTCCCGTAGACGGCTTAGTAGCGTGTACGGTACCAAAGGCCCACTCTTCGTCTCAGCTAGAGATCGCAGCGCGGCTGTCCGGCCAGCAAGAGCAAAAGCTATAGGTCACCCCACGCGGCTGTCTGGAAGAAAAATGGTTTGGGCGACCCGGCCGTTTGCTTTATGAGTATCTGCTCCCAGAGTCTGAGTACTATACGCTTCACTCCGCGGCCCACTCTCAGCCACACACTGTCACGCGGCTGTCCGGCAAATGAGAGCACAAGCCAAAGAGCGGAGGGATCATGAAAAAGATTGAAGGGGGCTCGGACGAAACCGAGTCGGCACCCTCTACATAAAGCTTGCAATGCTAAAAGGAAACATTTGATATATCTGCGCGGACTAACTTTGTCTTTTGCACGATCATTTCCGTGGGGAACCCCCCTCCTCGCCCGGAGGCTCGGAGGCTACACCCAGTTGGTGCGCTGGCGCACCCCCACTGGAAGCAAGCCGCGCCGGCCGCCGCCGCAGCCGGCTGTCATCGACAGCATCAGTCGGCGGACCCCGCGTCCGCGCCCGACAGCCCGACAGCATCAGTCGGCGGACCCCGCATCCGCGCCCGACAGCACCAGCCGGTGGACCCCGCGTCCATGCCCGGCAGCACGCCGCGCCCGGCAGGGCGCCGCGCCCAGCTGCCGGCGGACCCCGCGTCCAGCAGCCTGCGGACACCGTGTCCGTGCCCGACAGGGCCCCGCGCCAACCAGCAGGCATCCGCGCCTGGCGGTTTTCCACGACCGTCAGGCGACACGGACCTCACGGGACAAGACAAAGCAGCAAAACCCCTCTGCCCGACTCTTCGAGTCGCCCGGAGGGTCGGAGGCTACACCCAGCGGGTGCGCTGGCGCGCACCCACTCGGAACATGCCGCGCCTGTTGCACGCCCGCCGCCGGCTGCAACCGGCCCCTCGATGCCATCGTCTGCACCAACAACCGCGAAAACCCTGCGCCCAACTTTTCCAAAGTTGCCCAGAGACTCGAAGGCTACACCCAGCGGGTGCGCTCGTGCGCCCCCGCCGGAAGCAAGCCGCGCCGGTGCAGTCCGCAGCCGGCCATCATCAACATCTTCTACATCGACGTCCGCTAAAAAACCTCCGCTCAACTTTTCCAAGTTGCCCGGAGGCTCGGAGGCTACTGTCAGGGGGATGACTCCCGGGTACCCTAAAGACGGTAGTCGGACGGGGTGCCCGCCCGCCCAGGCCGACTGTTCCCCTGGCCGGCAGCTCCACCTGTGCCAGCGCCCGGTTGCCCCAGCCAGTCGGCTTCCCGGAGTCAACTACGACGTCCCATCGGACACGCACGGACAAGACGACCATACCTCGTAGTGGTGTACTGTTGACGAATTGTAGTGGCCACATCACCTGCAGTGTACTTGGCCCTGGGCACTGTTTTATAAAGTGCAACAGGGACAAGCTAGCGTGCACATCACGCACACACACTCTCACGGGCATGGTGCCCCATGCCCACCTGCCCACCACGCCACTCACCTAGCTTTGGGTGTAAGCTACCCTCACTCATATAAAAAGGGGGCCAAGGCATCCATCCATCCACTCACTCACGGCCACAAGGCACTCAGGCCACTCATGCCACACATATATATACGAGGACAGATGCCCAAGGCACTGATCTCGGATACGACTCCAGGAGCAACTCTGTACTGCAATGTATTTCACATATATACAGACATGCAGGAGTAGGGGTATTATCTCTCCGGAGAAACCCGAACCTGGGTAAACCACCGCGTGCCATTCGCATACCCGTCCCGGATATTCCACGGCAGTCTTGGACTCACCTCAAGCCACCCCGTGGCATCTGTCGTCTCGTGGTCCCCCCTGGCGACTGACGCGAGAATACGACGACAGTTGGCGCCCACCGTGGGGCGAGCTGCCGCTAGAACCGCGATCCGGGCGGGACCATCTTCATCATCACCGTGGCGTCACACCGTCTCTCCGGTAGCGCTCGGGGGCTCAACATCAACACGCCTCCGGGGCGACCGCACGGGACGGCGCGTCCCCGTCATTGGCCTCGCCAATTTCGCCGTCATCACCGCGATGTCGTCGCCGTCTCTCTGGCCGCGCTCGAGGGCTCGACATCAACACGCCGCCAGGAGGGCCGCGCCGGACGGCGTGTCCTCGCCGACGGCCTCAGCTCCGTCCGCCTCACTCTCTTCTCCACGGACGTTCTGCATCGTGCGCTACACCAACTCCCCGCAAGCATCCGCAGCCTCGCGCCCTGCCGTCCAAGTGACTGCAGCTCCTCTGCCTTGCCATCGGGCTCGCGGGACGCCCGTGCTCGCAGTCTCAGGCTCACCGCTACAAGTTCCACTCTTCTCGTTGCCATACCCAATAGTCAAACCATAGTCAGACACATAGCCCAAATACATGACGAACATTGCTTGAGCACAAGCTGTATACGCCCCAAAAATACTCAGATATGCCCCATACATCACCTGTATATTGGCTGGATGCAGGACGTACACTGCCCGTACGCTGCTCCACCAAGCACTGCTCTCGCCTTGGCCACGTCCGTGTGCGTCGTGCCCGCTGCTCGAGCGCTACTGCTTGCTCCGTCTTCTTCTGCCTCGCACACGCTGCTTCGCTCTGCTCCACCACCATGGCCGTGGCTACCACAGCGCCACCGCCCAAGCTGCTGCCTGCCTGTTCACCTCGCCATGGCCGCTACCTCTGCCAGCGCCTCGCGCCATCACCCGCGGCAACGCTTTGCCCCACCACCGCGCCAAGCTGCGCGGAGCCATCAGACTTGCTTTCGACTCGCCGCTCCTTCCCTACATCGACCACGTCCGGCTCCTCCCGCGGCCAGGCGCCCCGCGCCGGCCGACTCCCGTCGCGGCTCTACCCCGCCGGCTTGGCCTCCGACCCGGCGCCCCGCCCGCTCGTGCCCTCCTCCGTCGCATCCGGCCCTCGCTCGCCGCCTCCGCCCGGCCCGGCTGCGCTCCCGTGCCGGCTCCGAGTTTCGGCTGGACACCCGCTCGCCGTCCTTCGCGCCGGGTCGCACCTCCGAGGCGCAACTGCGCCCCGCGCTGCTCCTCCGCCCGCCGGGTCCGCTCGCCCGCTCCGCCAACCCGGCGACCCGGCCGTGCGCCCCCACGCTGCTCCGCCCTCGCGCCCCCGCGCTGCTCCGCCGGCGTCGCTGCTCTGCCCGGCTCCGCTCCTCGCTGGCACCAGCTCCAGCCGGCCGTAGCCCTGCGCCTTTCCGCGCCGCCTCGCGGCACCCGCTCCACCCTTGCCAAGCCGCAGCCGGCTCCTGCCACCTGCCGTCTCCACCCCAAGCCAAACGACCGGCTCCGCCGCCTGCCGGCTTCCCAGCAACCCGGCCCGCTGGCTTTGCCCATTACCCGGCCTGCCTGGCCGGCTGCCAGCTCCCCGCTAGCCCGCTGCCGGCTCCCGCCGTTCGGCAGCCCGTTGCCGTCTAAAAAAATGGGGGGTAGGCGCATCCGGCTGCCCAGGGCCGGCTGAAGAAGAAAAATATAAAGGGCCGGTTGCTCGCGTGATTCATCTGGTTGCCGGGTTAAAAAAAGAAAGATTTCGCGTCCGGCTGCCCACAGCCGGCAGAAGAGAAAATGAGAGAAAAAGAAAAAGGCTGCCCGACCCCTCCGTCTGTCGGCGACGCCAGTAGTGTCTTCGCGTCACCTCCCTGCCAGCTGTTCGGCCTGCCCGCGTCGTCGTCTGGCCGCCCAGTCCGCCTGCCGGCTTCGATGCCTTGCCGGCTGGGGGCCCGACCCGTTCGCCCGTCTGCCTCGATGCCGGCTGCACCAAGCCGGCCCAGCCGCCCGTCCGCGTCGACGCCCGTTCGGTCGGGTCCGACCGTCCGGGACCCCCTTCGAGCAATTGGAGGCTCAAAGCCTACCCCCAGCGGGTGTGCCGGTGCGCTCCGTGAGCGCCAAGCCGCGCTGGCTGCCTTCGTCAACCTTCGCCTTGTCTGCGTCAAAGCAATGTGAGCTCCTCACCCGCATATTTTCGCAACACGTGCAAACACGGATAACCCCGAGCGACCTTGGGGGCTATCTTCACATTTTTATTAGTTGCATTACTGTTCGCCCCGGCGCCAGCTAGTCTCGGCCCAGAGGCTGGCCGCTCGGCCCCATTCGTTCGTTCTCGCAGAAGGCTTAGTAGCGTGTACGGTACCAAAGGACCAATCTTGGTCTCCGCTACAGACCGCAGCACGGCTATCCGGCTAGCAAGAGCAAAAGCTGGAGGTCACCCCACATGAAAAACGTCCGGGAAGAAAAACGGTTCGGGCGATCCGGCCGTTTGCTTTATGAGTATCTACTCGGTCGAATCTGCTACCAGAGCCTGAGTACTGTATGCTTCACTCCGTGGCCCACTCTCAGCCACAGACCGTCACGCGGTTGTCCGGCTAGCAAGAGCATAAGCCAAAGAGCGGAGGGAACATGAAAAAGATTGAAGGGGGCTCGGACGAAACTGAGTCAGCACCCTCTGCATAAAGCTTGCAATGCTAAAAGCAAACATTTGATATATCAGCGTGGATTAACTTTGTCTTTTGCACGATCATTTCCATGGGGAACCCCTCTCCTCGCCCGGAGGCTCGGAGGCTACGCATAGTGGGTGCGCTGGCGCGCCACCACTGGAAGCAAGCCGCGCCAGCTGCCGCCCGCAGCCGGCTGTCATCGACAGCATCAGTCGGCGGACCCCGCGTCTGTGCTCGACAGCATCAGTCAGCGGACTCCGCGTCGGCGCCCGGCAAGATCAGTCGGCGGACCCCGCGTCAATGCCAGACAGCATCAGTCGGCGGACCCCGCGTCCGCGCCCGACAGCATCAGTTGGCGAACCCCACGTCCGTGCCGGACAGCATCAGTCGACAGACCCCGCGTCCGTGCCCGACAGCATCAGTCGGCGGACCCCGCGTCCGCGCCCGACAGCTTCAGTCGGCGGACCCCGCGTTCGCGCCCGACAGCATCAGGCGACGGACCCCGCGTCCGCGCCCGATAGCTTCAGTCGGCCACTCACGCCACACATATATATACGAGGCCAGATGCCCATGGCACTGATCTCGGATACGGCTCCTGGAGCAACTCTGTACTGCGATGTATTCCACATATATAGAGACATGCAGGAGTAGGGGTATTATCTCTCCGGAGAGCCCCGAACCTGGGTAAACCACTGCGTGCCATTCGCATACCCGTCCAGGATATTCCACGGCAGTCTTGCCCTCACCTCAAGCCACCCCGTGGCATCTATCTACTTGCGGTCCCCCTGGCGACTGACGTGAGAATACGACGATAGAACATAACACCGGTATGATGGAAACTAAGGTGGCAAGAGTGGAACAAAACACCGAGCAAAAGGCCAAGCCTTCCACCCTTTACCAAGTATATAGATGCATTAATTAAATGAGAGATATTGTGATATCCCAAGATATCCATGTCCCAACATGGAACAACCTGTCTTTGATACCAACTTGTAACGCTCGAAATGCGATTGTGCCCCTAATCATGAGTTCATCACGTGATTGGGATAGAATCGCATCTTGGGCGTTACAAGCTGGGCCTTGTTGTCAGGCCTGCTCGTTCCATGAGCAGTGATAGTTTTTCTTCATGTCCTTGTTTTTAGGCGTCTTTTGCTGTGTAAAAACATATTTCTGCAATTCGCCTTACTTTCATCATTTCGGTCAGTCGACCATTTCAGGCGGTTGGATGAAGATCCTATGTCTCCTAACCCTTCTTCTTCCTCACCTCTTCTTCTTCCCCAATAGACCACCGCACGGGTCGTCGGCCGAACCACCGCCGTCTGACCCCGGGGCAGGAGACGCTACTGCCACCTCCTCGCCGCCCTCCCCTGAACCACCCGCCACAGCCGGTCTTCCGCCACCCCGGGCCATCCCTCCAGCCCCCCCCCCCCGCGTCAATTTTTTCCTCCGGCAAGGCCCGACCACCACCACCCGAAACCCTAAGATAGATAATGGGGTAGCCCTCGGCGAGCCCCTTCCTTTTCCTTCCTTCCCTCCGGTGAACTCTCAAAAATCGACTGACACTAATTTGAAATTCAGTCGACTGTCATTTAGGTAATGTGAAAAAATATAGAGGCCTCATAAACATACTATATGAACTAAAATTAGGTGTCAGTGGTTGGATGGCTGAGTTTGATTTGATCACATGCGGTACCACTTGTTGTTGAAAAAGGCAAGCCGAGGCGCACTTCCTTGGGTTTGCGGTGTGCCGGACAGACTTTGTGAGGGTGCGGTGCGACTGCGACAGGCATGTTTATGTGTACATCCTTTTCATTTTGAACTCGTAAATCATAACATTTGGTTTGCGAGGGTGAACGCCTTCTATTTTAGTATGTACTGAATTAAAAAGAAGGGCGGGGTTTTCCTTCACGGGATCGATCGGTACAAATCCTGATTATAAATGCGACAGCGGGCCGGGTTAGTTTGGCCCATGCTCGGATTGCTGACATGCGTTCCCACAAGGCAGTGAAATGCCAAGCCAATTTGCGTTGAGCGGCAGGGCAGATCGAACGTGTGCTGGTCTGATCCAAACGCAATAGGAGTTCTGTGAGTGTTCCTTTTCCTTGTTTTATCCTTGTGAAGATAACCCCCTCAACAAAAAAAATTGTGAAGATAACACTTGGTGGTTCTTTGACTTCACGCGATACATCGATGGAATTCCTGATTATAATGACATTGAATTTTCTACTAAATCCCGTAAAAAGGCGTCCTCTTCGCCCCTCCGGCCGCAATCATCACACTAATCATGTGCTCCCCCTATTTTTGTATACAAGGCCACAAACTCATATTACAGGTACCAGGGTAAGCATTAAAGTCGATTTAAGCCAATGTTAAAAGATAACTTTCCTCCTCGTTTGATGTGTTAATTAATGCATATATTTTCTCCAACGCCCAACAAGCCAACCTTCTCACTTCTCGTTGGTTGATTAGTGCAGCGCATCCAAACCAACCTTCTCACTTCCGCATGCATGCAAGGGATATTAAGGTCCTTGGCTGCTAGTACGAGGCAAACCCCGGAAATTTTGCCTCGATTAGTGTTATATAGCTGCAAATTGTAATTTTGATAGTGGCATTGTATACACAACCTGGAGAGAGTAACTATTTGACTTCCTTCCCCATTATGGTGACGTTAATGATATCTCAATCATTGTGGATTTGGTGAAGTGCATTCGACGGAGCACACGATTGAGGCAGACGATGGTATATCGTTCGCAAGTGTTGCCTACAAGCTGAGACAACCGCCTTCTTTGCATCGAGGAAGTCTGTTGAACTAAAGGAGGCCTAAATGTAGCACAATAGCGTCATTCGTCTAGCTTACTATGGTAAAGGTGGTTTCTCGAAGAAGACGATGGAGAAGCGGAGTTAGCGAAGAGTGAAATGATGGTCGCTTCATCCGTGTTTTCTGATTTGACGCCTCACTGCTTTGTGATTTGTGATAGAAGGGACAAGGGAGTAGACTCGGTGCTCTATGCATGCCTCCAAACACGGGAAAAAGATGAGAGAGGTTGCAATTATCTAATCCTTCAATCAATTTGGCATCGGCGCACCAGGGAGCTTCGGTTCCCTCTTTTTTGGCTTTGGCAGCACCCTCCACAATGGTTCCCATCGATGCGAAAAGCTATTTTACGATTTGGCTACACATTGTGGATGCCCTTAAGCGTACCACTTGGTTTTGCTCCTTGGTGCTATCTATACACATCTCAGTTTTATTGATCTAAAAATATCAATATTAGTAAAAAGGAGGTGATTTTGCCGCGTGGAAGGCGAAGGAGGTTTTTTCTTTTTAGAGGAGGTTGGCCTAGAGGTTTGCTAACATGCGGTCCCATGTGTTAGTGATGTACCAAGCCGATCCTCATCCCACATGAGGCAGAACAAAGGAAGGAGCAACATGTGGTTAAGTTGAAGAAGATGAGGGAGAAGCGGATTCAGCAAAGAGTGAAATGATGGTTGCTTCGTCCCTCCAACTTATTTTTTGAGCATCACTTCGCCCCTCCAACTTAATTGCGGTAAACGCGCAGCTTTGTGATTTGACGCCTCATTGCTCATTACTACTATAGCGCCATGACCGGGGTGCGTCCCCCTGCTGCTCTGCACTGTTAGTTGGTGCATGCCACATGGATCCGGTTGCTTAATGTCCCATATATCAACGAAAGTGACTAGAACATTTATGAAAGTGGGCGCTCCACTCTTACGACGGAGGAGTACCTGACACGGCGACCCAATGGAATGTTACTTGTACTGTACTGCTATAGTTTTGTTGTTTCGCACGATCCATCGATACAACCCCGATTAAGCGGGAGAGGGCGGGATTTTTCCCGCACGGTAGGCTGGGTAGTTTGGCATTGTCGGTTTGACACAGAGAGCTAGAGAAAGATGTGAAATGCTTGAATGTGTAATGGGACCTTTGTGTGTGTGTGTGTAGTCGGACCTTTCATATCACTAGATGATACTAGCCATACATTTCAACGCAATTTTAATGTATTCAAACTAAATAATTGAAGTAATAATATGAGATCTAAAACTAAAAACACATATGATTTATTGTGTTAAGAGTATAGTAGTACTATATTGCATAGTTGTTAGATGTAACATGCGAGAACATGTAAAAAATGTACTTTTGGAGGGCCTACAAAATAAATTGGGCATAAAGTGGATTCAAATTTTTGTATTCGTCTTCATAGCATTTGTAACTCATATCTAGAGTTTCTACGATAGACGTGAATGCTTGTTCGCTCTTACAAAACCTGTACAACAATAATGGGGTGGTGTGCGCCAATTTAGGCAGTGGGAGGTAGGCCTACTCGGCTCCATGAAGAGAGTGAGAGAAGAGATAAATACAGTGGCGTCCAATGTATTTGAAGCAAAAAGCGTAATACGGTCACCAGACATCAAAGTACGCTCATTACAGTCACTATATATGTTTTGCAGTGATTATACGGTCACTTGCTCACCGTTCAGCATCAGATTGCACTCTGGTGATCTGCCATATAGTCTATGTGACACTATGTTGACTGGTTAAATTGGCCATGTTCATTGTGGGTCCCACCTGTCTGCTGGCAGAGGAAAAAAGTAAGATAAACTCAAATTTACGGAGGCACGACAAGACTCCAACCCATGTGCGGGAACCACCTGGTTGTGTATGTGTGTGTCAGGGCCTGATGTGAGTGAATGCACGTGTAGGTTAAGGACTTGAGCATGAGCGTGTGTTTTGGTCGTGAGGTGTGTGCATACATGCGTGCATGTGCGCGTGTGAGTGTTGCGTGTGTGCGTGTGTGTGTGTCTGCATGTGATTGTTGCATGGGTGCATGTGTACGTGTGAGTGTTGCATGCATGCAGTTAGTGTGCATGCATGCGTGTCTGTATAAAAGAGCCGGCTCAGCATACCAATACAATACCACCTTGTCCGCTGTGCCCATGGTCACGACTTCAGATACCCACCATCCAATAATTTATTTTCGTTTGTCTTCATTCTTATACCCGCCGACAGGTGGGCCCTATGGTAGTGAGATAATGTGTGCGGATGATGCAACACTAGATGCGCCACGTGGAGCGTTTAACTGGTCAACTAATCATGTCTTCAACAAATACATAGCTGTACGGTGAGCCCATGATTGTATAATAACCACAAGACGTATATGGTGACCATAATGAGTGGATTCTGAAGTCCAGTGAATGTTCGCGCTTTCGCTTCAAATACAGTGATCGTCAGTGTATATCTTGCGAGAGAAAGATGAAACATGGGTGAATGTGCTGGGGGCTTACTTTTAGAGGGCCTAGAGATAGTTTGTGTGCGTACGTGTGTCGGCATGGAGCACGATCACCTATGGGACAGGGGTGCCCCTTTGTGGTTCGGTATGGGGATGGTCGCGTTGCACAAAGAGCAGAAGCAGTAGGGGACAGCACGGCAATGGAAAGCTAGTTTTTACCCAGGTTCGGGCAGCTTTGCAGCGTAAAACCCTACTCCTGCTTTGGTGGATTGATCTGGAGGAGGACGAAGGTGCAGAGTGCACTAGCCCGGCAAGGGTGCCTCGGTAGTGCAATCACTTGCGTACAAGTGCAGGGGGTCGATGTGTTCGAACTCTTTGCTAGGTTGCCCCGGGCCTCCTTTCATAGGTTAAGGGGCGACCACAGTGGCAAAATTGTCATTTGGGTGAGATTATATAGCTAACAGTGCTATCATACCTAACTCTGGTAGTTAGGACAAAGTGCATTAAAAGCACTGCTAGGTGTTGTGTCGAGGTTGAATCCCGGCAAGCCTGTCGCGCCACTTATCTGCTTCTCCTTGCTAGCATGACACGTCTCCTGGACGGATGTCAATAAAGCTAATCACTTCTTGATCGTGCTGCCACATGCCTGACAGGATCCACCTAGTTGCTTGGTTCCTTGACACTGCATAGATAAGTGACTTGGGTGCAATGAGATGGAGCGGTGGCGTCTTGGTCGAAACCTACCGGCAAGAAGCCTGGTGGGTTTTGATCTTGACGGCCCCGGCAACCCTGCCGGGGCAATCTGGACTTGTCTGTAGGTGCGGTCTTGGCCTAGCCTGGCTCTCCTGCCCGGCAAGGGAGGCCTTCCCAAGGTGATTCCTGGCTATCCTGTTCTTCTCAACGCTCTCCTTGATCTCACGAAGAGTGACTTCTATGGCCTATCTTTATATGGCGTACTGGTATTGGACATGCGATCGTCAGCATGCCCGTGCATGAGTTCGGTCTAGCAAATGCAAATGTTTGCTGCACCGACAGGAGCCCCGAGCCTGGTCCATACGTGCCGATGGGCATCGTTGGGGTAGGCCCCAAAGAATGCACGGGCCCGCATCCTGACCTTACCACGGTGGAACTCAATCCTTTGAGATTTTCTTTGCTTCTTCATTAACCTGGAGTTGAACGATCCCCTGGGTTCTCTACGAGCCGCGCGGCATTGAAACAACATGGGCTCACCCACATCGTAGGTCAAAGGACACCCACGTTCATGAGGGTGAATTAGGGCGCCCGCGCGTGAACCAGGGGTAACTGCCACTCCACTTTACCCACCACGCCTGCCGTTTCCGCCACGCGCGCCACTTGCATTGTGTGGTGTTGGTGATGGACGTGCAGGGCGCGGGAATGTGTGCCATGGCAGAGAGCGTAGCACCCTGGGTTGGTGCAGATGGGCGACCGGTGAATCTGGATGCCGTCAGTGGCGCAGATAAGCCGGATTGGAGGGGCGTGGCATTTGCTCCAGGGTAGTGGAGAACTAGCCCTCTGCGTCGTTCCACTATAAAAGGGAGTGTGAGGAGGATGGAAATGTTCACCCACGCACCTCCTCCTTCTCCTTCCCGGGTTCTTCGTCCACCATGGTGAGAGGAAGAGGGCGTGGTCGCGCTCCAGCGGCAGCGATGAGGTCTTCCTCTCGGCACCGTACCCCTGCCCCTGCTGGGGACGCCGGTGCAGGATCCAGTGCCCAAAGCTTTAGTTCAAATTATATAATCTTCCATCCATGTTCGTACTTTGTATGATCTGTACTTGTTTATCAATGTATTAATGCAAAAAAGAATGCTTGCCGGATACTTGTGCATGTATCATTAACACGCTATGGAAAGATTCCTTAATACTTCCATGTAAACAGAGTTTTCCCGGCAAGACATCCTGCCGACCCTCATCACAGCTACCACCAAACCTCGTCTGGTGGGTTAGGAGTGTAGATGAGGGATGCCCCCCCCCCCCGCACCGGCTCCCCTCAAGTGCCACTGCAACCATCTTGACCGAAAAGGTTTCGAATCAAAAAGATGGGAGCACAGATTATGGAAGCGACAAGGTTTCCCAACGTGCATGTTTTTCATACGCGGGTACGACATGGATGGTGAGGCAAACTTATCTGTGTTTGCTGTCATTCTTATTGTTCCCGATAAGGATAAGCTGTCGAGGACCAATATGCGGGCTCGTCTTCCCTCTTCTTCCCGCGGAGTCCATCCGCGTTAGAACCCTGTTGCTAACTCCCAAAAAAAGAAAGACAGGAGAGAGGTAGCTGCATATGATCCTTCCTAAGGGATTAGTCATCTTATATTAGGATTATTGTAATCATAATAAATTCATACTTAAGTAAACATGCATGCAAGTTTCATGCCAGCGCTTCATTTTATTATCTTTGCACAGAGTCTGCGCCTGGCTTTGTACACAGGTTTACAAGTCCTGGGGACTATGCTTGTAAAAAACAGGTTACCGGGGCAAGGCCCGGCAACCGCGCCTCACGGGTAGAACTTGCGAACATGCTCAATGTTCCATGAGTTTTGCATTGGGATGCCATATTCGGTCTCCGGACAGACTATGCCGGGTCTGGTGACACGTGCTACCCGGTAAGGGCCTTCCCACTTCGCTGTCAACTTGTTTGAACCCTTGGCGGACAGAACACGCCTAAGGACAAGTTCACCTTCCTTAAGGCTCTAGGCTTGGACCCCGCGGCTATGGTAGCGGCACATGGCCTGCTAGTATCATGCAGCATGTACAGCCGCCCAGAGACGGTCCTCCTCGAGGAGCATGGCATCGTCATGCCAGAGCTGCTCTTGCGCTACTTCATCGTAGGAAATTACCCGAGGTGACCCGTATATGAGTTCCGTGGGGAGCACTCCTTCTACCCCATATGTCAGGGACAAGCGAGTCTGACCAGCCCCACAGGTGATTAGCAATGTTGTTTTCTGCATGCGGTATGTGCTCTATTTGCAGCCCATCGAAGTGCTCCTCTAGCTTCCTCACCTCTTCAACGCACGCCTCCATTAGCGGGCTTTGAGAATCCTTGTTCACCTACTTCACAACAAGTTGGGAGTCACCGCGTATGATCAGCTTCTTAATCTCCAATTCAATAGCAACCCGGAGCCCGGCAAGGAGCCCTTCATATTCTGATGTGTTGTTTGTGGGATCTTCCCTGGGGAAATGCAACTGGATGACGTACTTGAGGTGTTCTCCGATGGGCGCGATGAGTAACACTCCCGCACCAGCACCTTGGAGCGAGAAAGCACCGTCAAAGTACATGACCCATTCCTTAGGGGCCTCCTTGCCGGGGAGGGCAGTTTCCACTGTCTCTTCATCGGAGTTGGCGTCCATTCCACTATGAATTCTGCTAGTGCTCTTCTTTGGATAGTTGCTGTGCTCTCGAACTTAAAAGCAAAACATAATAGCTCCAGAGCACATTCTACTATCCTGTCGGAGGCTTAGGGGTTCCTCAAGATTCACTGTAGTGGGAGGTGATTCACAACGGTGATTTCGTGGGCTTGAAAGTAATGGCACAACTTTCTTGAGGCCATGAGGAGGCCGAAGATCAGCTTTTGGACTCTAGAGTACCTTGATCTAGCCCCCTGCAAGAGGGAGCTGACAAATAAACTGGTCACTTCACCATTTTCTTTCTTGCCACCCCTTCCCGCCTATCAGTGCCGATCTGTGCTCCCCCTTC
The DNA here is from genome assembly GCA_011799875.1 of Thinopyrum elongatum. NCBI lineage: Eukaryota > Viridiplantae > Streptophyta > Magnoliopsida > Poales > Poaceae > Thinopyrum > Thinopyrum elongatum. Next base: position 233,600,946 of record CM022300.1, read on the forward strand.
GTCGCACCCGGCAGGCTCAGCCGGGGACAGAGCTGGTCCAACACTGGATGATTCTGCCGCAGTCACTTCCCTACTATCCACTTCCCTCTGCGCCACCAGGGCAGCACTAACGACTTGATTCGTTGCCGCTAGATACAGCAGCAATGGCTCTTGTGGTTTGGGTGCGACAAAGGTTGGGGCAGAGGAAAGGTAAGCTTTCAAATCATGCAGCGTAGCCTTGGCTTCGGGAGTCCATTTCATTGGACCAGCCTTCTTCAATATTTTGAAAAACGGCAAGGTGCCCTCAGCAGACTTGGAAATGAATCTACTCAGTGCGGCCATGTAGGCAGTCAAACGTCTCACATCCTTGACGGTCTTCGGAGCTTGAATCTGTTCTATGGCCTTGATCTTGTCAAGGTTGTCTTCTATCCCTCGCTGAGACACAAAGAACCCAAGAAGCTTGCCGGATGGAACACCAAACACACACTTCTCTGGGTTGAGCTTCAAGTTGATCTTTCACAGATTTGCAAAAGTATCTTCCAAATCCTCAATGAGTGAAGACTTATCCTTGGTTTTGACCACTATATCATCCATATATGCTTCAATGTTTCTATGCAGTTGAGGCTCCAAACCAATCTGCACGGCCTTTGTGAATGTGGAACCAGCACTTTTTAGCCTAAAAGGCATACGTACAAAGCAGTACGAGCCGCACAGGGTGATAAAGGAGGTCTTTTCTTAGTCTTCCTGGGCCATGAAGATCTTATGGTACCCAGAGTACACCTCCAAGAAGGAAAGCAAATCACATCCGGAGGTGGAATCAACAATCTGATCAATGTGCAGCAAGGGGAAGGGATCCTTTGGACAGGCCTTGTTCAGGTCAGTGAAGTCGATACAAAGTCTCCACTTCCCATTAGCCTTGCGTACCACCACTGGATTAGCTAACCAAGTTAGATGCAGTACTCCTCGGACCAAACCTGCTGCTTCTAGCTTCTTAATGTCCTCAGCAATGAACTGTTGTCGCTTCAAGGTCTTCTTCCTGACTTTTTGCTTGACGGGGCGGGCGTGAGGACAAATAGCAAGGTGGTGCTCGATTACCTCCCTGGGAACACCGGGGATGTCAGATGGTTGCCAGGCAAACACATCAACATTCGCCCACAGGAAGGCAACGAGCGCGCTTTCCTATTTGTCATCAAGGGAAGCACTAATGGTGAAGGTACCATCAGTGCCATCCTGCCGCGCTGGTGATACGTCTCCAACGTATCTATAATTTATGAAATATTCATGCCATGTTTACAACAATTTTATATGGTTTTGGTATGATTTGGATGGAACTAACCCGGACTGACCTGTTTTCAGCAGAACTACCGTGATGTTGTTTTTTGTGCAGAAATAAAAGTTCTCCAAATGCAACGAAACTTTTTGACGATTTTTTTGGAACAAAAGAGGCACTAGAAGCTTCATGGGAGGACCATAAGGTGAAGGACGTGAGCACAAGACACCTGGGCGTGCCAGGAGGCCCAGGCGCGCCCAGGTGGGTTGTGCCCACCTCGAGGCCCATCTTCGCGTGATTCCAATGCTGGAAAATCCTATAAATAGAGAAACCATCAAAAATAGCCCTAGATCAGAAGTATCACCGCCGCAAGCCTCTGTAGCCATGAAAAACCAATCTAGACCCCGTTCCGGCACCTTGCCGGAGGGAGAAATCATCACCGATGGCCATCTTAATCATCCCGGTGGCCACCATGATGAGGAGGGAGTAGTCCACCCTCGAGGGTGAGGGTTTGTACGAGTAGCTATGTGTTTAATCTCTCTCTCTCTCTCGTGTTCTTGAGTTGGCACGATCTTGATGTATCGCGAGCTTTGTTAATATAGTTGGATCATATGGTGTTTTCCCCTCTCTATCTTATGGCGATGAATTGAGTTTTCCCTTTGAGATTTCATTTTATTGGATTGAATACTTTTATGGATTTGAGAGTACTTGATCTATGTCTTGGCACTCAACTCGCGGATTCCCGAGGTGACATTGGGGTAATCTACACATAGGGGTTGATGCACGTTCTCGTCTTTGTTTCTCTGGTACAAATCTTGGGGCGCTCTTTGAGGTTCTTTGTGTTGGATTGAGTGTTATGAATCTGAAATTGTTTGATGCACATCGCATAATCAACTCACGGATACTCGCGGTGATATTGGAGTATCTAGGTGACATTAGAGTTGGTTGATGTGTATCATATGGTGTTATTTTAGTACGAACTCTTGGTTAGATCGATCGGAAAGAATAGCTTGGTGTTATTTTAGTACGAACTCTAGGATAGATTGATCGGAAAGAATAGCTTTGAGGTGGTTTCGTACCCTACAAACAATTTCTTCTTATGTTCTCTGCTAGATAGGAACATTGGAGTGATTCTTTATCGCACATTGAGGGAAGGTTATATGATCCAATTATATTAGCATTGTTGAGAGATTGCACTAGCGAAAGTACGGACCCTAGGCCTCATTTTCTAGAATTGCAATACCGCTTGTGCTTCGTTTTATCAATTGCTACTTTGCTGATTTTTATTGTTCCTATTACAAAAATCAATATCTACTATCATTACTACGCTTGTATCACCATCTCTTCGCCGAACTAATGCACCTATACAAATTCCATTGTATTTGGTGTGTTGGGGACAGTAGAGACTTTTTTTTATTTGGTTGCAGGGTTGTTTGAGAGAGACCATCTTCATGCTACACCTCCCATGGACTGATAAACCTTAGGTCATCCACTTGAGGGAAATTTTCTACTGTCCTACAAAACTCTGCGCTTGGAGGCCCAACAAGAGTCTACAAGAACAAGTTGTGTAGTAGACATCAACTGGCACTTTCTTGGTTGCGGGAGGAGCAGCCCTGGACTTTTTGTTGGTCGAATTCCCCGGCAAGTAACTCCTGGGCGCAGTGCACTCTCAAGAGGTGCGCTTCCCGGGGTCCATGTCGTTGTTATTAACTTTCTTCCCTTCATTGGCGGGAGCTGAGGCCTTGACGGCCTCCGCCGCTACCGCATCTCTGTACTTCTTATCCACACATATGACTGCATCCCTCCTATCAGACGGGATAGTGATAACTCCCATAGGACCAGGCATCATCAGAGTGTTATACGCATAGTGGGATGCTGCCATGAACTTGGCCAGAGCTGGCCGACCTAGAATCGCGTTAAATGGTAGGGGAAGCTCAACGACATCAAACACAATCTTTTCAGTCCTGAAGTTGATTTCCCCGCCAAATGTTACCGGCAAGGTAATCTTTCCCTTCGGCTGACTCCTTGGTTAATCCCTTGGAAAGTGCCAGTTTTCTTCAGGTCTTTGTCAGGAATTTGGAGTTTCTTGAGTACTCTGGGGAAATCAAATTCAGCCCGCCCCACCGTCAACCAACATCTTGGTGACCTCGAGTTTGCGGATTGTTAGCGAAACCAACAATGGCAACCATCCTACCACGGTAGTGCAGTCTGGATGATACTCAATGTCATAGATGATGGGCGTGCGGGACCACCTAAGTGGTTCTCGAGCACTTGCCACTGGCTCTGCAGCATTAACCTCATGTGCCCATTGCTTGAGTTGGTGGTGAGAGGAGTGCAAAGATGCACCTCTGTCAATGCACATTGTATCAGTAGACTTCTAAAACTCTTGTTCACTGGTTTCATCATCCTCTTCTTCGCTGTCATCCTCATTTTCCTTCTTCTCGCGGCCTCTGGCGGGCTTTTCTTTCTGTTGATCAAACTTGCCGTGGTGTCCGTTACGACCCCCACGTCCTTTCTCGCCAGTACCATTCTGATTTCTCTCCTTGTCATGCATTTCTTACTCAGCTTTTTGTTTCTCAACCAATTGTTCGACTTGCTTGCAATCCTGAAGGTCATGACCCTTGGTCATGTGGATCTTGCAGTATGGCCCGTCAGACTTGCCAGTTTTCTCAGCAGCCGCTGCCGCTCGACAATCAGCGCATGTAGCAGCTTCCTTGCCGGGCATCTCAGTTTTTGCCTTCTTGCCGGTGCTAAGATCACCAGCACTCTCAACGGCCATTACTGCCTTCTCCTTTCTCTTCTTGTTGCGCTTGTTGTTCTTCTTCCTTGGGGTGGCAGTGTCGTCATCGTCCTACGAATTGGCTTCGATGCCAACCTCTTCCCCTGGAAGTCTTCTCCCTTCTTCAGCATGAGCACACTTATCCGCTAGCGTATAGAGCTCGCTGACGGTCTTAGACAACCGAACATTCATCCTAGCCCGCATTCTGCGGTTGTACACATTTGTATGAAATGCGATAATCACATTTGCCGGGTGTATCTTTGGAATATTGCGGTGCACTCAGTTGAACCTCTGTAGACACTTGCGTAAACTCTCTCCCTCTTTCTTCAGAAGGGTTTGTAGATCACTAGGCCGTCCTGGTTCATTATGGCCGCCTGTGAAGGAGCCCATGAACTCGTTGCATAGGTCAGCCCAGGAGGAAATGGAATCCTCCGGCAGGTGCATCAGCCAGGATCTCATGTTTGGCTTGAGGGCCAGCGGGAAGTAGTTGGCGAGCACTTTTTTGTCCCTTCCCCCGGCAGCTTGAATGGCAATCGTATAGATGCTCAAAAACTCTGTCGGGTTCTGTTTCCCTTCATACTTCTCCGGCAAGTCAGGCTTGAATGTGTGAGATGATGGCCACTGGACTTGCCGCAGCTCACGAGTGAAGGCTGGGCACCCTACCTCGTAAGGTAGGTACCCGCCAACACTGGGCGCGGGTTCGTCAACATCAGCCCCGTTGCGCCTGTGGGATTGACGGCGCGTCTCGCGACGCTGCTCAATGGTGACGCGGGCGTCCTCCTTCTTTCTTTCCCTCAACACTTGACGTTGGTCTCATCGGAGTCGCGGATCAGATGAGGCCATTGATTCCTCATCACGATCATCGTCGTCTGGCGGTCGCTGAGTCCGCCGTGGCTGCCCTTCGGCAGAGGAGACTGCACTGTGGGTGCGGTCCTCCCGTTTTGGCCACCGGTGTGAGCCGCTGGCGTCGCCCGTGGGCGCCACGATGGCTCTACACACGGTGACTTGTTGATCTCAACAAACCTGAGGAGACTTTGGATGGTAGCTCTCCATTCATCCATCTTGTCTGCTGCTGGAGGGAAATCCAGCAGCAGCTGAGCTCTCGCCACCGCTTCGGCCGCCGTTTCTGGCATGGTGTGCGAGGCAGAGCGCGACACCGCTCGACTTCAGGACGAGCCAGAAAGAGCGCCGCCGGGCTCTCCCCGCCTCAGGCCCATTGCCAGAGGGACCTGACGTCACCAGAGTTGTTCTTGGTGACCAGGCTTTTGGTCAGCTGGGCTCTCCCAGTGCAGGCGTGGTCATTGAGGGTCGACGACGTTACTCGGTGTGTTGTTGCGCACGCCCGTCGTGCGATGGGGCGCACTCCCTGTCTCCACCCCTCTGGGCGGCGCGGCTAGTGGATCTTGGCTCGCACCGAAGCGAGCATCGACGTCGCATTGGTTGAGCCCGCCCGTGGGGTGAGCGGGAGGAAGCTGAGCATCCTCGTGACCCGTATCGGCGGGAGCTTGATCAGCGGTGTGCTGAAGGGGGTGGGCAGCGCCCGCGGCCCCAGTCCCTGCCCCAAGCGCGGCGGAAGCGTTAGTAGCACCGCTCATCTCGCTGGCTCCGCCCGCCGCAACCGCGGCGCCTGTGGCGCCCGCAGCCACAGGTAATGAAGCCTTCGAGGTGGAAGGATGCGCTCCTGCTCCGCTTTTCTTCTTGGGAGCCATGGATGATGAAGATCGACGCGCTGGCTACTGCTTCAGGTTTGCACAAGTGACGCCCCCTATCTAGCGCGCCAAAGATGTCGGCGTGGAGCACGATCACCTATGGGGCAGGGGTGCCCCTTTGTGGTTCGGCATGGGGACGGCCGCGTTGCACAAAGAGTAGAAGTAGTAGGGGACATCACGGCAATGGACAACTAGTTTTTACCCAGGTTCGGGCCGCTTTGCAGCATAAAACCCTACTCCTGCTTTGCTGGATTGATCTGTCGGAGGACGAAGGTGCAGACTTCACTAGCCTGGCAAGGGTGCCTCGGGAGTGCACTCACACGCGTACAAGTGCAGGGGGTCGAAGTGTTCAAACCCTTTGCTAGGTTGCCTTGGGCCTCCTTTTATAGGTTAAGGGGCGACCACAGTGGCAAAACAGTCATTTGGGTGAGATTAGATAGCTAACAGTGCTATCATACCTAACTCTTGTAATTAGGACAAAGAGCATTAAATGCACTGCTAGGTGTCGTGTCGAGGTTGAATCCCGGCAAGCCTGCCATCCGCTTATCTGCTTCTCCTTGCTAGCGTGACACGTCTCCTGGACGGGTGTCAATAAAGATAATCATTTCTAGATCATGCTGCCACGTGCCTGACATGATCCACCTGGTTGCTTAGTTCCTTGATACCGCACTAATAAGTGACTTGGGTGCGATGAGATGGAGCGGTGGCGTCTTGGTCGAAACCTACCGGCAAGAAGCCTGGTGATCTTGTTGGCCCCGGTAACCTTGCCGGAGCAATCTAGACTTGTCTGTAGTTGCGGTCTCTGCCTGGCCAGTCTGTCCTGCCTGGCAAGGGAGGCCTTCCCAAGGTGGTTCTTCGCTATCCTATTCTTCTCAACGCTCTCCTTGATCTCATGAAGAGTGGCTTCTCTGGCCTATCTTTGTATAGCGTACTGGTATTGGACGTGCGATCGTCAGCATGCCCGTGCATGAGTTCGGTCTAGCAAACGCAAATGTTCGCTGCACCGACAACATGAAAGGGTCGTAGAGGAGGGTGCGATGGAGAGAGAGAGATGCTCTTCGTTTCTCTTTATTATGACTAACTTTATATATAGCATAAAAATATAAAAATTCACAACACGGAATAAATATCATTGGGTGCACCATGCAAATTAACTTTCATACTCCATACAACTTTTTAATATTGTATATATGTAGATTTTCTAAAATAAAATTTTGCCCACACTTTGTGTAGTTTTTATTCAAAAGGAATGTTGTATGCAAAGTAAAAGTGAAGAGAGGGCTTTTTAGATCAATGGGCACATGATAAAATATAACATGTGTGAATGTGTAGTTGACGTATTTAGCAGGGCCTAGAGTGGGTATGCATACGTATTCGAGAGAGGCGTGGATAGAGGGGCCGGGGCGCGATGAGATACAGATAGCACGAGAAATGAGAGAGGTCTAGAGAGAGAGATGAATAGGATGTCTCGACGAGAGATGCCCTTGAGTGTGTCTATGCAAGGGAGAAGGGGATAGAAGCATGAGCAGAAATAGTGTGTGCGGTGTGTGTGTTGGTATGTGCGGGTGTGAGAAGATACTGAGACCTAGGGGTAGAGTCTGTGTGACCGTGTGAGGTCTGGTGGGCCGAGGTGAGGCCCCTGGGTCAGTTCCGTCCTGCGCCACATTGGTCGGGCCATGACGCATTTCACGGAGACCCATGGAGGACTAGTCGTACAAGATAAAGATACCGGAGCCGTGAAGGACTCTGTCCACTGACAAAGCCGGCTAGGATTTGGAACCCTAGGTCCTAGGTATGTACAACCCCAGGGCCTAGTTATTCTAAAGTATACACAAAATCCCTTGGTATCCACGTAGTGTACTTCATACAGACCATACTCACAAAATACATGACTACAAGTATGGTATTTCCTGGATTGGAACAAGGGTCTGATCTAAGGTAAACCCTTGTCTCTGATTACCATTCATCCAACCTAACTGTCAGGGGCATCCTACTGAATGCTCTCCTAGAATCATATTTGTCAACTAGGAAGAGAGGTGGAGCCAATGCGTGCGAGATAGGCGTAAAGATAATGTGCGTGCGGGAGACACATAGGTAGGTCTATGTATAGAGAAAGGGTCGATGGGGATCCACTACAAAAAAAACACTTTCGTGATGATACATGTTTGTCACACTAGGTCACGTTTTCTTTAATGCATGTACATCCATGATAATTTTAAGATAGAATCAAGATAGTCATACCTGTGTTGTCGTAGAAGTGTTCCATGACAATACCGAAATTATCATCACGGAAATATCCACTTCCATGATGATAAATGGCGTGTCATGGAAGTGTTTTCATCAAGGGTAACCGACACATGGCATCCACCGTAACAGGTCGCCATTAAGCTATCGGGTTCCGGATTGGATCTGATAACCCGTTAACATCCCGGACCAATGGGGATTTTCCATGTGTAAAATTTTCAATGGCTAGAGGAACCACGTGTCGGCTCAGCATTGGGACATATGTCATCCACTCAATGTACGGGAGGAGCCTATGATACGTCGACACGTGGCACAACCCAACAGTGGCCCATTTAGGTGAAAAAGGCCGGCCCAGTCAAAATTAGCATGCCGGCGCATTTAGGGCCTACTTGTGTCTGGTCCATTTAGGGCCACGGCCCATACGAGTTGTGCCAATTTGGCTCGTCAACGGCCCGTTAACTATTTGACACCATTGCAACACATCGTCAGTTCGAGCCCGTTAACAGCCTGCTATATATTTGGGCTTAATATTGGCGCGACGTAATTTTGGCCTGTTAATAGCCCATTCAACGGATGGACCAATTTTCAGGAAGTATGTCTTTAGGCCTTTTAGTTACCCATTCAAGTCTTGGCCCAATTTACAGCTCAGTGTGTCTTTCAGCCTGTTAACAGGCCATACAGGAGTTGGCCCATTTACAGTCCAACCTCAGTTTTGGCCTCTTAACGGCCCATGCTCTTCAAGGTCCAATACCAGCCCGGTTTCTCTTTCGATATGCTAAAGGCCCACAACACAGGTTGGCCATATACAGTCTGACCTAACTTTTGGCCTCTTAGCGGCCCATGCTCTTCATGGTCCAATATCAGCCTACTATCTCTTTTGGACTACTAAAGGCCCATAAGACAGTTAGGCCATATACAGCCCGACCTTAGTATCGTCCTGTTAACGGCCCGTGAAATCGAATGGGCCCACATATTGTTCGCTTCGATTTCAGCCTGTTAACGACCCAACAGTTAACTAGGCCAAGCATTAACTGTTGGCTCGTTTCAATTATAGCGGCCCAATAGAGCTTTCGGCCTGGTTATGGCCCATCAACTTATTGGTCCCGCTAAAGTTCTAACATGTTTGTAGGCCCAGTTAGCCAACGTCGATTTTGGCCCAGCTATTATTTGAGCCCATTATGAGGATCATTGATGGACATGACTAAATTTGATCAATTAAAGGCCCAAGACAATTTTGACCCCAGCGAGCCCACTATGGGGGCACATTAAGGGAAGTGGGCTGCTATCTTTGTTAAAGGGCCCACAACGCTTCGTCCTAGCTATTAATTTCACTGCTTTTTTGGCTTCTTAGCGACTAGTTGAGCTTTCGACCGAGATAGCTGGATTGCGAGTCGTGCTAAGTAAATGTATGGCATACAACAAAAAAGTAGCACATCAAGCATATATTACAGGAAATTACATCCACTAGGCAATCAAAGATTGATGCCATTGCAAATAAATGAATAGAACTTAACGATCTACAACCTCAAAATCTGCAACCTCACTACGGATGACGCCCATAAGCATGTGAGAAATTCTTCTTTGCTACACTGTCCCTGAAAACATTGATCAATTGTTGTTGAGTAAGAATGTACACCTCTGATTCCTCCAAGATTTCCATCATTGCTTTAGCCAGTAATTGGTTCACAAACATACATTTTTCCGTTGGATTCGAGACAAAGGAAACTGAAAAGACTCAGATGGCAATTTTGACAGGCTTGTATCATTGATAGTGGAGAGTGTCTTGACCACTGCATCATAAGATAAATTAGGAGGGGAACCGAACAGATTAATCAAGAGTTGTTGGCATATTACCTGCCATCACTACAAAAAATACACTTCCATGATGATACGTGTTTGTCACAGTAGGTCATGTTTTCTGTCATGCATGTACATCCATGACGATTTTATGACAGAATCAAGATAGTCATACCTGTGCTGTCATAGAAGTGTTCCATGACAATACCAAAATTATCATCACGGAAGTGTCCACTTCCATGACGATAAATGGCGCGTCATGGAAGTGCTTTCGTCAAGGGTAACTCACATGTGGCATCCACCGTAACGGGTCGCCGTTAAGCTATCGAGTTCTGGTTTGAATCCGATAACCCGTTAATAGCCCGGACCAATGGGGATTTTCCACGTGTAAAATTCTCAATGGCCAGAGGAACCATGTGTCAGCTCACCGTTGGTACAGATGTCATCCACGCACTGGACCGGAGAAGCCTATGACACGTCGACACGTGGCACGGCCCAACAGAGGCCCATTTCGGTGAAAAGGCCGGCCCATTTGACTTGGTCAAAAGGTAGCTGGCCAGCCCACGGAAAGCCTGTTAACGGCCTATTCGCATATAGCCTATTTACAGCCCGCTAACTCATGGCCCGTTACGGCCTATCCGAATTAGGCACAGTATCGTCATCTGGGCTGTCCAATATGAATCCAGCCTGTTGTAACTTCTGGCCCATGTATGGCTCATGACGTCTTTCGGCCCATACGAGGCCCTTTGTAACTCTAGGCCCATTAAAGGCCCGAGGTGAAACTGGACCATAATGAACAGTGTATCGCTTTATACCCATTAACGGTCCATTATTCCGTAGGCCGTTTCCAGCCCGTGTTAACTTTTGGCCTTTTAAGGGCCCATTTATTCTTGGGATCATTTCCATAATTCGGTTACTTACGGTCCGTTACTGGCCTGTTCCGCTTGTGGACCAAATTCAGCCCGTGGTTACAGTCAGCCCGTTTGTGGACCGTTAACCCGTTGGGCTGTTTTCATAGCGTCATCAAATACGGCCTATTAACGGCCCGTTATGGTAGGGCCATAAACAGACGATTTCCTCTCTAGCCCGTTTATGGCCCATTTTGCGGACCGTTATTGGTCCACGAATAGTACGGCCCATGTTTGGCCAAACAATTATACGGCCCATAGAAGGCCCATTGATTACACGGCCCGCAGAAGGCCCATGGATCCTATAGCCCGTAGAAGGCCCATGGATCCTACGGCCTATAGGAGGCCCATGGTCACTACAGCAGGTAGCAGGACCATGGTTACAACGGTCCGTGTGTTGCCATGGTTATTGTGGCCTAGTTATAAAAATAGGTTATTGTGGCAACTAGAAAAATGCGGAAAAAGAACTACAGTGACTAAAAGCAAACAACTAAATAAGACAATAAGGAAATAAATAAGCAAGCAACTAACGCTAGGCTATTATAGCTATTACACATATTACATCCATTGGGCAACAAAGTTCGCCACCAGTGCAAATATAGGGAACAAAGCAGCATATTACATACACTAGTCGTCTAAATTGGCCACCAGTGCAAATAAACGTGGCAGCAAAACAAGTCCATAACTGAAATAACTTCAGAAGAGCTCAAGAAACGTTATCCTGGGTATCCACCATGCTGGCAATAAGCTTAGCAATCTTATTATCTTTCTCCTGTTTCGCACTAAAATCCTCCAACACTTGCTGTTGCACCAGAAAGTATGCATCTGAATTCTCCAGGGACTTCCGTAGTCCTTTGGCTTCTTGTCGCAGCACAACTGATCGATGTCTTTGAGCTTGTAGTTGAGACTCAAGAAACCGAACTGATTCACACAGTGAGTTCGAATAGCTTGTGCCAGCGGTAGTGGCCAGTAACTCGAACACTACACCAAGACAGGACTTTGGGGTTGTCTCACTGTCTTTAAGATAGTTTTCCTTAGCTGTTTTATCAGCTTTGTTGGAGAGCAACAAGGATGTCTCACTATCTTGAACCTTATCTACATTATTTCCTTTACCATTGCTTAATAAGGCACTCTTCTCCAATATTCTGTCTGCATTATAAAAGAAGAAACAAGTAGACACATAATAGGTTTAGCATGTAGTATATGAAACTCATTTCGGTTAACCAGTTCATTAGTAAGGTGGACAGGATTAGACTACCAAGTCTTCTATTGCCAAGTAGTACATAATAGAAGCATCAAACAAACATATATCTATGTCCTATGGTCACTCCATTGTCTTGCCAAATAAAAATGGAGACACGGTTCAAATCATATCAGTTCAAGACAAAGCAGCATTGAAAGAATGCAAAGCGTGGGAAACTACACGGCACAACAAGATTTCAGATGGGTACCACGGGTCTACATGTACAACAACACTATTGGCTCTGTTGTGATGCTAGTAATGTGCATGATATGAGAAGTCAACTGTATACACAATTGAAATTGAAATCAATAGAGCTATTTATAAGAGCAAACCTGTTAAAGAAACATGCTTAAACATACCCTATTGTGCCATTGGAGTTTCGATTGGATCCTTCAATTTAAAAATAAGTTTGTATGAGTAAATACAGTGATACAAGAGCAAAGCAGTATGCACGATAGCAATGGAATCTTAAATGAGAATAGTTGTTCTTCAGGTTTAAGCACTTGTTCTACACGAACAGAGTACAGTAAAATGCAGGCATATAGTACTTAAAAATAAAAAATGAGCTCATAGACCATACCACATTCTAGGTTCGGGACCAGTACAGAACAAGGCGTTCCTAGTCATTGTCCCGTAAATGTGTCTCAGGAGAACGAAAGGGAATTTGATGAGTTTCTTTGCCAGTGAAGTATGTTTTCTTCAGGTAATTCCGATACTGCCACCAAGCAATCTTGAAGATAGCAGAGGTATTAGCACAGGTTACCTCATCCTGAGTTTCCAAATCGGTCCTTCTCTATAGAGAAAAATGGGAAAATTTGTTGTATTATAACCATCATGGAGGTAGAATGTATGGGACAAAGCAAAGTAATTGCCATGAATAACATTACTTACACATAACTCCTAGACGAACACCTGCAACTGGCATTTTCCTTCATCTTCAGTATAATATTTCCATGATGGGAAGATACGCACATAGGATTTAACAACATCAAGTGCGATAGATGCTAAACTACGAATGGCTGGTTGTGCTTCCTCCACAGGAATAGGTGTACTAACTGGTGGAGTTGCGGTTCGCCATGGTAGTACTGGCGCTTTGGGCACTGGAGCTGCCTTACTAACTGCTCTTGTTTGGGAGCTCTGTGGTGGAGGTGGTGTTGTGTCAACAGGAACTGGGTTACTATCTGCTGGGGTTGGGGTTAGATTGGGTGAAGCTAGTTCTCTGTCCATCGCAGTAGGGGTACAATCTGTGAGAGTCTGGGTTATGTGTGGTAGGGCTGGTTCTCGTGCATGTACAACCGGGGTGCTATCTCCACCAAGAGGTAGCACTGTTATATTTGAAGACCATGCTGTTACTCCGCTAGATACTGCCATCACCCGCTCCAATTCAAATGGCTGATAAACAGGAAACATAGTTGAATGTACAAACCTTGTAATGATAGACAAATGCAATAGATAGTGTGGAAAAAAGAGGGCATGAAATAGTTGACATGTATATTGTTTAACTAAAAAGGATAGCATGACATAATTTCACAAATATGATGTCTATCTAAACTGGATAGCATAGCATGACATAATTCAAAGATATGATGACTAACTAAACATGATGGCATGAGATAATTATATGATGTCTTTAGTAAACAGGTTCGCATGACATAATTCACATACATGTTATCTAAGTAATCAGGATCGCATGATTTAATTCACATATGTGATTTATATACTAAGTAGAGGGCATTCGCATATATGATGTCTGAACTAAGAACACGGTGTTGAATATTGTGTATATGATGTCTAAACTATGCAATGCAAGACACCATATGCATGATATGAGTAGTATAATTGTGCCAAGTTAGAGCATATACCTCAGTGGGGGAATAGGACTGGTCATCTGTCTCTGAATCCATCTCTGAGGAGCTATCGGGACCAAGCAAGAGATCTGCTTTGACAGGTAGCACTATCTGCTCTGAAGACCTTGTTTTCACTCCAGATTTTCCATCACCCTCTCAAATGGCTGATTCACAGGAAGAGTAGTTTAATGTACAAACATTGTCGACAAATGGAAATGTAATGAAGAAAAGAATTGGCAAGATATCATTCAAATATATGATGCCTGGTTAAATAGGATGGCATTGCATATTTCACATATATTATGGCTGGCTAAAAGAGATGAGACTGCATAATTCTCATATATGATATAGAAACTAAACATGTGGCATTACAGAACATGTCTAAACTAAGCAGATGACATATATGATGTCTAAAGTAGGCACTGCAAGGCAACATATGCTTGATATGACCAACATCATCATGCCAAGTGAGAGCAAACACCTTGGGGGGTAAATAGGAGTGGTCAGCTGCATCTGAATCCGCCTCAGAACAGATATCTTCCTCTGGATTATAATCTGGAGAGGGGGGAGGGTTTGCCATTGAACCCACCATGGAGCGATGTCTGCATGACATTGTATTGCCGCGCAAAACTCTTCTCTTTTTCTCTACATGTTCAGCATGATTGCGTACAATATCTGACATGCATACGAAAAAAATATAGTGAGATTATGTAAGGAGAGCATGCAGAAATCTAGAGTGATGGTAACAACCAGTGGATGGATCCAAAAATAATGATAGCAGGTTGATGATAGCTTTAATTTAATAAAAAGACAGATGATGATTGCTTTACTATTTGTTTCCCACCCAAGATGAACAACATAGGCATACCCTAGGTGAACAAGATAATAGACAGAGATACTATTCATTGCTGCCTCGATATGTGCCCCACAAGTAATTTTAAAACTCAAGTTTGAACATTAATTTGGACCTGACTTGGAGTCTAAGAGGTGAACAGGATGATAAAGTAGCAGGTAATATTAAGCAGTGCATAACATAAGTAGAAACAAAAGAGTGTGACCTCTCTTGTGGACCCGTGTACTCCTCAAGTTCATCTGCTGAGTTGATGATGGTGATTGTAACACCCCATGATTAAGCTACAGTGATCACCCTTTTGATTATGCCAGGTCATCATGATCATCAGTGCTTAAACATCATTTGGAACATATCTCTTTTCATTTTCAAATTCAAATGGAAATTCAAATAAAAGTGAAAATAAAAGTTGTCCAAAATCAGAAACTAAAATGTTCATTAAATAGCAAATATTACAGAGACTATTCTAAAATTATAACCAACAGTTAATAAATTAATTAAGAGACTCTAACAGTAGCAAAACAACACTATTTAATACCTTTTTAATTAAATAAAATCCAAATGAAAAGATATGGACATCAAACTATTTCTAGCAGTGGCTAATATTGCACTGTAAATATTGGGCTAAGACACATATTTTACAAAACAGTATTTGAGCCCACATATTTTTGCAAAGCAATGAAACAAAAGAAAACAGAAAGAGAAAAGAAGAAAAGGAAAAGAGCCCACCGCCACCTGGGCCTAAGTCAGCACAGGCGGCCCAGCCCACCGCCTGCCGTTCCCCCCCACCGGCGCTGTTCACTCCCCCCCCCCTCGCTGTCGTCTCCAACCGCACGCGCGAGCACGCCCGCCCGGGGCCCCCATCCTCGCGCGCTCGACAGCGGCTCTGCCGCTCGTCGTGTGTGGATAAGGGCCACACCCCGCACTCCCCCTGGCCTTCCCTCGCTCACTCTCCTTGCTCTCCCTCTCAGCCCCGAGCCAAGCCGAACGCTGCCATCGCTGCTGCTTCCTCATTGCCGCGCTCCGGCGCCACCCTGAGCCGCGCCGGGAGGTCCATCGACTCCACCGGCGTCGTCTTCATCCTCCCCAAGCACTAGGACTAGCCAGGAGGCCCCCAGCCATCATCATCGAGCTCCTCCCCGCTGCTGCATCTCGGCGGCCGCCGTCGTCGATTCCGATGCCTCCACTGCACCCCGGGCATCCTCGAGCAGCTCCCCGTCACCGATGTGAGCAGCGACACCTCCCCCTCTCTCCCTGTGCTCCGACTCCTCTCCTGCTATCTTCCCTGCTAGCACCGAGCTCCGCCGTCCGCCATGGCCGTCGGGCTCGCGCACCCCGAGCTCCTCCGCCCGCGCCGATGGTCCCTGCGTGCTCCTGACACTCCCAGGGACCCGTAGAGCCAACCCGCGCCGCTCGCCGTACCCCCTAGCCTCGGCTCCGTCCTCGCCCAATTCCGGCCGCCGCCTACTGTCGCTGCTCCGGCCAGCTCCGGCCACCCCATCCTCTGCCGCCACCGCCGTTCGACGTGCGAGCTCGCCCGCAGCCGAACGAGCCAAACGTCGGGTCCGGAGATCCCCTGTGGCGCAATTCCGGCGAAGCCCACCGCGCGCCGCCGCGCGAACCGGTCGCCGTAGCGAGTCCGGCGACGGCGCTGACCTGGCCCTGGTGGGCCCCGCCCCATGCCACTGACCAATGGGCCCGGGGCCCCCTGTTGACCGTTGACCCCGGTCAACTGTGCTGAATGGGCAGCATAGTCACTGACCGGTGGGCCCCCTCCCCTCTCTAATTAACCTGATGATTAATTAAGTTAATTTAATTATATTGTTAACCAAACACCCTATGACAGGTGGGGCCCCCTCTGTTTAATTAGTTTAGTTAAAATTTACACACTGGTTTAAGACTGTGTCAATGACATGTGGGCCCCACACATCAGGTTTGACCTAGTCAGCCTCTGTTGACCGCTGACGTCACCTCTACATCATGCTGATGTCACCCCCTTACTGTTCTAGATAATGTTGATTTAAATTAATAAAATAATTCCAGAAATTAATAAAAACTTTAGAAAATTATATCTTTTAATCTGTAACTCCGATGAAAATAATTTGTACATGAAAGTTGCTCAGAACGACGAGACAAACCCGAATGCACGGTCCGTTCGTCCGTCGCACGTCTCTAAATACCTGAACATGGAACTTTCCCCCTCCGGTTCGCCTGTCCGAAAATGCAACTTCGGGGAAACTTTCCCGGATGTTATTTCCCCCTTCACCTATGTCGTGTAGCACTACGATAGGTCACCCCTAGCACCGTGTATCGTATGTGTCATGCATCTGTTTGCTAGTATTTACTGTTTCTTCCCCCTCTTCCTATTCGCTAGACCCCGAGACCGCTGACGATGTCCTGAAGACCGACGCCACCGTTGACGACTTTGCCCTTGCCGCCGAGCAACCAGGCAAGACCCCCCTTTGATCATCCTGATATCGCCCATTCTATTTTCTCATGCTTGCATTAGAATTGCTGCTGCTACTGCTTTACCTATTCTGATGCATAGCCTGTTTACTGTAACCTGCTGTTGATAATTACCTGCATATCCTAAACTGCTTAGTATAGGCTGGGTAGAGACCTATCAGTGACCCCACTTATCCTGACTGCCCCGCTGGATAATCCGAAGACCCGATCAACGGGATTGAAGACCAGGCCCCGGCACCGCACCTCACCCCCTTAGTTGTAACGACACTGCAGCGTTACCACCGAGTGCCGAAGGTGATACCTCGTGTAGCACTTCTGATGTTAACTCTATAGTGTAGCTATTCGGTCGTGGTCATCGAGGGTGATTCCTCCTTCACCACTTCCGGTAACGACGCTGTCGTGCAACACATCAAGTGTGAACCCATCGAGGGTGATTCCTCCGAGTTCACCTTGACGGATACATCGAGTGGGAATTCAATGAGGGTGATACCTCGGATTCCCCTGATGTTATAGACACACGGATACTTGGACTTTACACTGTTACTTGGATAGGCGGGTCGACCCTGAGGGGTACCCGCGTGCGCCTGAGAGGCGAGTGTTGTGAAGATAGGTGCCTGTATGGTGCCCGAGTGATGAATACGAGGCACGGCCGGGCATTCTTAACCCTTGCAGCAAGTCCTCGAGACGGGGCGACGGGGTCACATCGTTCATGAGTCTCTGCTTGGTACCGCAAGCCAAAGTTACTAACGGTTTGGATATTTAATTTGAGTGGGCCTCTGGCCCGATAGCACTAACCACCACGTGGGCATAGTATGGGCGTTCTGCATCATATGCATCAGCCAAAAGCTTTGACAGACGTCCAGTTCAGCAGTGCGGCATGGAGTGATTGGCGCCATTCACGACAGAGGTGGTGCTTGGATCTGAGCCATGTGCGCAACGACCCGAAGGGCGAGGCCGATGGCCCAAGACCCCCTTGTGCTTAGGATGTAGACCGGCGGGGACCTCTCTGCTGAGCTCTAGGTAGGGCTGCGGTGTGTCGTTTGGGCGAGGTCGGCATGACCCGAAAAAGTGTGTCCGGCCGAAGTTAAGCGAGCATGGTGGGTAAGTTGGTGCACCCCTGCAGGGAAGAAAACTTCTATTGATAGCCTATCCTATGGTAACGGACACTCGGAGTTGTATCCTGATTGATACAATTTAGAACTGGATACTTGGATACTATGGCTCTGGGATTGCTTCTCACAGGGAGTCGAGAAGGGATCTCAGGATGAGGTTGATGACTGTATGGCTCTGGGATTGCTTTCTCGCAGGGAGTCGAGAAGGGATCTCAGGACGAGGTTGATGACTGTATGGCTCTGGGATTGCTTTCTCGCAGGGAGCCGAGAAAGGATCTCTGGCTGAGGTTGATATCATTACTGCTACATTATATTGTAATGTGCTACTCTCTTCTATTGCTGCAAGACCACTGAAGATGCTAGTCTTCGATAGGACTAGGCCTTCTCTCTATTCTGGCATTTCTGCAGCCCAGTCCACATATACAGCCTTCCTTTGATAATGTTGCATATGTAGTGTAGATCCTTGCTTGCTGAGTACTTCTGAGTACTCACGGTTGCTTTGTTTTCCTTTTCTCCCCATATCAGTTTGTCGTGACCAGAGGACGGATCCCCCTGAGACAGATGCCCCGTTGATCGACTACTACTACTACCACCCAGAGGATGGTTACTGCTACGAGTTGACTGACGACCAGGAGTAGGATCGGAGGGTCCCAGGCAGGAGGCCTACGCCTTTCGATCGTAGTGTTTTATTTTGCCCGGCCTTTCTAAAGGCCTTTCTTTTTCTGTTTCATATCTGTACTCAGATATCTGATGCTTCCGCTGATGCTTGTACGCAAGCTTATGTATTCGAGCCCTCGAGGCCCCTGGCTTGTAATATAAAGCTTGTATGACTTTATTTATGTTTTAGAGTTGTGTTGTGATATCTTCCCGTGAGTCCTTAGGCTTGATCGTGTGCATTTGCGTGTATGATTAGTGCACGATTGAGCTAGGGGCGTCACAAGTTGGTATCAGAGCTGACTGCCTCTAGGAATCCCCCTTTCCAACTCCTTGGCCGAAGTTGAGTCTAGTAACCCGAAAACTGTTTTACTAACTTGGCTGTGTGGCTTACGGGCCCACGTCGCCAATTGGGTGGTATTAGGATCTTTTAGTTTTACTCTGGGACTCTGATCTCCCTTCTATTCGGGTTAAAAGTTTACTAACGCCGACACTTAGGATCTCGTAATTTTCGTCCACCTGGAGAGCTGGATATCTGTGCGATTTCCCTGATATGGATCTGATTAGTTTGATAATCATTTTCCTTTCCATTGTTTTGTTTAACCTTTCTCTCCGAGTTGTATTATACTCCGAGTTGTTATTCGATGAGACCGGATTCTGCATCAGAGTGCACACGGAGAGTAGGATCTAGCAAGTTGATCGATCATCGGTGTTTTCTAAACTTGACTTGAGGTTGGGTTATCATCAGATCCGTGTTCATGAAGAGGATATTCCGAAGACTGCATTTGTTACTCGCTATGGCTCCTACGAGTACACTGTAATGTCATTTGGCTTAACAAATGCTCCAGCCACATTCTCCCGTCTGATGAATTACATCTTCATGAATTACCTCGACAAGTTCGTCGTGGTTTATCTAGATGATATTCTGGTCTATTCAAAGAATAAGGAAGAACATGCCGATCACCTTCGTCTTGTACTGGAAAGGCTCCGAGAACACCAGTTGTATGCCAAATACTCCAAATGTGAATTCTGGCTTTCTGAAGTAACTTACCTTGGTCATGTGATTTCCAAGGATGGAATTGCTGTTAACCCAGAACGAGTTCAGGCTATTCTTGACTGGACACCTCCGAAGAACGTCAAGCAAGTGAGAAGTTTTCTTGGCCTTGAAAGCTATTGCCGTCGATTTGTTGAGAATTTTTCTAAGATTGCTAAGCCTTTGACTAATCTGCTTCACAAGGGCATTATGTTTGAATGGACAGACAAATGTCAGGAAAGTTTCCAAACACTCAAAGACAAGCTGACATCTGCCCCAGTACTATCTCCTCCAGATACCCGCAAAGACTTTGTGATCTATTGTGACGCATCCCGTGAAGGATTAGGCTGTGTCCTAATGCAAGAGTGTAAAGTGATTGCTTATGGCTCTCGTCAGTTGCGCCCGCATGAAGAGAATTATCCGGTACATGATCTAGAACTAGCTGCTGTGATCTATGCATTGCAGTTGTGGTGACATTACCTTCTCGGTAATCGTTGCGAGATCTACACGGATCATAAAAGTCTGAAGTACTTGTTTACTCAACCATCTCTAAACCTCCGTCAGCAAAGATGGATGGAGGCCATTGCGGACTATGATTTGGGTATATCCTATACCCCTAGCAAGGCTAACGTGATGGCTGATGCCTTAAGCCGCAAGTCCTATTGCGATAACCTCATGGTTAGGCAAGCTCAACCTCGTCTTTTTGAAGAACTGTGCAAGCTGAATCTCCTTATTGTCCCACAGGGCTCTCTAAATAACCTTGTGATACAACCAGATCTTGAGAAAGCTATTAAGAATGCGCAAGCTAAAGATGCTGAAATTGATCTGATGAAGAAAGACCTTCACCTTGTAAAGTACAAGGATTTTTCGCTGTCTGAAGATGGAACCTTGTTTTTCAGAAACCGCATTGTCGTACCTCGCTTCGAACTTATGACTGACAAGGTCATGAAGGAGGCACATGATACACCGTTGTCTATTCATCCGGGTAGCACCAAGATGTATCGTGATCTCCGTCAAAGG
The DNA here is from genome assembly GCA_011799875.1 of Thinopyrum elongatum. Taxonomy (NCBI): domain Eukaryota; kingdom Viridiplantae; phylum Streptophyta; class Magnoliopsida; order Poales; family Poaceae; genus Thinopyrum; species Thinopyrum elongatum. The sequence continues at coordinate 233,621,857 of CM022300.1, forward strand.
TACTGGTGGTCTAGAATGAAGCAGGATTTGCTCGTTATGTTGCCGAATGTGATGTGTGTCGTCGCGTTAAAGCAGAACATCCGAAACCAGCTGGAATTCTGCAACCACTTCCTATTCCTTTATGGAAATGGGATAAGGTTCAGATGGATTTCGTTATAGGACTTCCCAGGTCACAGAAGGGTCATGATGCTATTCTTGTCGTCGTCGATCAACTTTCTAAAGTTGCACACTTTCTGCCAGTCAAGGAGACTATCACTGCTAGTCAGTTAGCAGACTTGTATATCTCCAGAATTGTATCACTCCACGGTATTCCGAAGGAGATCAGTTCGGACCGTGGCGGCCTTTTCACTTCCAAATTCTGGGAAAGTTTCCAAACAGCTATGGGAACTCATATTACCTAGGGTTCAGCTTATCACCCCCAATCCCAAGGTCAAGTCGAGCGAGTCAATCAAGTGCTTGAAGACATGCTTCGGCCTTGTGTTATTTCATTCGGCAAGAAGTGGGAAGAATCTCTCCCGTATGCCGAGTTCTCTTATAACAACAGCTATCAAGCCAGCTTGAAAATGGCCCCCTTCGAAGTTCTATATGGACGTAAGTGTCGAACCCCTCTGAATTGGATAGAAACTGGGGAACGACCGCTTGTGGGTTCGGATATTATTCAACACATCGAAGAACAAGTCCGTATTGTCCGGGAAAATCTCAAGGCGGCTCAGGACCGCCAGAAGAGCAACTATGATCGCAAACGATGGGGTTTGACTTATCAACCTGGTGATCAGGCTTATCTGCGAGTCACCCAGATGAAAGGCACTCACCATTTTGGAATCAAGGGCAAGTTAGCTCCACACTATATTGGTCCTTTTCGCATTATTGCTAGACGTGGTCAGGTGGCATATAAATTGGAATTGCTGCCACAATTATCTCATATCCACGACGTCTTCCACATGTCGCAGCTTCGTCAATGCTTCAAGGAATCTCCGCACTGAGCAGTGGATCACGAGATGCTCGAATTGCATGATGATCTTTCATATAAGGAGCATCCGATCCACATTCTCGATGAAGCTGAACATCGGACCCGTCAGAAGGTTACCAAGTTCCTCAAAGTGCAGTGGTCAAATCATACTGAAGATGAAGCCACTTGGGAACGCGAAGATAATCTTCGTGCGGAATACCCCAAACTTTTTCCTTCTACCTCTTAATTCTCGGGACGAGAATTCTTGTTAGTGGAGGAGATTTGTAACACCCCATGTATTAAGCTACAGTGATCACCCTTTTGATTATGCCAGGTCATCATGATCATCAGTACTTAAACATCATTTGGAACATATCTCTTTTCATTTTCAAATTCAAATGGAAATTCAAATAAAAGTGAAAATAAAAGTTGTCCAAAATCAGAAACTAAAATGTTCATTAAATAGCAAATATTACAGAGACTATTCTAAAATTATAACCAACAGTTAATAAATTAATTAAGAGACTCTAACAGTAGCAAAACAACAGTATTTAATACCTTTTTAATTAAATAAAATTCAAATGAAAAAATATGGACATCAAACTATTTCTAGCAGTGGCTAATATTGCACTGTAAATATTGGGCTAAGACACATATTTTACAAAACAGTATTTGAGCCCACATATTTTTGCAAAGCAATGAAACAAAAGAAAACAGAAAGAGAAAAGAAGAAAAGGAAAAGAGCCCACCGCCACCTGGGCCTAAGTCAGCACAGGCGGCCCAACCCACCGCCTGCCGTCCCCCCCACCTCGCGCTGTTCACTCCCCCCCCTCGCTATCGTCTCTAGCCGCACGCGCGAGCACGCCCGCCCGGGGCCCCCATCCTCGCGCGCTCGACAGCGGCTCTGCCGCTCGTTGTGGGTGGATAAGGGCCACACCCCGCACTCCCCCTGGCCTCCCCTGGCTCACTCTCCTCGCTCTCCCTCTCAGCCCCGAGCCAAGCCGAACGCTGCCATCGCTGCTGCTTCCTCGTTGCCGCGCTCCGGCGCCACCCTGAGCCGCGCCGGGAGGTCCATTGACTCCACCGGCATCGTATTCGTCCTCCCCAAGCACCAAGACTAGCCAGGAGGCCCCCAGCCGTCGTCATCGAGCTCCTCCCCGCTGCTGCATCTCGGCGGCCGCCGTCGTCGATTCCGACGCCTCCACTGCACCCCGCGCCTCCTCGAGCAGCTCCCCGTCACCGATGTGAGCAGCGACACCACCCCCTCTCTCCCTGTGCTCCGACTCCTCTCCTGCTAGCTTCCCTGCTAGCACCGAGCTCCGCCGTCCGCCATGGCCGTCGGGCTCGCGCACCCTGAGCTCCTTCGCCCGCGCCGATGGTCCCTGCGTGCTCCTGACACTCCCAGGGACCCGTAGAGCCAACCCGCACCGCTCGCCGTACCCCCTAGCCTCGGCTCCGTCCTCGCCCGATTCTGGTTGCCGCCTACCGTCACTGCTCCGGCCAGCTCCGGCATCCCCATCCTCTGCCGCCACCGCCGTTCGACGCGCGAGCTCGCCCGCAGCCGAACGAGCCAAACGCCGGGTCCGGAGATCTCCTATGGCGCAATTCCGGCAACGCCCACCGCGCGCCGCTGCATGAAACGGTCGCCGGAGCAACTCCGGCGACGGCGCTGACCTGGCCCTGGTGGGCCCCGCCCCGTGCCACTGACCGATGGGCCCGGGGCCCCCTGTTGACCGTTGACCCCGGTCAACTGTGCTGACTGGGCAGCACAGTCACTGACCGGTGGGCCCCCTCCCCTCTCTAATTAACCAAATGATTAATTAAGTTAATTTAATTAATTTGTTAACCAAACACCCTATGACAGGGTGGGGCCCCCTCTGTTTAATTAGTTTAGTTAAAATTTACACACTGGTTTAAGACTGTGTCAATGACATGTGGGCCCCACACGTCAGGTTTGACCTAGTCAGCCTCTGTTGACCGCTGACGTCACCTCTACGTCATGCTGACGTCACCCCCTTACTGTTCTGGATAATGTTGATTTAAATTAATAAAATAATTCCAGAAATTAATAAAAACTTTAGAAAATCATATCTTTTAATCCGTAACTCCGATGAAAATAATTTGTACATGAAAGTTGCTTAGAACGATGAGACGAACCCGAATACGCGGTCCATTCGTCCATCGCACGTCTCTAACTACCTGAACATGGAACTTTCCCCCTCTGGTTCGCCTGTCCGAAAATGCAACTTCTGGGAAACTTTCCCGGATGTTATTTCCCCCTTTACCTATGTCGTGTAGCACTACGATAGGTCACCCCTAGCACCGTGTATCGTATTTGTCATGCATCTGTTTGCTAGTATTTACTGTTTCTTCCCCCTCTTCCTATTCGCTAGACCCCGAGATCGCTGACGATGTCCTGAAGACCGACGCCACCGTTGACGACTTTGCCCTTGCCGCCGAGCAACCAGGCAAGCCCCCCCCTTTGATCATCCCGATATCGCCCATTCTATTTTCTCATTCTTGCATTAGAATTGCTGCTGCTACTGCTTTACCTATTCTGATGAATAGCCTGTTTACTGTAACCTGCTGTTGATAATTACCTGCATATCCTAAACTGCTTAGTATAGGCTGGGTAGAGACCTATCAGTGACCCCACTTATCCTGACTGCCCCGCTGGATAATCCGAAGACCCGATCAACGGGATTGAAGACCAGGCCCCGGCACCGCACCTCACCCCCTTAGTTGTAACGACACTGCAGCGTTACCACCGAGTGCCGAGGGTGATACCTCGTGTAGCACTTCTGATGTTAACTCTGTAGTGTAGCTATTCGGTCATGGTCATCGAGGGTGATTCCTCCTTCACCACTTCCGGTAACAACGCTGTCGTGCAACACATCAAGTGTGAACCCATCGAGGGTGATTCCTTCGAGTTCACGTTGACGGATACATCGAGTGGGAATTCAATGAGGGTGATACCTCGGATTCCCCTGATATTATAGACACACGGATACTTGGACTTTACACTGTTACTTGGATAGGCGGGTCGACCCTGAGGGGTACCCGCGTGCGCCTGAGAGGCGAGTGTTGTGAAGACGGGTGCCTGTATGGTGCCCGAGTGATCAATACGAGGCGCGGCCGGGCATTCTTAACCCTTGCAGCAAGTCCTCGAGACGGGGCGACGGGGTCACATCTTTTGTGAGTCTCTGCTCGTTACCGCAAGCCCAAGGTACTAACGGGTTGGATATTTGATCTGAGTGGGCCTCTGGCCCGATAGCACTAACCAGCACGTGGGCATAGTATGGGCGTTCTGCATCGTATGCATCAGCCGAAAGCTCTGACATACGTCCAGTTCAGCAGTGCGGCATGGAGTGATTGGCGCCATTCACGACAGAGGTGGTGCTTGGATCTGAGCCATGTGCGCAACGACCTGGAGGGCGAGGGGCGATGGCCCAAGACCCCCTTGCGCTTAGGATGTAGACCGGCGGGGACCTCTCTGCTGAGCTCTAGGTAGGGCTGCGGTGTGTCATTTGGCCGAGGTCGGGCATGACCCGGAAAAGTGTGTCCGGCCGGAGTTAAGCGAGCGTGGTGGGTAAGTTGGTGCACCCCTACAGGGAAGAAAACTTCTATCGATAGCCTGTCCTACGGTAACGGACACTCGGAGTTGTATCCTGATTGATACAATTTAGAACTGGATACTTGGATACTATGGCTCTGGGATTGCTTCTCGCAGGGAGTCGAGAAGGGATCTCAGGACAAGGTTGATGATTGTATGGCTCTGGGATTGCTTTCTCGCAGGGAGTCGAGAAGGGATCTCAGGACGAGGTTGATGACTGTATGGCTCTGGGATTGCTTTCTCGCAGGGAGCCGAGAAAGGATCTCTGGGTGTGGTTGATATCATTACTGCTACATTATATTGTAATGTGCTACTCTCTTCTATTGCTGCAAGACCGCTGAAGATGCTAGTCTTCGATAGGACTAGGCCTTCTCTCTATTCTGGCATTTCTGCAGCCTAGTCCACATATACAGCCTTCCTTTGATAATGTTGCATATGTAGTGTAGATCCTTGCTTGCTGAGTACTTCTGAGTACTCACGGTTGCTTTGTTTTCCTTTTCTCCCCATATCAGTTTATCGTGACCAGAGGATGGATCCCCCTGAGACAGATGCCCCGTTGATCGACTATTACTACTACCGAGAGGATGGTTACTGCTACGAGTTGACTGACGACCAGGAGTAGGATCGGAGGGTCCCAGGCAGGCGGCCTACACCTTTCGATCGTAGTGTTTTATTTTGCCCCGCCTTTCTAAAGGCCTTTCTGTTTCTGTTTCATATCTGTACTCAGATATCTGATGCTTCCGCTGACGCTTGTACGCAAGCTTATGTATTCGAGCCCTCGAGGCCCCTGGCTTGTAATATAAAGCTTGTATGACTTTATTTATGTTTTAGAGTTGTGTTGTGATATCTTCCCGTGAGTCCTTAGGCTTGATCGTGTGCATTTGCGTGTATGATTAGTGCAGGATTGAGCTGGGGGCGTCACAGTGATGCAGTTGCGGTGGGTGCCGGCGGCAGGGAAGGAGATCTGAGGTGGCGAAAGACGGTCAAGAGTCGTGATGTCTAGTTTGGTGGATGCTTCTGTCGATGGAGCAGCTCAGGTGAGTTGGACGACATCGCGGCAGGAGTAGGACAAACCACACAAAGTTTTCTTCGACGCCTATCTGTAACTGAAGTAATTTTGTAAGGGCTCCTTTGGCTTGCAGGATTCTAAAAACACAGGGATAGGAAAAACACCGGAATAGGATAGGAATGCACGTGGGAAATAGAGCATTTGTAAACACAGGATTTCTGTCAACTTGGGTGTTTGGTTCACAGGAATTGGAAGAGCAGAGGAATGCAAAGAAACATGGCCAAATTAAAGTGAAACCATATGAAAGCGTGTACAGTTAGAATGTTATTCTGCCACTAATGCACTTGGTCTTGTTTTCATGCATAGGATTTTGAAAAGTAGGTCCATGTGGATGTTTTGCTCCATTGCTTTCAACGAAATGCATGAATAATTGAATAGTAGAGTGCCATAGGAAAATTTCCTATTGCTATGTTTTTCCTTCACTTTTTCCTTTGAACCAAAATAGCCCTAATGGATCGACATGAATGTAGAGTAATAAGTGATGCAACAAGTGTACAACCTCTTTGTCGTAGCCATGTCGACCTCAGCATCATTGGGTTGGTCGCTAAAGAAGTTGCGGCAGAGGTGGCTATCGGAGGTGTGGAGGAAGACCTGAGGTGTCTATAGACGGCGTCTAGGACACTGCTCTGTTGTGATGGACGGTTCCGTCATTGGAGCAGCTCCAGCGAGCCGTAAGACATCGAGGCTAAAGCAGTTCAAGACAGACATCATTAATCTCAAGTGGGATTCTAATAGCATCTCCTATAGATGATGTAAAATACATTACCAAAAAGTGATACATGTAAATTTTACATCACCAAAAAACACCTAACTACAACAGATGAGGTAAAAACTGCTGACTCTGAACTTAACTGTCAAAACTGAAATTTACTGTGGAATCTGAATGTTACTATCGAAACTGAACACACTGGTAGCAGAGAGGCACTTCACATGTAGTTTCGGCCTCTCGAGCACTAGTAGTAGAGAAACAGTGATCTAAATTAGCAGGCAATCAATGGGGAACACGGTAGCCGATAGGAGCCGGAGCAGCAGCGCTTGGAGGAGCAGCATGAACTAGAGCCAGAGCAGCAACTCGTGTAGCTGTAGCAGCCCATGTACCAGCATCAGCAGCGCGAGTGAGAGCAAGAGCAGAGCAGCAGCACGAGCGAGGGGGAGAGCAGAGCAGCAGCGTGACCGAGCGAGAGATGGAGTAGCAGCAGCGCAACCGAGTGAGAGCCGGAGCAGCAGCAACAGCAGCATGAGCGAGCGAGAGCCAGAGCGGCAGCAACAGATTCGGCTAGTATGGACGCCGCCGCCAAAGGGGCCTCGCACTGGGGGAGAGCCACCGTGGAGATGTCGCCCGCGGCGCCGGCTTCGAGGTAGCCGCGCCATGGGGGTGCGGGATCAAGCACCATTGAAGCCGGGAGGTCGAGTTAAGGAGAAGGTGCGATGCGATGAGTGTACAACCTCTTTGGTGGCGCCGAGTAGGCCTCGGCTTTGTCCGAGGGGTCAGTGAGGATGCTGCGGTTCTGGTGGAGCAAGTTAAAGCGGCGTTGTGGGGATGGATCAGCCGTGATAGACGAGGCGATCGTCGGAGCAGCTCCTTGGAGGTGGAGGACGGGGTGGCTGAACCGCCGGGACGACGAGATCGATGACGGATCCTCATCCGGGGAGGTGGATGAGGGACGTCGAGCTGTTGCGGTGGACGATGTCATCGGGGAAGAGGCTCCGGCTGGGCAGCGGTGGGCTGGAGGACGGAGGAGGGTGGGGTTTCGTGGCTGGAGCAGAGAGGTTATGGCGGCCTGGGATTTCGAATGGCAAAAAGGAGGTGATGGGAGGGGGGTAACCATGACTTAGGGATGCGCTTATCCAAAACGTAGGGTGTGTTAGAAAAGTACCCCCACCGATTTGAACTAGCGGCACTTTCGGCTCAGGGTTAGAAGGGGGATTTCGCGTGTCGGGATTTGGCAGCTGGAGGGAGTTTTCGCGCGCGTTGTAATTTTGGGATAGCAAGGCGCGAGTTTTGGGAGCACGATATTTGAATTTTCGGGATAACAAGGCGCGGGTTTAATTTTAGGGACAAGCCTAACATGTAATTATGTACGTACCAAATCAATTCGCACTTCCCTCAACGAAAAAAATGAAAAAAATAAAACTATTCGCACCACACAAAGAGAGAGTCTTGTCTCGTTTTACTGTACAAATGCTATTCAAAGCTATGAATCCATGTTATGTCCAATTAAATTTTTTTGCTGGCTGTAAAATGCATGTAAACTACTCATACGAACATTTTAGTGCATTCCAAATGTCTATTCTACCGCTGCAATTCGAACTAAATTTGAATTCGTTTCTCTATTTGAATAAGAATCTACAATCATGATTGTTGCCAACTTAAAGCATTATTCGTATATTATCTTAACAACACACCACATGTTTACTATAGAGATAGATATGAACTATGTGTACTATATGAACTCGAATTCAAAATTTTGAATACACTTGATGTTGATTCCAAATAATAGTACATTTGATGTACTAACTAGATCTTCATATTCTAAACCATGTTACATACGTACATTGTGTTTATCACACAAAGTATAGTGCCCCGCCCCCTACATTATGACAAGTATTTAGCCTTGAGCTGCAAAAGCCACACATTATCACGAATTCAAATTAATGTTCTATATATTATATGTAGTATAACATATTCATAACCACACCATGCGTATCACCATTATATATATTCATGCATGCGTCGGTTTAAAACACTATGATATCTTCTTCAAATATCTGAATCCACTTTTTTATAATGAATTATGATCTCTGTTCTTCTTTTACACCCACACAATCCTCTTCTCTTTGTAGCTAGCGCTAACTTTCTCTCGTGCATGCACAAGCCCGCCCCCTCTCACCCTCCCTCAGCGTCCCCTCCATCATGCACATTAGTTATTTCTCTTTAGGTAGTTCACCCACGGTGTGTGTAGGCCCCCCGGCTCCTTCTTTCCGGCACACACCAGTCGATATACCTCTCTAGCCAAGTGTGCCTACCACAAACACACACTTTCCCTCTTCTCTTTTCACCGTCCATGCCCCCTATGTCCAATACGGTTCCACGCAGGTGCACACTCCCGCCCCTCTTTTCATCGATCTCATACTCGCACACTCCTCCCCCCTTGATATAGTAGGCCTCTCGCACCACCTCCTAGGCACATCCCTCTCCCCCTATCCGTCTCTCCGGACCTTATTTTCTTCTAACACATGCATGCATGTATACCTACCGATCTCCCTACATATAGCTAGGTCGACTATAAGTCTTTTTCCCAATGCACTGATCGACGTACCTCACTAGTTATGTCTCTCCCTTTATCTGACACACGACGATTGATCTTCCTATGTAGTTACGTCTGCTTACCACAACCATATCATCCCCCTCATCATCCTTGCATACCTCCCGACCCATCTCTCACACGCACGTGCATAGACAGGCAGGCATCCCCTCTCTTATTGATATTGCACTCGTACCCTCCGTTTGTCTAGCAGGCCTCTCCCACCATCTGTGAGAAACAACTCCACCACCAACCCTCCAATACTCTACCTTTGTCTCTCTCCCAACCTTAATCCTCTGCTACACATATGCATGGATGCCGATCAATCTCCCTCAATACATAGCTAGGTCTCTCTCCTTCTCAACACATATACCAGTCGATAGGTCTCTGCCCCTCCCCCCCCCCCACACACACCGATAGTCGAATGTTGTAGGTAGGTATCCATGCCATAGAGACAAACTGCACCTCTGCCCTCTCACATTCCAGTAGGCCAGCCGCCCTGTATCTTTGACGTGGGCAAACACAAATTCGATGGCACTCTTTATCGATCGCACACCCACACACTTCATCCCTATTTTTGATTCTATCGATATCTCACGCCGATGATCCCTCCACTCTCTTCTCGTGGATCGCTCCCTCTATATATGATATATCCATGACTCTGTTTCACACACATTGCATATGTTACATTTTTTGTTTGAGATATCATCGAAACATTGCCTCTGTTTCGCACAAACCATCTCTCTCACACCCACCCACGTATGTACCTGCACGTAAAGAAGAGGTGCACACATGACACACGTACTCACGTCTCGTTCCCGGCCACACCCGCGTGGATACACGGTGGAGTTCATTTTTGTATAAAAAGGCAGCCCACGTGATAATTTGACACGTGTAGCGGTTGTTTACTCGAAGGAGGGTCGTGTACCACGCGTACACGGAACAAAGTTCGACTTGACGTGTTAGTATTAAATAAAGTTATATTCCTCGATGGTACGTACAGAATATAAAATGATTGTCATCAGGAAAAAAGAAATCTGCTCCACTATATACAATGGAGCCTGCCTGCCGGGGTTTGTCTCTCGTCACACTATCTCACACAAGGCGGCGGTGGCCTCTCTCTCTCACCGTTGGTCACTGATCCGGCCACATCCCGTCCGCCGACGGAAAGGGAGGATGTGCATCATTTCTCCATTCGATGGCATCGAGGCAGCATGTCCCGATCTGCGGTACCCATCGTTCTCTCTGACCAAGCTCTGGAGCGGTAGGGCCTTCGCCAATTGCTCGCTGTCGCAGTATGGGCAGATCCCGGCCGCCGGAGCCCTCCTAGTTACATCCCGACAACCCTCAGGTACAGCTTCCTCCGACCTTGCTCCACTACCCATCTTCCCACATTGTTGCATGTGGAAAATCCTGCATGTGGGCCTTCTTTAGTTCTTTGCTTAAAATGTATCTCGGCCGGCGTACTATCCATCTTGCAATCTCGTCCTCAAACCGTTTTTGATAAACCACCATGCTACTATCTTTCCCTTATGACATGGAATATGCTTCTTTTTTGTCGGCATATGTGTCTTCAACTCCTGTTATTGGGCAGTAATTGTTTCCTTTCTACCTCTTTTTGCAAACAGGGCTATCCATTTCACCTCGTTGCTATTGCGACCTTTTGGTGAACTACACAAATCACTTTTTTCTTAAGAGTGTTTTGTGGAGTTCCGCCAAAATGTCACACGGGCAACATTTTTACATTTCTGTGGGACTGCAGAAAGGGAGATTGGTTTTGCGATCCTCCTCATCCAACTCCGTGCGTAATCTTCTCCAACAAGTAGTTAGTCCTAAAGAGAGATCGCAGAGGTGATCGGCTTCTATTTGTGTGTGTTATGTTTCAACATCTAGTTCCACTATTATTGTACTCACACTGACTGAATATATTTGCAAACAGAGATGATCAACTCGATTTTAGTGGAACTGAACAAAATGATCGGATTGTGATGTCCTCCATACACCTCTTCCTTGGCTACAGAGCTGCGTGAAACTAGCTTCCAACCAATGAACACTGTGCCGAGGAAATGGAGCCATGCCTACAAACAGCATCGATCAATTATATATTTTGATTTATTTGTACACCTTCTCACAACTTTGTCTTTAGTTGTGATGTGAATATTTGTGCTGATCTGCGAACCATTGAGATGCATTAGCAGCCATGGTAGTTTCATTTGTATTTGATGGAATGTTGTAACCAGACAATCTTGAGGCAAGAGGACACATGAATCCTAAGTTGAAATCTTTTTTTCTGCGGGAACCAAAGTTGAAACCTTCATAGTATTACAGTACAATTTCATTTTGCTGGAAAATTATGCGTACATATAAACAAATCCTGGAAGATTGATAGAAATGCCAGAAAAAATTCAACTTCATTTCGCCGACATGTGGGACATCCTTTATCCGGCTCCACCTGCCATGCAGCAATATTGAGTGCACAACTGCAGGGGAGATTCACCCCGGTCGTCGCGCTGCAGTAATAATGACTAGTGAGTAGTCAAATCACAGAGTCCCACCTTCACCACAGTAAGTTCCTCGAACGAAGCAACCATCATTTCTCTCTTCGTTGAATCCGCTGGTACTCCAATATTCCCAGAGTAATAAGTTGCCCGGGCGAAGCAACCATCACTTCACCTTTCCCACAGTAAGTACTACCTCCTTTTTTTTATTCTAGAAACCACCACTCGCGAATATTGAACGGTAGCAGCTAGCACTACTCAATTCAAAAATCGAAACCAACCAATGAACTACTACTAATGGTGAGTGTTTGCTAGTATCATGTACTCCGTCTGTCCATGTATATAGGGCTTAATGCGTTTTCCGAGACTAACTTTGGCCCTGTTTGGATCCATGGGTTAGAGTTAGTTTGAGCTAGTTGGGGCTCAAATAGCCCTTAAGTATCCAAACATGAGGGTTAGATTGGAGCAAGTTGCACCTAACCCACCAAAAAAACTATCCCACCCAAGAGGTGCTAATTGGAGCTAGTTCTCATTGGGCCCACTGAAAAATTACATTTCTCTCTCTATCCCGCCAGCCAAGTGGTGCTAATTGGAGCTAGTTCTCGTGGTGCCCACTAAAAAATCACTTTTCTCTGTCCATCAAGTGCATTTATTGTCAATCTAACGCAGTCATCCAAACACCTCTTTGGCTAGAGTTAGTTAAGGGTTGGTCATGAGTTAGTCTAACCTCTAGCAAAGTTAGAGTATCCAACCAGCAGCAGTATAGGACATGCAAGTTGCTTAAAGCATACCGTCAATTTCGTACGTGAAAGGATCTTCGAATGATATAATTTTCAAATTATATAAAATCTTATCAATAGTCAAAGGCAACCTCGAAGAATACATTAGGCCCTATATATAAGTATGGATGAAGGGAGTAGTACTAATCGCAACGCATGCATGCATGTGGAGTACTACAGTACCAAACAAGAATTTTTTACATGCATTGGTTAATTATATCTTAGTTATGGCACTTAACAATTTAATGCACAAAACAAGAATGGTTGACGGGATTAGCACAAAGCAAAGCGCCTTTTTAGCGGGAATTTTCATCATTCTATGAAGCAGCAAAACCAAGTGTTACTACTACACCAAACAAGTTCAAAACGAGAAACTTGACCCAATCATGGCACGGCATGCCTGTCTCGTTTGGTCCATCGGTCAAAGCGCTTCCTCTTCTTGGCATAACAATAGAGTACAGTAATTTTTTTAGAATGCTCTTGGCATGTCGCTAACATGTGGGAGCGAGTGATGAGTTAACCAACCTCAATAGACAGCAAAATTGCTAGCCCACCGCACTTTGAGAGAGACGAGGAGTGAGAAGCGATACGGGCTGGTGGATTACTAGAGCTAGGTGTCGCACGGAGGCCAAAAAATATTGTGATAGCATGGGTGGTCCATGTATAATGTAACTACACTGGGCTGCTGTGTTTCGGACTCTTCCGGTCTACTGTGGAGAAGATTGGGTAGATTTTATATCACTGAATAGAAATAATAAGAGTCCAGACGCTCCACCGCGAGGTTTCTTGCTCCTTCTCTGTCATCGGAAAGCATTCTTCTAAGTTTTGCCAACACGTGGGACATCCAGCATCCAGGTCCACGTGTCATGCAAGAAAATGGAGTTAAGTATAGTAGGAGAGACTCACCAACGGTCACGAACGTAGGTGGAGTACATGCACGAATCACCCAAAAAAAAGGAATACGAGCACGAAGAGAAGAGGTGGAGGCACCGACGCAGGTACTCTTTGCCTCTTTCCCTAATATTCACGCGCGGGTACACGGTGAGCTCATTTCTGTACGAAGAGGCAGCTCACGTGATAATTTGGCGAGTGTAGTAGTTGTTCATGGGAACCATGCGTGGACGAATCAAAGTTCAATCATGACGTGGTGGCGCATTTTTTATAAATTAAGTTATTCTATTCGATGGCACGTACGCAACATTATTTTCTCAATGGAACGTGAATCGTGCACGCACTAAATGACGTAGCACGGGATGGTAGCCATGGACATGGTCAGCCCTTTTTGGAGACTAATACACTACTTTTGATGTGTCCCGTCAACTCGCAAACAAGGAGAAGCTTTGCTTACTACTAGTACGACCTCTCCCTCGCTCACGCGCGCGCGCGGTGGCTCGTAGGACGAGGAGAAGCTTTTGATTTATGATAGTGCGCTTAATACAGGCGGTGGACGTGCAACAGTTCATTCGGTGTCAGACTGCCAAAAGTATATATACTGTAGTACGATCATCATTGTTTGACTTTCAGAAGAGGCGAAGAGCCAAGCGCACGGTCACCTACTCACAGTACAACCGGTCGTGTTTGCACGGATTTTTTTATGTACAATCTGAGTGGATTGCTCCAGTGGTCATCACACGTGAGCCAATCTATTCGCACCCTTCCGCGCTCCATTTTGTCTTGCGTTCCTTCCTCCGTCCATGCTCATGTGGACCCCATGCTAATGTATGCCAACGTGGTAGTCAATTATTTTATCAGAGTCAGCTATCACACCCTTTCGATGCTACGTCAATGTACCCACTAGAAACAAGTTAGACTTGTTCGGTTCAACCTCCTCCCTAGGTGTTTGGAGAGGAATTGGCCGGCTCGAGGCGGTTCTATAGGTTGGCATGCGGCAAAAAACAGGGAAAACATGTGAACCAGCTAGACGAGGCAGGGAAGCTTCTACATTCGCAGGGGACATGGCATTGGCCATTGGGTGGCAACACGCGGTCATCCGGGTATGCAATAAAGGACGTGAAGAGGCTTCCTATATCGGCAAGGACCAGCTTCCCTACCGATTGCTCATCCAATAGAACTCCCAAGTTAACTGTGCTGAGGCTGGAGTAGTCATCAGATGGGTGACCGAATGGGAAGTGGACTCAATGTTAAAACTAATGGGATGGGTCATTGTAAATGTTTAATTGTCTTAAATGTATATAGTGCCCCGTCCTATTAGTTGAACCATGAGGTCTTTGTTTTGTAATTTTTGACATTTTTGTTTTTTGAACACATGTTAATCGAAGGTCTATCGCGTTACTTTTTGATAATTTTTGTTTTTTGAACACATGTTAATTGGCTTGAAAGAATGTCTATCGTGTTACTTCACGACATCTTTCCAAAAAAAGTGATATGACTTCTGTCAACCTATAAGGCATGTCTATCAAATTAACCTCGAGGTACTTGTTCTCAAATTAACCTCTGGGCCTTGTAGGAGTACTTGTTTTTTGAACACATGTTAATCGAAGGTCTATCGCGTTACTTTTTGATATTTTTTGTTTTTTGAACACATATTAATTGTCTTGAAAGAAGGTCTATCGTGTTACTTCACGACATCTTTCCAAAAAAAGTGACATGACTTCTGTCAACCTATAAGGCATGTCTGTCAAATTAACCTCGAGGTACTTGTTCTCAAATTAACCTCTAGGCCTTGCAGGAGTGCTGCAATGTGTTAGCGTCAATTGCAAGATGAGCCAGCAAGCTAGCAGTGGAGTTGCCAACATGCTCAAAGTGCATGCAACATTGAGTAGAAAGAAGCATGCCAAGGAAATTAATGCGTGCTTAGGGAGGCCTTTTCTCAAAGAGCAAGTGTATATAAGGTACAGTCGGTAGGCTATAAGGATGAGGAGTGAGAAGCGATATGGGCTGTTGGATATACTATAACTAGGTGTCCCACGGAGGTAACATTACAACCAACTTACAAAAATAATGGTAACCAGTTTTACGTGTTTATAATGGTATTATCATTGGACTGCCATTTAGGATAAATGATGAGGTGGATGAGAGAGACCATAAGAAAATGCATGTCTTCTCTTGATTAATAGATGATCTATTAGCAACAATATGTCTCACCAAATATTTACCGTGTTATCAAAGATAAGACTAAAAATCACCCACTACAACATATTTTGATGTCTCCTCTAGATTACGTGATAGGCTTAAGATAAAACTGTCTTATCAAGCACTGTGCATGCTCTAAATAGTAACAAATTAACATTTGGGTAGTCGACAATAACATGTGAGATTATGAATATATCTTTTCGCAAATATATTAGAACAAAATGTTCTTTTTTTGCCGGTAGAAAAGAATGTTGGATGTGACTGATTACCTCCATGCTGGTTTTGACTACTTTAATTTAAAAATGAACCACGTGTTTTCTTTGGTAACACAAAATTAGTAACTAAATGGTGATTGGACACCACGTCCTGCCACGTATGTATTTGCAGCAAGCAAGATTTATTCATGTACATGGCAGGCTTGTACTCCCTATAAGAGTGTTTCGATCACTACTACTTTAGTGATCTAAACACTCTTATATTAGTTTACAGAGGGAGTACTTCTTAGAGAAAAGTAAAGAAAAGAAATGGGGAAGCTGACTACGTCAGCATGTGAAGTTGTGAACCCACATGTTGTATGAGCACGAGCCCTGCAAGTCTCCACGGCTTCGCATGAGTGTTCGGGATGGTTCACAGATAGCACGGTAGTTTTTGCGTTGCAGCAGGATGTGCAAGGTGGCAACAATCTGAGTGCTAAAGTGTTGATCCAATGGCTGGTTTTATTTGGATTTTCCAACTATTGACCATTGGATAGAGTGAATCAATGGCTTACATTCAAAGTTATTCTCACACTATAGAATGGTATAGGAATGTGGAGAGATTTGGTTGATTTTATATCGCTGAATAATATAAAATATTATGAGTGCAGACGCTCCACCGCGAGGTTCCTTGCTCCTTCTCAGTCGTCGGGAATCTATGTTCTTCCACTCTCTTTTTTTTGACGTGAGCTTTGTTCATCCTTTTGCCAACACGCGGGACATCTAGCATCAAGGTGCACATGTCATGCAAGAAAATGGAGATAAGCAGTGTGTAAGTGAATCGTGCACTTCGATGGCACGTACTACGCAATATTTTTTCTCCTCGATGGCACCGAATAGTGCACGTACTCAATGACGGAGCACGGGATGGTAGCCATGGACATGGTCGGCCCTTGTTGGAGAGAGTACTAAATAACTTTGATGTGTCCCCTCAACTTGCAGAACGACGAGAAGCTTGCTTACTACGCCTTCTCCCTCGCTCACTCGCGCGCGGTGGCTTGTAGCACAAGGAGAAACTTTTGCTTACAAGCGGTAGACGTGCAGCAGTTCATTTGGTGTCAGATTGCCAGAAGTACTACTGTAGTACCATCATCGTTGTTCAACTTCCGAAAGAGGTGAAGAGCCAAGCGCAAGGTCACCTACTAACCTATAGTACAGTACTATAGCCAAAGTTGGTCCACCTTTTTCGAGCATGGTTAATTAATATAGGCGGCTCTTGTAGCGGCACATTATTTAGAGCAAGTACCCTCTCTGTTTCTTTTCTTTCATTCGTAGGAACTTAAAACACAGGAATAGGAAAAATAAAGGATTGGAGTGGCATGTCCACTTGAATCCCATACCATTAACACGGTGTTCCGCTAAAAAAATAGAGTATTTGACACAGGAAAAACATAGGAAGTGAAAAAAAAAGTTGGAGTGGATGCATTGCCAATTAACACATGATTTCATACGAAAAAAATCCTATAGCATTCTATCCTATGAATCAAATGACCAATGTAGGAAAATTATGAGGGGGGTCTCTCCAACAGTGTTCCTCGGCTCGCACCTAGCATCACGGGTGTCGAACTTGGAGTCATTCATCTGGTACACGTGGCATCTCAAATCTGGACACAAGGTGACGTACACCGTCAAGGTCCATTAAGGATAATGTTGTCCTCAAAGCCGGACGTACACGGTCAAGGTCCACGGTCAAGGGGGTCAGGGTGGACGCGACCTCTCACTGCGTCCGCCATTGAAGCGGCGCGCCGGCCGAGGGCGCCGCCCACTACACTCCTAGCTGTACCCGCCTCCTTGCCGCACTCAAACACCTACATTTAAACCCGCGTGGAATGCGAGAAACCCACTCCGGCCACACACGTCCGTTCAGGAGCGGGACGCCGGCCAAGCTCCTCCTTCCACCATTTTCTCCACTCTTTCGGCGGCATCCGACGAGCAGGAAGAGCAGTTCTCCGGCATAAAAGCCGTCTGGGTGTCCGACCGAGCCCTGCAGTTACGAGCGATGCAGCTCGCTGATACACCTACCTCACCTAGCCCGTCGAAGCCAGTTGCCGCACTAAGCTAGTGCGTGGTTCCGCAGCTGGCCGCTCCAATACAGCTCGAGGAAGAGTGCCGACTTGTTCCATGTCGGCTTGTTGGGGAGCACGGCGGCATGGCCATCATCGCTACCCTCGACGACGCCGCATCGTACAGCGCCTCCAGTGCCTGCGACTGCGCCATCCGCTGTCGACGCATGTGTAGCCGCAGCATGCAGGCAGAGAAAGAAGCCACCACTGATGTCGACGAGGTGACGCAGCTACGCGAATGTCGATGAGGTGACGGCCATCACGTCCCCGCCCACCGCCATCATCGAGGAGAAGTAGAACACGGGAGGCCGCCACTGATTGTATGCCATGAAGGCCACCGCCGAGGCGACGCCGGCGAAAATAGCCGGTGTCTTGCACGATTCTTCTTTAGCCGGATGCTGGAGGAGGACAAAGAGATCGGCCGGCGACCATTTAGATTAGGTATATCTTTGTCGAAAAAAAATTGATTAGGTATATTAATTCTACCTTTAGCTCCGGACTAGCACAGCTTATTTAATGTAAATATAATGAAATCCATCATGTTTATATGAAATCCGGCCGTGTTTGCATGAATTTGCGTCCATGTTCACACTCTCGGGCGAGCACTGTCCGTCGCTGGAGTGGGACGATGGAATCCATCTCGGGCAACCCCGCAAAGTGCATCACCACCTTTGTGATTGCCAGGACGCGGCGAAAGAACGACGTCCTTCATACCGCACGCTTGTCTAGACGGCTCGGTAGCTCATGACACGGTGTAAGAAGGACGTCCTTCATAGCTAGCTATAAGTTACTCAATTTGCCTCTCTCCTCATTAACTAGTTGCCACATAGGCGAATTTGCTGAGTTGGACCCGATGTTACTCTTGAAGTTACTCCCACTGTGGTCAGTCTTAGGCCTTGTTCGGTTCAACCTCCTCCCAAGGGGTTTGGAGAGGAATGGACGGGAATTTGGCTTGTACATGATTTAATCCCCCACAATCCCTATTAATCCCCTTAAAACCACTTGAACCGCACATGCCCTTAAGGTTAAAAATGACCGGGATTACAGAGGACAGGGTACAAACTTCAAGGGTTTAAAGGTGAGGGTTTGTTTTCGACTAGCTCTACAACCTCAAGGTTTATAAATCGGACTTCACTCTCCCCTCACGCACACGCCCGGGTACACTCACGGTGGAGCGCATTTGCACACGAAAAGGCAGGTAATGTGACAATTTGAGACATCTAGTCGTCCACTTAATGTGGGGTCTGGGACCAAATGTCAGCCATACCAAGTGCGACCTGAACACGGTGGTGCGGTTATTGATCGAGTTTCTTTTGACTGGTACGTTAAATGAGAAAAAGATGGCTCCGCGCGTATTCAATTTAAAACGATCGCTACGGAGAGAAAAACAATTACTACTCCACTAGTCCACTTCGGGTCTTGCTTGCTAGGGTTGTTCTCTTCTTCTCACTGTCAGACGCCTTACATCTTTGACCATCTTTGGTGCTTGGATCTATTCGATGGCTTGGATCTTATCGGGGTTGGCTTCGATCCCCCGATGGGATACAAAGTACCCAAGCAGCTTGCCGGAGGGAACACCAAATACACACTTCTACGGGTTGAGCTTCAAGTTGATCTTGCGTAAATTGGCAAATGTCTCCTCCAAATCCTGGATAAGGGTTGATCTGTCCTTGGTTTTGACCACAATATCATCCATATAAGCCTTAATGTTTCTGTGCAGCTGTGGCCCAAAACCAATCTGGACTGCCCTTGCAAAAGTAGACCTGGCACTCTTTAATCCGAAAGGCAAGCGGATAAAACAGTACGTACCACATGGGGTGATGAATGAGGTCTTCTCTTCGTCTTCCTTGGACATGAAGATTTGATGATACCCAGAATATGCATCCAAAAAGGAGAGCAAATCGTAGCCTGAAGTGGAGTCCACGATCTGGTCGATGCGCGGCAAGGGAAATGGGTTTTCGGGCAAGCCTTGTTGAGATCTGTGAAGTCTATGCAAAGTCTCCATTTCCCATTGGCCTTCCGGACAACCACTGGATTTGCTAACCACGTTGGATGCAGCACTCCTCTGACCAAACCAGCTGCCTCAAGTTTCTTGATCTCCTCTGCAATGAACTGCTTCCTCTCCAAGGCCTACTTCCGGACTTTCTGCTTGACAGGTCGGGCATATGGGCAGACAGCAAGGCGGTGCTCGATTACCTCCCTGGGAACACCGGGGATATCAGACGGTTGCCAGGAAAACACATCGATATTCGCCCGCAGGAAGGCAACGAGCGCGCTTTCCTATTTGTCATCGAGGGTGGCGCTGATGGTGAAAGTACCATCAACGCCAGCCAGCCCTGCCGGGACCTTCTTCACTTGTGGAGCAGCAACCTTTGATCTCTTGCTATTGGAACTCTCCGGCAAGTCATCAACAGGTGCATCGCACTCCGAAGAGGTGCGCTTCCTGAATTCCTTGCCGGAGCCCTTACTATCCTTCTTCTTCCCTCTGTTCTCCTTGGCGGGAACTGCCGCTGCTGCTACCTCTGCTGCGACTGCGTCCTGGTACATCTTGTCCACACAAATGATTGCGTCTTTCTCATATGATGGGATAGAAATGACTCCAACTGGCCCTGGCATCTTCAAGACGTTGTAGGCATAGTGGGACGCCGCCATGAACTTAGCCAGGGCTAGGCGTCCAAGGATTCCATTTTACGGCAAGGGGAGGTCAACCACATCAAACACAATCTTTGCAGTCCGGTAGTTTGCCGGAGCCCTTACTATCCTTCTTCTTCCCTCTGTTCTCCTTGGCGGGAACTGCCGCTGCTGCTGCCTCTGCCGCGACTGCGTCCCGGTACATCTTGTCCACACAAATGATTGCGTCTTTCTCATCTGATGGGACGGAAATGACTCCAACTAGCCCTGGCATCTTCAAGACGTTGTAGGCATAGTGGGATGCCGCGATGAACTTAGCCAGGGCTGGGCGTCCAAGGATTCCATTGTACAACAAGGGGAGGTCAACCACATCAAACACAATCTTTTCAGTCCGGTAGTTCAGCTCTCCCCCAAACGTCACAGGCAACGTGATCTTTCCCTTAGGATGACTCTTGCCGGGATTAACTCCTTGAAACGTGCCGGTGACTTTTAACTCATCCTCTGCTATCTGAAGCTTGCTGATAACCTTTGGGGAAATCAGATTCAACCCGGCCCCGCCGTCCACCAACATCTTCGTGACCTTGAGGTTGCGGATTGTTGGAGAGACCAACAATGGCAAACATCCTACCGTGGCGGTGTGGTCAGGATGATCCTCTTCGCCAAAAAAGATGGGCGTGCATGACCATTTGAGTGGTTTCCGGGCCCCTGGCGCTGGTTCCACGGCATTAACCTCACGCGCCACCACTTGAGTTGGCGGTGAGAGGCGTGTAGGGATGCACCCCCGTCAATGCACAGGGTGTCAGTGGCCTTCTGGAACTCCTGCTCACTGGTTTCCTCTTCATCCCCTTCATAACTCTCATCACCGCAAGCTTCCTTCTCTCGATCCCTGGCGGGTTTCCCTTTGTTCCGAAGAGGTCTGCCGGGGCAATTTACTTCACCGCCACGACCCTTACTGCCAGCAACATCCTGTCCCTTTTCCTTGTCACGCTTCTCATATTCTGCTTTCTGTCTCTTGACAAGTTGCTCAACCTGATAACACTCTTGAAGGTCGTGGCCCTTGGTCCGATGGATCTTGTAGTATGGTCCATCACCTTTCCCGGCCTTTTCGGCGGCCGCGGCCTCCCGGCAGTCAGAGCACACGACAGCTTCCTTGCCGGGGGTTTCGGCCTTAACCTTCTTGCCGGTACCAGGGATACCCGACCCTTCAGCAGACATTACCGTCTTATCCTTGCGCTTCTTGCTCTTCTTCTGACTAGTGGACTCGTCATCATCCTCTGAATCAACATTAAGGCAATCCTCCTCTCCGGGCAGTTTTCTTCCCTCCTCCATCCGAGCACACTTATCCACCAAGGTGTAAAGTTCCTTCACAGTCTTGGGCAACCATACATTCATCTTGGAACGAATCTTCCGGTTGCGCACATTGGATTGGAAGGTGGCTATCACAGCTGCTGGATGGATATTTGGGATGTTTCTGTGGACTCTGCTAAATCTCTGCAAATACTTCCGGAGAGTCTCTCCTTCTTTCTGCTGAAGAAGCTGTAGATCGTTGGGCCGACCTGGTTCTTGATGGCCGCCAGTGAAGGCGCCAATGAACTCATGGCACAAATCAGCCCATGACGAAATGGAGTTCTCTGGCAGGTGCATCAGCCAAGACCTCACATTGGACTTGAGAGTCAAAGGGAAGTACTTGGTGAATAACTTCTCATCTCTTCCCCCGGTAGCTTGAACAGCGATGGTGTAGATGCTCAGAAACACTGCCGAGTTCAGCCTCCTATCGTACTTCTCGGGTATCTCTGGCTTGAACGTGCGGACGGACGGCCAACGGACTCGCTGTAGCTCACGAGTAATGGCAGGGCACCCAACCTCGAAAGGTAGGTACCCGCCAGTATCGAGTGCAGGCTCGTCGACGTCGGGACCGTCACACCCATTGGCCCGGCGGTGGGCGTCATGATGTTGCTCAACGACAACGCGCGCGTCTCCCCTCCGCCTGTCCTCCGGGGCACGCTGCCGACCTGGACGCGCTCGAGGGTCAGAAGAGGCCGTCGAGACGCCGTCAGGTTCTTGATTCTGCTGCCCCCGCGCTAGCTGCCGTGGCGGGGATTGTACCATGGGGGCGGCCCCTTCCGTATGACCAGCAGCACGGGCCGTTGTCGTCGCTTGGGGAGGCCGTGGCGGGCCAGCTCGCTGCGAGCCCCCAGCCTTAGCGAAGCCGAGCAGGCTCTGGATGGTGGCACACCATTCATCCATCCGCTCGGCCGCTGGCGGAAACCTCAGCAGCAGTTGAGCCTGCGCCATGGCCTCCGTAGCAGTACTTGGTATGGGCGATGATGACGCAGATCGCGTCGTCGCTCGGCTCCTGACAGGGCCAGCAACGTCTATATCACGTCCCCGCTGTTGCGGGGCAGCCACCTGGATGGCATGGTGGCGCAGTGATGGCGCTTGAGGGTCAACAGCTCCACTAGGTGCAGCAGCCTGGTCGACTCCTCCCGGGGGAGGTGCATGCGCTGCGGCCGCCCCTGTGGTGGGGGTGGCCGGAGGGCGGCGATTCGCCCGGGACCGAGCGCCATTGCTGCGGCGGTGCTCGTCGGCGAGGGGAAGGAGTGTGGATGGAGTAGCCCCTTCACCCGTACCTCGCGGAGCGCGGCCATCGGGGTGTTGCTGATGTTGCTCTCCTCCGGCGTCTCGTGCTACTTCTTCGACCGCAGGGGAAGTGGTGATGGTGCCGCCTACCCTGACACCAGCCCCAGCAGCGTCCACACTCTTGTGCACCTCCGCGTTCCCCGCAGCATTGGTGGCTGCGGGCAGCACCGCCTTCGAGGTGGATGGGTGAGCAGCAGCACCGGGCTTCTTCTTGGGCGCCATTGCCGACGGCGCCGTCGAAGACGAAGATGGTGATGAAGATGACACGCTGCACACGCTTTCAGGTTCGCGCAAGCGATCCCCCTACCAGTCGCGCCAAAGATGTCGCGGGAAACCTCGGCCACCTATGGGGCCAAGGGGCCCCTTGCTGGTTCGGCAGGGGGGATGTTGCAATGCACAAAGAGCAGAAGAACGTGGGGCAGCACGATAGAGATCACACGGGCAATTTTACACAGGTTCGGGCCGCCGCGAGGCATAAAACCCTACTCCTGCTTTGGTGGATTGATGGTGGAAAAGTGGTGATGGAGCATAGTACACTTGCCCGACAGGCTCGCCCAAGGAAGGCAGTGATTACGCGCGTACCAGCGTGGGGGTGTTCAACTTTCCAACCCTTGCCACGGTTGCCATGGGCCTCCTTTTATAGGTTAAGGGGTCACCACAGTGGCAAAACAGTCATTACGCACTGATAAGATAGCAAACAGTGCTATCATACCTAATTCTACAAGCTGACAGAGTGCATTAAATGCACCGCTCAACGTCACATCATTGCTTGCCCGGCAAGCCTTGCCGGGCTCGTCTTGCCAGCTCCATGCCTGCTTGCTTGACATGTCGCAGGACGGGTGTCATCTGTAGGTATTTCCTGTAGAAAGAGGCCGCCATGTGGCGAATGACTGCCACTTAGTCACTTTGCGGCTTGACACCGCATTGATCAACGACGTGGGTCGTGGTGAGATGGCTTGGTGAGGTGTCTTTGCCCTCGTGAGTCCCGGCAGGCCCTACCGGGGCGTCTCGAATGCTTTCTTCCGGGGGAGCCCTTGTCCTTGCCAGGTTCGCCTGCCCGGCATGGGAGGCTTTTCTTCTGGTGGTGTCTCGCTTCTCTGTCTTAGTCTTGGCCTTCTTAATCTGCCTGCTGGTTCATCGAAGATCTTGGTCTCTTGTATCTTGACATGGCCTTGGTGTTGTAATCTTGTTCTCGTGCCTATGCACAGTCATGGCAACAGACCCAGGGTTTGTTGCACCGACACCCATCTAACACGCGGTGAAATAAACTAAGTTGAAACCACTCGCGGTAGCACCCCACATGCTACTAAATTGAGGGCACACTTCTTCTGCGTTAATAAACACACTATGACAACGCACACACTACACCACTGCACGGCATGCATGCAAGGACGCACTCGTGCACACCCAGCACACAAATACACACCAGCACACATGTACACCGGTGTCGCCGCCGAATGAGATGGACGACGAGGCAGCCAACAAGTGGAGGTGGCTCGAGCCAAAACCGCATCCGGCGAGCCTGGACTTCATCAACAGCCTCCACGACAACATTTTGCTCGTCATCATCGCCCTCCTCCCCACCAAATCTGCCGTGCGGGCCACCCTGCTCTCGCGGCGGTGGCACCCCCTCTAGCGTTGCTTCCCTCTCAACCTCACTGTAGACAGCTGCCTATGTGACAGGGATTGCAAATGCATGGCCGCAGTCACCAAGATCCTTGCATCGCACCCTGGGCCAGCCAGACGCCTTGACATCTGCATGTTCAGTACCAACTGCAAGGTCCAAGCCAAGTTCGACAAGTGGTTCTTATCCCCCACCCTAGATCAGCTCGAGGAGCTCAGGTTCGAAGCTGGACGATATCACTCTCTGCCACCGTTTGCGCTCCTCCTCACGCCAATGATGCGCAGCAACAGGTTCAGCTCCTGCTATTTTCCCCAGATTAATGTCGCACCCGCTCTTCTTCTCCCTCAACTCAAGCAGCTCGACCTCTTCAACATTGGCATCTCGAAGGAGGATATGGAGTAGCTGCTCCACGGTTGTACTGAGCTCGAGTACCTTTGTCTTCGGCAAATCTGCGGGTTTATTAGCCTCCACATCGCCTCGATGAATCTCCGATGGATTTATGCGTCTTTTTGGCCCCGCAACAAGATATTACTTTGGAAGAGATGAGTTGAGTTGTTTCACGATACGGTCACTGAGACTGCGCCTTTCCTTGAGAGATTGCTTGTATCTAATCTAGAAGGTCCAACAAAAATCAGGGTCATTGACGCGCCGAAATTGATAGTGTTGGCCTACTCGTCTACCAAATTCTCCGAACTTGTTATTGGATCCATAATCGTTCAGGTAAAACACTCTTCTTCTCCTTCTTCTTCTTGAAATTCACAATTATAATTTTTTTCTTGATGTATGTTCGAATGTCATCTAGAAAATGATTCCCACAAGCTTGACCCAGTCTGTGCGCATAGTGAAGATCTTGGCAATAAAATCTATCGGCCCCAATCTGGATCAAGTTGTTGGATTCCTTACATGCTTTCCGTGCACGGAGAAGCTACTCATTGAGGTGAAACTCCTTTCCTATTAAATGTGAACCACAATGGAGCTCAATTTTTTCGTAATTTTCCCAAGCAACGATGACAATTGTAATGTTCAGAACTGCATCCACACACTATATATTGAAAGAAATGTTTTACTATTTTTTCTCACGTGATCACCTGCATCATTTTTCTGTTGTTGTAGCCAAGGCTAGTCATAGTGGGAAGTAACTTAGACTAGCATCGACAATGTGCACTTTTGTTGCATCTATAGCTTGCCTCTAAGCCTTTAGAGGCTGCCTCTGTACATTGCATGGAGTTGCCTCTAGCAAAAAAACCTTGGCATCACCTCTAAGCTAAGAGGCTGCCTCCAAGCTTTTGTTTCAATTAAAACATTCATCTGTCCCTAGATGTCATCCACTTTCTTGAGTCTCCCAACTGAAAAGTGAATCACATATCAACTTGATTATTGTTTCTGTGGGACCGTTGTAGAGGCTGCACTCAAATGCCATACATTGTAGTATTTTTTACTAAACTTAGAGGCAGCAATGTGGACCCCAGCTTAGAGGTAATTCTGCCTCTAACCACTGTGGATGCCCTAAGAGCAAGTACAACCTCCATCCTGGTTTACTAGTCCCCTTGGTATTTTGTAGTATCAAATTTTGACCATAGATTTAACTAAAAAAATGTTAATAAATGTCACTAAAAATTATATCATTGGATTCGTATTTGAACATAATTTCCAATGGTATAATTTCTGGTGACATGCATTGACATTTTCTTACGTAAATCTATGGTCAAAATTTTACACTAAATACAAAGGGGACCTATGAACTAAGACGGAGGTAGTACAATAGTGGGTATAAGCCCTTTTTTGTTGTTGTAGCCAAGGCTAGTCATAGTGGGATGTAAGAGTATCCACACGTAAGTTTGCCTCTAGCCTGGGACCCACTGACCTGCCTCTAAGCTTATATGAAAGCTTCGCAGTGTCCTGCCTATAGTATAGTTTTAAAGTTGGACCCACAACTAAATAAAATGAAGTGCTAGTACTATAGTACTCCTATCCTATGGCTTATTATAATGGCAACAAATGCTCACACTGTGGCCAACCTCCTCACGTGCTCCTAGGTAAAATGAGTAAATGAGAGGAAATTAAGAGAAAGAGAGAGAGTGAAAAATTAGCACTAGCATTAGAGCCAACCCTATCGTATGAGCGAATGATATTGGTAGACAATCTTATATAGCCAGCTACTCTAATATGTTCTCTTCTTCTGCAGATAAAAAAAGCCCGAAAGTGAAAAATGTGCAACAATATAACAATGTCATCAAATGATGTGATCTCCATCTTACAGAAATTGATTTCATCGAATCCCGAGGCACCACATCTAAGATTAAATTGGCCTGGTTCTTTGTTTTGGAGGCAAGTGTGCTCAAGGTAATGAGGTTTGGCATTCTAAGCCTAAATGAATGGCGTGCTGATCATCACAAGCGTCTAAGCCTAAATGACAAAGGCTCCGCAAAAGCTGAATTCTTTTTTGAAACATCAAGTTGCAAGAGACTAAAAAGTTTATTTGCCCATTAGTTACTTGTCAGGGCGGTGGATATTAGTTTGTACGATAATGCTGCGTCCACCTAAAGTAACGAAAGTTCTTACGTAAACTTCCTAATAATTCCCTCTTCGTAGGTGCAACATTGCTCCTAGCATTTGTAATATCAGTTTGAACCTTGTAATATTACGACTATCCAGCACGAGGTACTATGTTACGATAAATTGTTGCCTGCATAGGTGCGGCAACGATATACCCATTACTCGAGTACAATTTTATTATTACTCATGGCAACGCATGGGAAATTATATAGAACATGGCTAGTTGTAAGCAGGGTAGCTGTACAGCCATGATGATAGTGACTGCACACGGTGCGGCTGACTTTGTTATGCCAAACACGCCGAAAACACTCAGGTGTCATCTCCGGTGCATGGTCTTATCACTTCACTGTCAGGAGCAGCATGTAATAACTTGACCAACAGGTAGTACAGTACTACTACATTGGTAGTACTACTAGTATTACCACCGTCTGGATTTAGTAGTACTACCACCTCCATCTGGATTTAGTATTTGACTAGCAATATCTAGTAATGCATGTCACAAAAAATATACTACTCCCTCCATAAATAAATACATGGAGTATTGTTTTATTCGGTTTTGAATGTAGTTTCTAATCATATTATACACTCTCCCTTCCGGTAGATGGCTCCAATTTGAAATCTCATCAATCAGACTACTATTGTACTCCCTCCATACTGGTGCATTAGTCATGTTACAAAAATCAAATAATCCCAAAACTTTTAGGCGCGGTGCATTAACTACCCACCTTGTTCCTTGTTTTTTCCCACGAAAAAAGAAATCAGCCAGTACGAGACGTGGGGCATGTATGCATTCAATGACTTGAGACTACATACCACAACATGTAGTGCTCAATTCTCTGCATGCAATGATATTAATTACCAAATAAACATCAAGTTCTCTCATTTTCCCCCCACTTTGTCTTGGTGATATGACTATAATGCACTGGTACGGAGGGAGTAAGGACCGAGGAGTAGATGGCCAACACACACGTGAATGCAATGCAGCCTGCACTTCTCATATAAAGGCTCCCCACAAGTGCAATCCACCTACGAAATCCTACGCACCAACGCACTCTAACCAAGGGCAAGTGTGATCCTCCAATCGCAAGATCAATTGACTAGAAGCTAGAACCATTGAGGAGATGACCACAAGCATGAGCCGGCTGTGCCAGATGGTCCATGACACCGGCCTGTGGCCCGGCACCAACGAATGTCTCCAAGTCGTGCTTGAGGAGGCCAGGGCGAGAGGCCTCTTAGACGACAACTTTGTCTCCTTGTTCGACGAGGCCCTCGTTGGCTTCCTAGACAAGTTCACCGTTGTCAAGAAGCTCGCGGACGACCTTGACGTACACCTCCAGCCCACGCGCCTAGGCTCTGTGTTGGCCACCACCCTCACCAGCCTCTATGGTGACAACCTCTTCGACGCACTAGTGGCCCTGCGACTACCCGCCATCGCGCCAGAGAATGTCCACCTCAAGGTCGTGCTCGCCGTCAAGCACCTTGCGCAGCAAGACACCATCAACATAATCACCCATGTCTATGAGCAAATCATCCACAAGGACTACTATGTGCCAGAGGAGGACGATGTTGGAAATATGCCCTAGAGGAAATAATAAAAGGTTATTATCATACTTCCCGTTCATGATAAATGTTTATTATTCATGTTAGAATTGTATTGACCGGAAACCTTAATCCATGCGTGCAAACATAAACAACACAGTGTCCCTAGTAAGCCTCTACTAGACTAGATCGTTGATCAAAGATGGTTAAGGTTCTAACCATAGACATGAGTTGTCATTTGATAACAGGATCACATCATTA
This sequence comes from Thinopyrum elongatum, assembly GCA_011799875.1. Classification (NCBI taxonomy): domain Eukaryota; kingdom Viridiplantae; phylum Streptophyta; class Magnoliopsida; order Poales; family Poaceae; genus Thinopyrum; species Thinopyrum elongatum. The sequence continues at coordinate 233,650,731 of CM022300.1, forward strand.
GGAGAATGATGTGATGGACAAGACCCAACCGTAAGCTTAGCAACAGATCCTATCGCTTAGTTTATTTGCTATTGCTTTCTTCATGTCAAGTATATGTTCCTTAGACCATGAGATCATGCCACTCCCGGATATCGGAGGAATGCCTTGTGTGCTATCAAACATTACTTCGTAACTGGGTGATCATAAAGGTGCTTTAGAGGTATCTCCGAAGGTGTCTGTTGGGTTTCATGGATCGAGACTGGGATTTGTCACTCCTTGTGACGGAGAGATATCTCTGGTCCCATGAATGACTTTAACGCACGGGGGAGTAACTGCCAATTCACTCCTCCCACCATGTCCTTATCCTTTGCCACGTATGTTGCATGCATTGATTGGGGTAGGTGATGGAGGCGCGTGGTGCAGGAGGGATAGTCATGGCAGGGGCTCAGTCTTCTTTGGATTGGTGGAGAGGGGCAGTTACCTACTAAGGGATCAGCCTCCCCCCCGGCCATGTCTTCTGCCGCGCGGTGTAAAGTCAGCCCCCAGCCACGTTCTTCTATAAAAAGGGAAGTGTACGAGGGGCTAATTCCATGCATCTTTTCCCCTTTCTTCCCAAGAAGGGTGCGGCTACGCCTCTGTTGAGGTAGACTCTCCTTCCTTTTCCCACACAAAGCTTTCGGCCTAGAGTGGCGGTCCTATGCTCGGTGTGGGTAAGAAAGGCTCTAGGCGGGCGCGCGGGCAGCACGGTGGTAGCGTCTCCATCGTGCTCGTCGCCGGGCCGCCTGCAGTTCCAACCTTGGTGAGGGGTCTTGTAGGCGACACCGCGCTGGAGCCCATAGTGGGCATGAAGCATGTTAATCGCCCGTGGCCTATCCCTTCTTCGCCCAAGACTATGAAGGAAGACCACGAAAAAGACCGCTCGTCGCGCGCAGGAGATCGCGGGGGTGGTTCGTCATTGGTTACGGCAGATCACCTCCCTCGGGGGACCGCTTGCTTCACGCACGAGCGGGATTCTTGGGCCTGTGCATGTTTCTCAAGGAGACAGTATTCTTCTGGCCTCGGGTCGGCGGAGACGACCATGCTCTCTGTGGGGTCCTCCAAAGCACTTGGCGTCCACCCTAGTCATCGTATCGGTGGTTTGAGCAATGGCGGGCGTGCCTCTTCGAGCGACAGCGACGAGGAGGGTGGCGGCAACCCACGACGCATCAAGAGAGGGGATGACTACTCTGAAATGGCGTGATTGCCGGCAGCACCATCATCACCGACTGGGCCTCGGCAGCACCACCATCTGCACCTGCCCTCTGGTTCCTTCCTCCCAGCCCAGGAGCGGTGTCCTCCTGATCCTGGGGAGGCACCGAATCCCAGTTAGGTCTTCCCTCTGTCTTCTTCATCTTCCCCTGCGGTTCCGAGGAGGAGGATAACAGAGCAAAGGCGTTATGGGGCACTTATATTTTTTCAGTGTAAAACATGTAGGCACTTGCCAAACTTTAGTCCAAATTATGTAAACTTCTTTATCCATGTTTGTGCTCTGTAGGATCTGTACTTGGTTATCAGCATATTAATAAAAAAGACAAGTCTTGCCGGGTACTTGGGCATGTATCATGTCCATGCAGAGGTGAGGTACCTCTATACGTTCAAGTAAACAAGTTTCCCCGGGTAAACTATCCTGCCGGTACCCTTAGTTCGCTGCCGTGGGGCAAGGCCTGCCGGGCATAAAACTATAAAAAGGGACCGACCCCTCGTCGAACCCTCTCCATCAAAGGCAACTGCGACCACCTTGTCCGACGCAACATTCGGGACAAAGGATGGGAGCACCTATGTTTCGAAGGTAGCGAGGTTTTCATATGCACAAGTTTTTACCTTATAGAGCAGGTATGGATAAGAAGAAACTTACCTGTTTGGCTTGCCGGGGATCGCTGTGTAGGCTTGTCTTCATTTCTTCTGTTCGGGATCAAGTCCACGGCAAGAACCCTGCAACTTAGTGCAGATGAAAATAGTGCTACATGCGACCTCATCTACATGATCATGCTATGCTCATGATATGCTTATGCATGCATGCAATCTTGTCGGGGGCCCCCAGTGCTTCGTTTATTCATCTGTTGCTCAGGGTCTGCGCCTGGCTTTGTACAAAGGGTTACATGCAACATCGGCAATGCTTGTACAAAAGGGTGGCTGCCGGGTAGGGCCCGACAGCCGCGCCTTATGGGTAGAACTTACGAAGATGCTCAATGTTCCATGAGTTTTGCAACTGAATGCCATCTCCAGTCTCCAGACGGACTGCGCCGAGTCTGGTGACTCGTACTACCCGATAAGGGCCTTCCCACTTCGGCGTCAACTTGTTTGCACCCTTGGCCGACTGAACACGCCTAAGGACAAGGTCGCCTTCCTCAAAGCTCCGGGCATGAACCCTGCAGCTATGACAGCAACGCAGGGCTTGCTAGTAGCATGCAGGACACGTAGCAGCCCGGAGACGGTTCTCTTCAAGTAGCACAGCGTCCTCACGCCGGTGTTGTTCCTGCGCTACTTCATCTTAGGCAAGCACTCAAGGTGATCCATATGTGAGTTCCGTGGGGATAACTGCTTCTGCCCCATAGACTAGGGAGAAGGGAGTCTGCCTGTTAGCTCGATTTGGTGTCATATGGAGGGACCAAAGAACCACCGGCAGCTCGTCGATCCATCGCCTGCCGCACTTCTGCAGCCTATCAAATGTTCTTGTCTTGAGTCCTCGCAACACTTCAGCGTTTGCCCTCTCACCTGGTCCGTTGCTTCTGGGATGGGCAATAGTGGCAAATGAGACTTTGCTTCCGAGGCCATGAACGTATTGCATGAAGGCGCGGCTTGTGAATTGGGTGCCATTTTCAATGATGATCCTGGCGAGTACTCTGAAATGGAACACCAATCCTTTCAAGAACTTGATAGCTGACTGTGTGGTCACCTTCCTCACGGGCTCCACCTCTGGCCACTTTGTGCACTTGTCGATAGCGAGGAACAAGAACTCAAAGCCCCCGGTAGCACGGGGGAAGGGTCCCAAGATGTCGAGCCCCCAGACCGAGAAGGGCCATGACAAAGGGATCGTCTGGAGAGCTTGAGCAGGCTGATGGATATTCTTGGAGTGGAACTGGCAGGCTTCACATTTGGTGACTAGCTCAATTGCATCTTGGAGGGCCGTGGGCCAGTAAAAACCTTGCTGGAAGGCTTTTCCAACCAGGGCCCTTGATCCAATGTGGGAGCCGCATATACCCTTGTGTATCTCTTCCAACAGTTCCTTTCCTTCTTCCCGGCAAATGCACTTCAATTTCACTCCGTTGGGCCTTCTTCCGTATAGCGTGTCATCAACGAACTAATACATACTGGCCCTCCGGGCTACTCTTTCAGCTTCTTCTTGCTCTTTGGGAAGTTCTCCTGTTTGGAGGAAATGGACTATGTGTCGCACCCAAGTTGGAGCCTGAGGCTCGACAACGAGGACCAGCGGCGCCTCCTCATTCGTGGGAGCGCACTCCTCGACCGTAAAGATTGGTAGTTTGGCGGGAGGGTGCAGCTCACCGATTGAAGGGGAGTTGTTCATGCCAAGCTCTCTGCCGGGGGCTTTGGGAAGCTCTGTCCAGAGAGGCTGGCCGGAGTCCAGTTTCCTCCTCTTCCTGGACATTATTGCTGGGGATACGGAGGGTTGAGTCAGATGGAGAACAAAAGCCCCTGGTTCCACAGGGAGTTTTTGTGCAGCGCACTTTGACAGATGATCAGCAATGCTGCTTTCCGCACGCGGTATGTGCTCTGCTTGCAATCCATCAAAGCGCTCCTCCAACTTTCTCACTTCCTCGACATATGCCTCCATCAATGGGCTTTGATAATCCTTGTTCACTTGCCTCACCACAAGTTGCGAATCTCCACGAATGATAAACTTCTTGTTCCCAGTTCTGTTGCGATCCTGAGCCCGGCAAGGAGTCCTTCATATACTGCTGTATTGTTGGTAGCCTTCTCCCGGGGGAAATGCATTTGAACCACGTACTTGAGGTGCAACCCAGAGGGAGCAACAAGAAGCATTCCAGCTCCTCCACCTTGTAGGGAGAAGGCACCATCAAAGTACATGATCCAATCTTGGGGTGCTTCCTTGCCGGGGATAACTATCTCCAACACGTCTTCGTCAGGGGTAGGCGTCCATTCCGCAATAAACTCCGCCAGTGCTCTGCTCTGAATGGTTGACATGTTCTCGAACTTCAAACCAAAGCTAGATAACTCCAAAGCCCATTACACTATCCTGCCACTGGCCTCAGGGTTCCTTAGTATGCGTTGCAAGAGGAAGCGGGTGACAACCGTGATCTCGTGGGCTTGGAAGTAGTGGTGCAGTTTCCTTGAGGCCATGATGAGGCCAAAAATCAACTTTTGCATGCCAGAGTACCTTGACCTAGCCCCCTGCAACAGGGAGCTGACAAAGTACACTGGGCACTGCACCACTTTCTTCCTTGCCGCGACCTTGGAGTTGTCTCCATTACCCCGCTCCTCCTTGTTCTGATCTGCCTGTGACCTTGCCGGGGCGAGTTCACTTCCTTCTCCAGTGGAGACGGCAATTGCAGCGCTTCTTCATCTACTTCCTGCTGCGCCACCAGTGCTGCGCTAACCACTTGATTGGTTGCCGCTAAGTATAGCAGCAATGGTTCTTATGGTTTTGGAGCGACTAAGGTGGGGACGGAGGAAAGATAGGTCTTCAGATCCTGCAGTGCAGCGTCTACCTCCGGGGTCCACTCCATGGGCCCAGCCTTCTTCAAGGTTTTGAAGAACGGCAGGGCGCGTTCGGCGGACTTGGAAATGAACCTGCTTAGCACGGCAACACATCCAGTCAAACGCCTCAGGTCTTTAACTGTCTTGGGTGCTTGAATCTGCTCAATTGCTTTGATCTTGTCGGGGTTGGCCTCTATCCCTCGGTGGGACACAAAGAAGCCAAGCAGCTTGCCAGAAGGAACGCCAAACACACACTTCTCTGGGTTCAGCTTCAAGTTGATCTTGCGTAGATTTTCAAAGGTCTCTTCCATGTCCTGAATGAGAGTTGATTTGTCCTTGGTTTTGACCACTATATCATCCATGTAAGCTTCAATATTCTTGTGCAGCTGAGACTCAAAGCCAATCTGTACTGCCCTTGCGAAAGTGGATCCAGCGCTTTTTAACCCAAAGGGCATATGTACAAAGCAGTACATGCCGCACGGGGTTATAAACGCGGTCTTCTCTTCGTCTTCCTCGGACATGAAAATCTGTTGGTACCCGGAGTAGGCATCCAAGAAGGAAAGTAGGTCACATCCAGAGGTGGAATCCACAATCTGATCGATGCGCGGCAAGGGGAATGGGTCCTTCGAGCATGCTTTATTTAGATCTGTGAAATCTATGCAAAGCCTCAATTTCCCATTCGCCTTGCGCACCACCACTGGATTCACCAACCAAGTTGGATGCAATACTCCTATGATCAAACCAGCACTTTCGAGTTTCTTGATCTCCTCGGCAATAAACTGCTGCCGCTCCAAAGCTTGCTTTCAGACCTTCTATTTAACGGGTCGGGCATGTGCACAGATAGCAAGGTGGTGCTCGATTACCTCCCTGGGAACACCGGGGATGTCAGATAGTTGCCAAGCAAACACATCGACATTCGCCCGCAGGAAGCCAACGAGCGCACTTTCCTATTTGTCATCAAGGGTGGAGCTGATAGGAAATGTACCATCAGCGCCAACCAACCCTGCCGGGACCTTCTTCACAGTAGGCGCAGCAACTTTTGATCTCTTGCTATTGGAACTCTCCGGCAAATCATCAACAGGCGCAGTGCAATCCAAAGAGGCGCGCTTCCCGGATTCTTTCCAGGTGTCCTTGCTAGCTTTCTTCCCTTTCTTGCTTTCCTTGGCGGGAGCGGTAGTTTCCGCGGCCTCTGCAGTGACTGCTTCTCAGTACATCTTATCCACGCATATGACTGCATCCTTCTTGTCTGATGGAATGGAAATGAAGCCCATTGGTCCTCGCATCTTCAGAGTGTTGTAGGCATAGTGGGATGCCGCCATGAATTTTGCCAGGGCAGGGCGGCCAAGGATTCCATTGTATGGCAGGGGGAGGTCGACCACATCAAACATGATCTTCTCGGTCCGGTAGTTCCGCTCCCCCACCCCCCCCCGAACGTTACCGGCAGTGTGATCTTCCCCTTAGGATGACTCCTGCCGGGGTTGATGCCTTGGAAAGTACCAGTAACCTTGAGCTCTTCATTTGCTATCTGGAGCTTGCTGATGACCTTGGGAGATATCAGATTCAACCCGGCCCCACCGTCAACCAACATCTTTGTGACTTTGATGTTGCGAATCGTTGGCGAAACCAACAATGGCAAACGTCCTACCGCAGTGGTGTGGTCAGGGTGATCCTCTTCATCAAAGATGATGGGTGTGCGGGACCACTTGAGCGGCTTCCGAGAATCTGCCGCTGGCTCCACGGCATTGACCTCATGTGCCCACTATTTGAGCTGGCGGTGAGAGGAGTGCAAAGACACACCTCTGTCAATGCACAGGGTGTCAGTGGCCTTCTGGAACTCGTGCTCACCGGTTTCCTCTTCATCTCCTTCATCACTCCCATCATCGCTTTCCTTCTTCTCACGGCCCCCGGCCGGTTTCCCTTGATACTGAGGGGCCTTGCCGGGGCGACCTCCTCTGCCACCTCGGCCCTTCCCGCCAGCACCATCTTGGTCTCTCTCTTTGTCATGCTTCTCGTACTCAGCTTTCTTCTTCTTGATGAGCTATTCAACTTGATCACACTCTTGAAGATCGTGTCCCTTAGTCCGATGGATCTTGTAGTACGGCCCGTCAGCCTTCCCAGCCTTCTCGGCAGCCGCGGCTTCCTGGCAGTCAGCGGACGCGGCAACTTCCTTGCCGGGAGCCTCGGTCTTGGCCTTCTTGCCGGGACTAGGAGCGCTCGCTCCTTCAACAACCATCACTGCTTTATCCTAGCGCTTCTTTTTGCGTTTCTTGTTCTTCTTGTTCTGATTGGTGGCGTCGTCGTCGTCCTCTGAGTCAACATCGATGCCATCTTCTTCACTGGGGAGTCGCCTCCCCTCCTCTGTTCGGGCACACTTGTCCGCCAGAGTGTATAGCTCATTCACAGTTTGGGGCAATCGAACATTCATTTTGGAACGTATCATGCAGTTGCGCACGTTGGACTGGAACGCAACTATCACAGCTGCTGGATGGATGTCTGGAATGTTCCTGTGCACCCGGCTGAACGTCTGCATATACTTCTCCAAACCCTCTCCTTCCTTCTATGGGAGGAGCTGCAAGTTGCTGGGCCGCCCTAGTTCTTGATGGCCGCCCGTGAAGGTGCCAATAAACTCATGGCACAGATCATCCTAGGTCGAGATGGAGTTCTCTCGCAAGTGCATCAGCCACGACCTCACGTTTGGCTTGAGTGCCAAAGGGAAGTAGTTGGCGAACACTCTCTCGTCCCTTCCTCCGGCAGCTTGAACAGCGATGGTGTAGATGCTCAAGAACTCTACCAGGTTCAATCTTCCGTCATACTTTTCTGGTATCTCTGGTTTGAACGTATGGGCAGATGGCCAACGGACTTGCCGCAGCTCACGAGTGAAGGTGGGGCACCCAACATCGAAATGCAGGTACCCGCCCCCACCGGGCATGGGTTCATCGACGTTGGGGCCATTGTGCCTATCAGACTGGCGGCGGGTGTCGCGGCGTCGCTCGATGGTGACGCACGCGTCTTCCCTCCGCCTGTCTTCCAGGACCCGTCACTGGTCTCGACGTGCCTGAGGATCAGACGAAGCCATTGATACGTCGTCGGGTTCTTGGTCGCGTGGCCCTCGCTGCGGCCCCTGCGCTGGCTATCGTGGAGGGGACTGCACCGTCAGAATGACTCCCTCGGTGCGGCCAGCGGCTTGTGCCATTGCCGCCATTGGTGGAGGCCATGGCAGGCCTGCCTGCTGTGATCCTTCTGCCTCAGCGAAACATTTCAAGATCTGGATAGTGGCCCTCCACTCGTCCAGTTGATTGGCCACTGGCGGAAATCTCAACAAGAGCTGGGCCCGCGCCATGGCCTCTGAAGCGGTGCTTGGCATGGTCGACGATGCGGATCGCGATGTCGCCCGACTTCTGATGGTGCCTGTAGTGGTGGCCCCATGTTCTCGCCGCCGCGAGCCAGTTGCCAGGGCGGAGTGACAACGAGGCGGATGCGCTTGGGGGTTTCCGACCCCATTCGGTGCATCATCTCGGCTAGCTTGTCCTGGGGGTGGCGCGGGCCCTATAGCCTCACCCGCGGGGGGGGGCGGGGGGCAGCTAGGAGGTTACAATCCGCATCAGGGTGGGCGCAACCGCTGTGGCTGTGTCCCTCGGTGAGGTGGGGAGGCAGAGACGGAATATTCTCCCCACTCGTGCCTTGTGGAGCATGGCCGCCAGGGTGTTGTAGGTGTCACCCTCCTCTAGTGCTTCCGGCTCCTGCTTCGGCCGCACGGGGAATGGTGATGGCGCCACCTACGCCGGTGACGTTCCCCGCGGCGTCCGCATCCCCATGTTCCCCTGCAGCCCCCAAGGCATTAGTGGCCGCATGCAAGGGGTCCTTCGAGGTTGACGGGTGAGCTGAAGCACCGGATTTCTTCTTGGGCACCATGGATGATGAAGTCATTGATGAAGAAAATGATGATGAAGATAACGCGTTGCTGACACCATCAGTTTGCGCAAGCATTGCCCCCCTACCTGGAGCGGCAAAGATGTCGTGGTATCACACGGCCACCTATGGGGCCATCGGCCCCTTGTGGTTCGGCAAGGGGGAAGAGAGGAAAGCACAGAGCAACACAGCAACGATGACACGGGCAGTTTTACCCAGGTTCGGGCCTCCGCGAGGCATAAAACCCTTGTCTTGCTTTGGTGGATTGATGGAAGGACCATGGTGGAGACGCATCGCTCTAGCCTGGCAAAGGTCGCCTCGGGGCGAGAGCAGCAACGGGCGTACGAGCATACAAGGGTCCAAATCCTTTCTAAGGTAGCCATGGCCCTCCTTTTATAGGTCAAGGGGTTACCACAATGGCAAAACAGTCATTTATCCAATGATTAGATAGCCACAGTGCTATCATACCTAACTCTGCGGACAGGACAGGGCGCATTAAATGCACTGCTTAGTGTCACATCATGGCGTAGCCCGGCAAGCCTTGCCGTGCCATTCAGCCACCTTTTTCCCTGTCTGCACGACACGTCGCCTGGACGCGTGTCATTTAGGGATGATCTTCCTCACAAATGGCCTACCACGTACTAAATAACAACCACTTAGTCACTTGGGGGCTCGACACCGCACCGATCGGTGACTTGCGTTGCTGTGAGGTGGAGCGGTGGAGCTTTGGTGGGGTAATCCGCCCTTGGCGTCCCCGGCAAGCCTGTCGGGGGAGTCTTGAGGCTTGTCTTGGGATAACCTCGACCCCGCCAGGCTCGCCTGCCCGGCAAGGGAGGTTTTTCCTTAGTGATATCTTGCTTATTTGGTTGGTCTTGGTCTTCTGGATCCGCCATTTGATTTCTCAAAGAGACATCTCTTCTGCTTGGCCTTGTCTTGAATGTCGCAACTTTGCTCTTGAGCCTGTGTATAGTCCGAGCAACACACCTGGGGGTTTGTTGCACCGACAGGCGGGGGCCCTCATGAGGTCCTTGCTAGTGAAGCCTTGACGATGGGCCGCATCTGGCCTTTTGATGGGCCGCAAGCAGACAAGTTTCCCTAGGGAAACTATCATGCCGGTACCCTTAGTTTGCTACCGTGGGGCAAGGCCTACCGGGCATAAAACTATAAAAAGGGACCAGCCCCTCGTTGAACCCTCTCAATCAAAGGCAACTGTGACCACCTTGTCCGAAGCAACGTTCGGGACAAAGGATGGGAGCACCTATGTTTCGAAGGTAACGAGGTTTTCATATGCACAAGTTTTTACCTTACAGAACAGGTATGGATAAGAAGAAATTTATCTATTTGGCTTGCCGGGGATCGCTGTGTAGGCTTGTCTTCATTTCTTCTCTTCGGGATCAATTCCACGACAAGAACCCTGCAACTTAGTGCAGATGAAAACAGTGCTACATGCGACCTCATCTACATGATCATGCTATGCTCATGATATTCTTATGCATGCATGCAATCTTGTCGGAGGCCCCCCAGCGCTTCGTTTATTCATCTGTTGCTTAGGGTCTGCGCCTGGCTTTGTACAAAGGGTTACATGCAACATCGGCAAGGCTTGTACAAAAGGGTGGCTGCCGGGTAGGGCTCGACAGCCACGCCTTGCGGGTAGAACTTACGGAGATGCTCAATGTTCCATGAGTTTTGCAACTGAATGCCATCTCCAGTCTCCAGACAGACTCTGTCGGGTCTGGTGACTCATACTACCCGGTAAGGGCCTTCCCACTTTGGCGTCAACTTGTTTACACCCTTGGCGGACTGAAAACACCTAAGGACAAGGTCGCCTTCCTCAAGGCTCCGGGCATGAACCCTGCGGCTGTGATAGTGAAGCGGGGCTTGCTGGTAGCATGCAGCATGCGTAGCAGCCCGGAGACGCTTCTCCTCAAGTAGCACAGCATTGTCATGCCGGTGCTGTTCCTGCGCTACTTCATCATAGGTAAGCACTCGAGCTGATCCGTATATGAGTTCTGTGGGGATAACTGCTTCTGCCCCATAGACTAGGGAGAAGGGAGTCTGCCCGGTAGCTCAATTTGGTGTCGTATGGAGGGACCAAAGAACCACCGGCAGCTCATCAATCCATTGCCTGCCGCACTTCTGCAACCTATCAAATGTTCTTGTCTTGAGTCCTCGCAGCACTTCAACATTTTCCCTCTCAGCTTGTCCGTTGCTTCTGGGATGGGCAATAGAGGCAAATGATACTTTGCTTCCGAGGGCATGAACGTATTGCATGAAGGCGCGGCTTGTGAATTGGGTGCCATTGTCAGTGATGATCCTGGCGGGCACTCCGAAACGGCACACCAATCCTTTCAAGAACTTGATAGCTGACTGTGCAATCACCTTCCTCACGGGCTCCACCTCTGGCCACTTTGAGAACTTGTCAACAGCGACGAACAGGAACTCAAAGCCCCCGGTAGCACAGGGGAAGGGGCCAAAGATGTCGAGCCCCCAGACCAAGAAGGGCCATGACAAAGGGATCATCTGGAGAGCTTGAGCAGGCTGATGGATATTCTTGGAGTGGAACTGGCAGGCTTCACATTTGGTGACTAGCTCAATTGCATCTTGGAGGCCCGTGGGCCAGTAAAAACCTTGTCAGAAGGCTTTTCCAACCAGGGCCCTCGATCCAATGTGGGAGCCGCATATACCCTTGTGTATCTCTGCCAACAGTTCCTTTCCTTCTTCCCAGCAAATGCACTTCAATTTCACTCTATTGGGCCTTCTTCTATATAGCGTGTCGTCAACGAACTGATACATACTGGCCCTCTGGGCTACTCTTTCAGCTTCTTCTTGCTCTTCGGAAAGTTCTCCTGTTTGGAGGAAATGGACTATGTGCCGCGCCCAAGTTGGAGCTTGAGGCTTGGCAACGAGGACCTGCGGCACCTCCTCATTCATGGGAGCGCATGCCTCAACCACAGGAACAGGTGGTTCAGCCGGAGGGTGCTATTGACCGGGCAAAACGGAGTTGTTCCAGCCAACCTCTCTGCCGGGGACCCCAAAGGGCTCTGCCGGGAGAGTCCTGCCGGAGTCTAGTTTCCTCCTCTGTTCGGGCACACTTGTCCACCAGAGTGTATAGCTCATTCACAGTCTTGGGCAACCGAACGTTCAATTTGGAACGTATCCTGCGGTTGCGCATGTTGGACTGGAACACAACTATCGCAGCTGCTGGATGGATGTCTGGAAAGTTCATGTGCACCTGGCTGAACCTCTGCATATACTTCCACAAACTCTCTCCTTCCTTCTGTGGGAGAAGATGCAAGTCGCTGGGCCGCCCTGGTTCTTGATGGCCGCCCGTGAAGGCGCCAATAAACTCATGGCACAGGTCAGCCCAGGTCGAGATGGAGTTCTCTGGCAAGTGCATCGGCAATGACCTCACGTTTGGCTTGAGTGCCAAAGGGAAGTAGTTGGCGAACACCCTCTCGTCCCTTCCTTGGGCAGCTTGAACAACGATGGTGTAGATGCTCAAGAACTCTGCCGGGTTCAATCTTCCATCATACTTTTCTGGTATCTCTGGTTTGAACGTATGGGCAGAAGGCCAACGGACTTGTCGCAGCTCACGAGTGAAGGGGGGGCACCCAACCTCGAAAGGAAGGTACCCGCCCCCAGCGGGCATGGGTTCATCGACGTCGGGGCCATTGCGCCTATTAGACTAGCGGTGGGTGTCGTGGCGTCGCTCAATGGTGACGCGCGCGTCTTCCCTCCGCTGTCTTCGAGGACCCGTCGCTGGTCTCGACATGCCTGAAGATCAGACAAAGCCATTGATACATCATCGGGTTCTTGGTCGCGTGGCCCTAGTTGTGGCCCCTACGCTAGATGTCGTGGAGGGGACTGCACCATCGGAACGGCTCCCTCGGTGCGGCCAGCAGCTTAGGCCGTTGCCGCCGTTGGTGGAGGCCGTGGCGGGCCTGCCTGCTGTGATCCTCCGACCTCAGCGAAACCAATCAAGCTCTGGATAGTGGCCCTCCACTCGTCCATTTGATTGGCCGCTGGCGGAAATCTCAACAAGAGCTGGGCCCGCACCATGGCCTTCGAAGTGGTGTTTGGCATGGACGACGATGCGGTTCGCGACGTCGTCCGACTTCTGATGGTGCCTATAGTGGCGGCGCCATGTTCTCGCCGCCAAGAGCTAGTCGCCAGGGCGGCGTGATGATGAGGCGGATGCGCTTGGGGGTTGACGACCCCATTTGGCGCATCGTCTCGGCTAGCTTGCCTTGGGGGTGGCGCGGGCCCTGTAGCCGCATCCACGGCGGGGGCATCTAAGTGATTATGATCTGCATCAAGGCGAGCGCCACCGCTACGGCTGTGTCCCTCGGCGAGGTAGGGAGGCAGAGACGGAGCATTCTCCCCACCTGCACCTTGCGGAGCATGGCCGCCGGGGTGTTGTTGGTGTCGCCCTCCTCCGGTGCCTCATGCTCCTGCTTCGGCTGCAGGGGGAATGGTGTTGGCGCCGCCTGCGCCGGTCACGTTCCCCACGGCGTCGGCGTTCCCATGTTCCCCCGCAACCCCCACGGTATTAGTGGATGCATGCGAGGGAGCCTTCGAGGTAGACGGGTGAGCTGAAGCACCGGATTTCTTTTTGGGCACCATGGATGATGAAGCTGTTGATGAAGAAAACGATGATGAAGATGATGCGTTGCTCACACCTTCGGGTTCGCGCAAGCGCTGCCCCCCTACCTGGCGCGCCAAAGATGTTGTTGTATCACACGGCCACCTATGGGGCCATCGGCCCCTTGTGGTTCGGCAAGGGGGAAGAGCGCATTGCACAAAGATCGGAAAGCACAGAGCAGCACGGCAATGATGACACAGGCAGTTTTACCCAGGTTCGGGCCGCCATGAGGCTTAAAACCCTACTCCTACTTTGGTGGATTGATGGAAGGACCATGGTGGAGCCGCAGCGCTCTAGCCCAGCAAGGTCGCCTCGGGGCGAGAGCAGCTACGCACGTACGAGCGTACAAGGGTCCAAATCCTTTCTAAGGTAGCCACGGCCCTCCTTTTATAGGTCATGGGGTCACCACAATGGCAAAACTGTCATTATGCACTGATTAGATAGCCACAGTGCTATCATACCTAACTCTGCAGACACGATAGGGTGCATTAAATGCGCCGCTTAGTGTCACATCGTGGCGTAGCCCGGCAAGCCTTGTCGTGCCATTCAGCCACCTTTTCGCCTGCCCGCGCGACATGTCGCCTGGACGGGTACCATTTAGGGATGATCTTCCTCAGAAATGGCCTGCCACGTAACAAGTAACAGCCACTTAGTCACTTGGGGGCTCGACACCACACCGCTGGGTGACTTGCATTGCTGTGAAGTTGAGCGGTGGAGCTTTGGCGAGGTAATCAGCCATTGGCGTCCCCGGCAAGCCTGCCGGGGGAGTCTTGCGGCTTGTCTTGGGGTAACCTCGACCCCGCCATGCTCGCCTGCCCGACAAGGGAGGTTTTTCCTTAGTGATATCTTGCTTATTTGGTTGGTCTTGGTCTTCTTGATCCGCCCTTTGATTTCTCAAAGAGCCATCTCTTCTGCTTGGCCTTGTCTTGAATGCTTGGTGCAGTTTGCTCTGTTGCTATCGCGCCGGAGATCTGCCTGTCCGGACACAAGTCAAGGGGAAACATACACCCCTGTTTGTGTACCCCGACAGGAGACTATTGGAAATATGCCCTAGAGGTATTAATAAAAGGTTATTATCATATTTCCCATTCATGGTAAATGTTTATGATTCATGCTAGAATTGTATTGACCGGAAACCTAAATACATGTGTGGATACATAAACAACACAGTTACCCTAGTAAGCCTCTACTAGACTAGCTCGTTGAACAAAGATGGTTAAGGTTTCCTAACCATACACATGAGTTGTCATTTGATAACGGGATCACATCATTAGGAGAATGATGTGATGGACAAGACCCAATCATAAGCTTAGCAACAGATCGTATCGCTTAGTTTATTTGCTATTGCTTTCTTCATGTCTAGTATTTGTTCCTTAGACCATGAGATCATGCCACTCCCGGATATCGAAGGAATGCCCTGTGTGTTATCAAACATCACTTCATAACTGGGTGATCATAAAGGTGCTCTACAGGTATCTCCGAAGGTGTTTGTTGCGTTGCATGGATCGAGACTGGGATTTGTCACTCCGTGTGACGGAGAGATATCTCTGGGCCCTCTCGGTAATACAACATCATAAGAAGCTTCATGTGACTAATGAGTTTAGTCACGGGATCTTGTATTAATGAATGAGTAAAGAGACTTGCTGGTAACAAGATTGAACTAGGTATGGAGATACCGACGATTGAATCTCGGGTAACTAACATATCGCTGGACAAAGGGAATTGCATACGGGATTGACTGAATCCTTGAAATCATGGTTCAACCGGTAAATATCTTCGTGGAATATGTAGGAACCAATATGGGCATCCAGGTCTCGCTATTGGTTATTGACCGGAGAGGTGTCTTGGTCATGTCTACATGATTCTCGAAACCGTAGGGTCCGCACGCTTAACGTTCGTTGACGCTAGAGTAGTATTGGGATATGTGCATTGGTAACCGAATGTTGTTCAGAGTCCTGAATGATATCCCGGACATCACGAGGATCTCCGGAATGGTTCGGAGGTAAAGATTCATATATAGAAAGTCCTGTTTTGGTGCCCGAAGAAGTTTCGGGCATTATTGGTATTGTACCGGGAGTGCCGAAAGGGGTCCGGGGGTCCACCTGCCCCGGGGGGGCACATGGGCTGTAGGGGGTGCGCCCTAGCCTACATGGGCCAGGGGCACCAGCCCCAAGAGGCCCATGTGCCTAGAACAAGGAAAAGGGAAGAGTCCTAAGGGGGGAAAGCACCCCCCTAGGTGCCTTTGGGGAGGGAGGATTCCTCCCTAGGCCTGGCCGCACCACCTCCCTTGGAGGAGCGGCCAAGGCTGCACCCCAATTTTTCCCCTTGCCTCCAATAATAGTGGGGGAGAGGTAGGGGCTGGAGACACCAAATCCCACGCCCCGGCGGCAGCCCTACCTCTCCCAAAACTCCGTTTTCTCCTCAGATTGGTTCCGACAGCGTTTGGCGAAACCTGCCAGGAATGCACCACCACCATCTCCACCACGCCATCATTCTAGTTGAGATCCCATCTACTTCTCCTCTCTTTCTTTCTGGATCAAGAAGGAGGAGATGTCATCGAGTTGCACGTCTGCTGAATGTGGAGGTGCCGTCCGTTCGGCGCTAAATCGGATTGGATCGTGATTGGATTGAGAAGAGTACGACTACATCAACCGCGTTATATACGCTTCCGCTTTCGGTCTACAAGGGTATGTACATACACTCTCCTCTCATTGCTATGCATCTCCTAGATTAGATCTTGGGTGTTTTGTATGAAATTTTTTGACTTTCATGCTTCGTTCCCCATCAGACGATAGGACACAGGCCTTCTTGGACCGCAGGGCAACCTTGGACAGCATTGTTGAGAAGCACATTAACCTCGCCGCCAACACCGCTGCACCTCACCCATCGGTTGGTGACCCAATGCACTAGGGCAAGAGGATGTCGTTGATGGATCCGTATGCATCTTTATTTTTGTGTCAATTCCATGTATACTATAATTTTCTTACCTTTTCCATCAACTTCATAACTTTCGTACGTACCATGCATCAACCGTGCCAGAACCAGACTTATTATATATTAATATTGACATTTAATGGGAATTTTTAGGTCCCATGCAAGAAATGGGAATGGATTTCAAACTTCTGGGCGTGGTGGTTCAATTTGCGAAGGCGCACACATAAACAACCAAAACAAAGTCATTTTGGATGAAAGAGTGGCCATGTTACAATCGGAAATAGAAGGAGTATTGAAACCGTGGGCGTTCTACTAACCATTTAAGTGTTGCCATATGTCTCTCTTTCAATTGGCTACTAGGAGGCGCCGTGCGGGGTACTACCTCCGTCCTGGTTTATTGTTCCCCTTAGTGTTTTCTGCCAAATTTTGACTATGAATTCAATAACAAAATGTTAATGCATGTCATAAAAAATAGTATCATTGGAAACTATGTTCAAATACGAGTACATCCATATAAATGTTTATAACATGCATTAAAATATTGTCAATTAAATCTATCATCAAAATTTTATACAAAATACGAAAGGACAAATAAATTAGGACATAGTCCTTGAGTAGACAGGAGGCATGCGAGCAGACCGCTGCGCAGGCTCACCCCAAAGTTTCGTTCCGGCCCGCCCCTCAACGCATAGTAGCTTGGCATAGCACTTACATGTGGGACCGCATGTAAGGAAAGCGATGGTGGCCGAAATTGGCAAAACTCCGCCGCTTATCACACGGGAAAAGCCCAGCGCTAGCATTTGAATCGTTATTTCTATTTTTTGAGGGAAAATCGTTATTTCTATGTATCGGTCACGCCAGGAGCAAAACCAAGTGTTACAACTTACTAGTACAAGTTCAAAAGGAAAAGCCTGCATGTCCCACACGGGACCGCAGTTGAGGAAACCGACTATCGGCAAACCCCCACCCTGCCCGCCACACGAAGGCTGGGTAAGAAAAACGAGGAGGGAGAAGAGATGGTTGTAGCACGGACTCCAAGAAATATGGGGTCAGATGGGAGTCGTGCTGGTGGCGTGTGTCGTACTCCTAGACGTGGATGCTTGTTCTGGCCCATGCCACCCAACTATATTGTGGATTCGAGGTGCTGGTTACATACAACAAACACATTAACATATGGCCCACCTCACATTGTGGCCAAATTTCCTGGAGTCCGTGCTAGGCTAAAAAGTGTTCTTTGTGAGGGTGGAGGGCTGGTCTCAAGTTTAAAACTTGTTGTATTACGTATACGTAGACGTAGGGATAGTGCAGAAGTTTTGAAATTTTGAATCCAAACATCATAATGCAATTTCTACCGTTGATTGGACTCATCCAACGACCTAGGATGATGGGATTCGTAGCTATAGTAAAAACACCCGCCCGCCGCGCAAAGCATGTGAAGCTAAGTAGTAGTACTATTGTTGATCGGACTCACATGCTTTGCGCAATGCACAGACAAATATATATTTGGGAAAAAATTGCCGCATTGCAGCACCCACTCTGAGAAGTGACTCCAAAGCCATTCATAAATTTAGTTAGTTTATCACAGGCGTATCATTTAGTATTACATACAACAAGTCATCAACGCACAACGACAATGAGGATACATTCTAAATACTAAATTTTTTATCAAACAACAAATAACAAAGCAATGAAATAAACTCCAGGTCAACCAATCCTTGGCGTTGGAAACACCTGCTTTGAACCAGAAGTGGTTCTCTGGGGAGGGCCGGCTATTGTCAATATCGAGACCAATGCAAGACTCATCATCCAGGCTGAAGCGGCCTATATCAGGATGCATATTGTGATAGCCAGGGTAGGGAACCATAGCAATGTCCGAGGTAACATTGTGCCAACAGCAGCTAGATCACCTTTCACCATCATTGGATAGTTTAGTCCAAGGAAGAGCGAGTTTTCTCCAAGACTATCAATATTGAACCATGGAGAAGGTGCTAGCGCTAGCACACCAGTATCCATCCCAAATACCCTGGAATGGATGTTAGAATAGGTCCGGTGAGTGCGACCATGGGAGACAACACCTGCTTCCTTTGTAACATCAGCACTGCCCTGTATACAGACAAGAAGACGTGGTCCATCGGAGTAAGTTGCTTGGAGCCACTAAGTATGTAGGTCCTACTCGTCTTCATGGTCGTGATCATCACCATCGTCCTATCCCCCTTGGTTATAAAATATTCCAAGTATCGGCGGGGGAATGCTGACAGGACCATGGAAACACAAGAAGGTTAATCAGTATGGGGATACTAACACACATGCATGGTGAATGAAACAATTATAATTACAGTGGAAGACAAACGTACCAAAACAATAAGGATCCCATGGGAAAACAGTGCCAGAAGTGGTGGCAGCAAACACAAGACCCTTGTATTGAATTGCATTACAGTACACAGCCATGTATAGAAGCTGATTTTTGAGCAATATCCATCGAGTCGAAGGACTAAGGATGGCAACAAGCTTGTCGAAGATAGCGACAACACAAGCGTTCCTATAATCTGAAGAGCGACTAGGAACTCGACAAATTGCTATCTTCTATAGACGACAGTCATCATGATTGTATTTGAACATACATAGATCATCGGTGTGCTCAACCTCATGGCAGTCTGAGATTTTTGGAAGTGGAATCCGGTGACGAGTGTACACATTCACAAGTTCCCACTCGTAGTTGTACCCAATATAAACAACCCAATCTTCATTTGCGCCTGCCCAGGCCTTACCCTTAAGCGATGGCGTCTTAACATCACACATATCATTATCAAGCGGCATCAACTTGCACAAGGCAAGGCTTCCGTCGTCCCCGCGCCAGCGTGCAGGGTCATGGTGAAGAAGATAGGGTAGATCAAACCACTCCTGAAGCTTTGGGTTCTTTGTAATGATGTTATTTGTTGAGTCAAGACTGGTCTTGAACGAACCTGCCATGCTAGCCATGGTGATGACATTGCACTGATCAATGAGTTTCTCCACCACGTCATCTTTCAGATCGGGGCAAGAATAACGTGGTTGTTTCCTGCCTGTTCCCTCCATCGAGAAGACGAACAATGGCAGATGGAAGATTCAAGGGAAATGGAGGGAGGAAGAGCGTGCGACAGCAGTTCCAAATTGAGAGGGAATGGAGAAGAGGTGGTGGATGGTTCCCACGGTACAGGAAGAGGCTAGTGGCGAGCTTACGGTTGCCATGGTATAAAAGAGACGCCCCGGCCTAGATAGACCTCAGTTCGGAAATTATACAAAAGGACTCGCCGTCATCTTCCTGACATGTTGGAACGGGACCACATGCCAACAAAACATGGTGTGTCATTTCTCCTGCAAAATCCGATCTGGCTGCGTTGGCCCGAGGTGCCGCATTATTTCTCGACTTTACTTTTTTAATGGTGTGCCATTCAGTTTTGAAGCACAACTAATTGGTAGTGTATGCAGAAAAAATATAAACTACTCTACCGCTACTCTACCTCTAGTACTAGTACTAGTAAGATATATAGGATGGAGCTTTAACGCTTGCTTGCTAAGGGCTGCTAATACGTCTCCAACGTATCTACTTTTCCAAATGCTTTTGCTCTTGTTTTGGACTCTAATTTGCATGAATTGAATGGAACTAACCCGGACTGACGTTGTTTTCACCATAATTGCCATGGTGTTGTTTTTGTGGAGAAATAAAAGTTCTTGGATTGAGCTGAAAATTTACGAAGAATTATTTCAGAATATATAAAAATACAGGCAGAAGAAACTACCAGAGGAGGTCCACCAGGTAGCTCCCGCAACCCTATCTCCAACTCCATAAGTACCCATTCATGCAGAAAAAAACAGAGAGAAGGAATTATCGCGTTTCACAATACAGAGCGGCCACCACCTCCTGTTCTTCATCGGGAGAGTAGATCTGGAGTCTGTTCTGGGCTCCGGAGAGGGGGATTCATCGCCATCGTCATCACCAACCCTTCCGCATCACCAATTTCATGATGCTCACCACCGGGTGTGAGTAATTCCTTTGTAGGCTTACTTGATGGTGATGGGTTGGATGAGATTTATGATATAATCGAGTTAGTTTTGTTAGGGCTTGATACCTAGTATCCACTATGTTCTGAGATTGATGTCACCAGGGCCTGAGTGCCATGATTTCAGATCTGGACCCTTTATGTTTTCACGAATATATTCCTGTTCTTAATCCTACCATGCAAGTTATATGCACCAATTACGTGTTATGATCCACATACCCCAAGGTGACAATAATTGGGATTCTTTTTGGTGATTACCATAGTTTGAGGAGTTCATGTATTCAGTATGTGTTAATGCTTTGTTTTGGTTCTCTATTAAAATGAGGCCTTAATATCCCTTAGCTTCCTTATGGACACCGCTGCCACGGGAGGGTAGGACAAACTATGTCATGCAAGTTCTTTTCCATAAGCACGTATGACTATTTACAGAATACATGCCTACATTACACATTGATGAATTTGAGCTAGTTCTGTGTCGCCCTAGGTTATGACTATTACATGATGAATATTATCCAACATTATCACTGATCCAATGCCTACGAGCTTTTCACATATTGTCTGTTGCTAAGTTACTATTGTTGCTGCTACTGTCACAATTGCTATAAAAATACTGCTACTACTATTACCGCTACTGTTGCTACTATTACCACTGCTGTCAATTTATCATCTACCGTGCTACTAATCACTTTGCTGCAGATATTTAGTTCTCCAGGTGCGGTTGAATTGACAACTCAACTTCTAATACTTGCAAATATTCTTTGGCTCCCCTTGTGTCGAATCAATAAATTTTGGTTGAATACTCTACCCTCAAAAACTGTTGCGATCCCCTATACTTGTGGATTATGAAGACCTTTTTCTGGCGCTGTTGCCGGGGAGCATAGCTATATTTGCTGAGTCACTTGGGATTTATATCTATTGATCACTATGAATAATCTTATGGATGATAGAACCAAGATCGTTCCCTCTAAGATGAGGGGAGCTAAGGAACTGTTATCTAGCTCTGCACTTGATTCACCTTCTGTTTTGAGTAAGCTTGCAACACCACCACCTGCTATTAATTCTGATATGTCGCAACTAATTGATCATGCTACTTCTACTATGAATGATGCTAGTACTTTGCGTGATGATAATGTGCCACTAGGTGAATTTCTTGATGAACAACTTGCTAGAGCCAAAGAAACTGAGAATGCTGAAACTGATGAAATTATTGAGACTAAAAATTATGAAACACCTATTAGACCTAGCTCTCCTAGATATGAATTGCCTAAGATACCTGAAGGATATATTATGGATCGAGAAGTTGCTAGGGACTTTCTTGCTTGTTACGATAGAGACGATCTAAAAAAATATTTAGCCAAGTTGAAAGAAAAATCTCTGAATACTAGAATGAAATGTGATCCTAAGTTTGGTACTTCACCTATCTTTATTACTGATAAGGATTATGAATTCTCTGTTGATCCTGAGTTGATTACGTTGGTTGAATCTGATCCTTTCCATGGCTATGAAACGGAAACTGTTGTGGCACATCTTACTAAATTAAATGATATAGCCACCCTATTTGCTCATGAGGAAAAAATTTGCTATTACTATATTCTTAAGTTATTTCCTTTCTCCTTAAAGGGTGATGATAAGACATTGTATAATACTCTTGCTCCTGGTTGTGTGTGTAGTCCCCATGATATGATATATTAGTTGTCTGAAAATATTTTCATGCTCATAAGAAACAAGCTGCCTTACAGGAAATATTTAACTTTGTGCAAATTGAAGAAGAGAGTCTCCCACAAGCTTGGGAGAGGCTTCTCCAATTGCTTAATACTTTGCCTGATCATCCTCTTAAGGAATATGAAATACTAGATATCTTCTATAATGGAATAACCGATGCTTCTAGGGACTACCTAGATAGTTGTGCTGCTTGTGTTTTCAGGGAACGAACCGTTGAACAAGCTGAGGAATTATTGAATAATATATTAAAGAATGATAATGATTGGACACTTCCTGAACCACCACCTGAACCTACTCCAAAGAAGAGAAGTATTCTATTTCTCAGTCCTGAAGATATGCAAGAGGGAAAGAAATGTACGAAGCAAAAGGGTATTAAAGCTGAAGATGTTAAGAATTTACCACCTATTGAAGAAATACATGGTCTTGACACACCACCACAGGTGGTAAAGGTAAATTCTCTTATAATGTTTGATGAAGGTGATTTTCCTTATAATAAATCTCCTAGTCGATGCTTGTATGAATTTAACAACTACATTATCAAGCAAGATCACTTCAATGCTTATGTTATGAAACAACTGAAACATAATGCCTATATGATTGATCGCTTGAGTGACTTGTTGTTTAGAATTAAAAATGTTGTTAAAGGTGTAGGAAAACATGCTTCTATGGTTCAAACCCAGTTAGAACAAGTGGCTAAATCTCAAAGTGATTTTCTTAATGGAATGAATAGTAATATGAATGATCATGCTGTTAGAGTAATGACTAGAGGAGGTAGAATGACTCAGGAGCCATTATATCCTGAAGGTCAGCCTAAAAGAATTGAAAAAAGAATCTCAAAGAACTAATGTTGATGCACCTAGTCCATATAAAAAGAAAAAGAAAAATGATAGGACTTTGAATACTTCTAGTGAACTGAAGTGGAAAAACCTTTTGAGAATGATAATGATGTTTCTATTCCTGATGCTGAAACACAATCTGGTGATGAGCACTCACTTAGTGATAATGATAATGACAAAGATGATGCTCATGTAGATGCCCAACCAGATAATGATAATGAGCCTATAATGGTGTTGAAATAGAACATGTTGTTGATCTTGATAACCCACCTCCTAAAAACTAACATTATGATAAAAGAGACTTTGTTGCAAGAAAACATGGTAAAGAAAGAGAACCATGTCTCGTGGGTTTAACATGGTAGATGCTCCAGTAAAAGGACTTAGGTATGGAGCCATCGCTACGACGATTAGCTTGAAGGGGTTGAGCGAGACGAGAGACATGAGTTTACCAGGTTCGGCCCCTCACCAACGAGGTAAAAGCCTACGTCCTGCTTTGTGTTGTATTGATTGAGTATCGATTACAAGGGAGCGGAATCACTTAACCTAGCTCTCAATCAATTGTAACTTAAGTTTAACCCGCCGCAGGGACTCACCTTTATATACACAGGTTGAGGCCCTGGGCTTACAAGAGTCTAGGTCGGGTCATACAATCGTGACCGACTCTGGTTCTAAGTCGCCTTACCTTGCTAGGCAAGTCGCCGTCGGGCGGCTTAACCTTCCGGGTAACACGCCACCTCCGGGTCTTGGGCCTTCAACTGGCCCGTGTTGTAAGCCGCCTCTAGGCCTTCATATCTTGGCTCCTTGGGCCTTTCCAAGCCTCATAGTTGAGTCGCCAACAGCGTAACCCGGCCCCTCCTGGGCGGGTTACACCGTGGGGTTATATCCCCAACATTAGGCCCCAGATTGATTTGAACCTGTTCATGTCAATCTTCACTCTCTGGTTGGCGAACCTTCTTTAATTCTTCTAAAGCTTGACCTTGAATAGATATTCATAACCCGCCATAAAAACAGATGACATCACGTTATTAAATTCAGAAAAATCCTTATGACATCACAACGGATCTTTGCATCAACCAGCCATTTCGAAAATCGAGGCGCCCCTCACACGATAGTAATTATTATGCCTCCTCGATCTTCGCGCATGTCGTTTCACTGTTCCATCTTTCCCTTATAAATAGGCACGGGGGGCCTACCTTTTCACTTTTTACCCAGGCGACCTCCTCTTCATCTTCTTCCTCGCACCATTCATCGCAACCGGAGCTCCGCCGCCCAGCCGAACTTCGGCAACAACTCCGTCAAGGGCTGTTGCATCAACCTGTTGGGACCAGAAATCTGCGGCGCTCATCCGCTCTTCACCAGTACCGTCAGGTATCATTCTTCTCTTTTCCTAGATCCACATTAGGGCACTCGAGTTCATAGAGTTCATCGTTGTTCGTCCAAGTTCATTCACCCTCTGTCTAGAAGTCGTATTTCAATCCAAAAACAGGGTAGGACTAGGGCAGAAACAATTTTAGTCCCTATTTTGCATCTTGGATAGATCCCTTCTTTTTTCAGAATCAACACACAGCCGCTAGTTCCTCCACTGCTGCGCTCTAGGTTTAGCAATTTATTCACTTTTTCTGAACTGCTGTAGATCCGTGAATATGGCTGCAATCTATAAAACTTGTTTGCCCTATACTTAGCAAAATTTCAAAAACCTTTGATCCGTAGATAATTGACCCGCCCTTCATTGTCCGGGCGGCTTAATCACGAATTTGTAACCCGCTAAGAATTCCAAAGATGCTTCTTTCACCTAACCCGCCAACATGTTGCTGGCTCATACTTTCATAACTTAACCCGCCATATTCTTATGGCCTGATAATTACTCCACCCCATGGCTAGGGCGGCTCATAATTCCTTGATGGTCCATTGTAATATGTAGTTTTTTTAACCACAGCTAGTTCATTACTGCTGAAATATCATATAATCACTTAAGCGGCTTACCGTTGCAATTGTAACCCGCTACGCTCTTATTCCTTGGTCGCAGCCCTTTCACCTGATCAATCATGACCAAGGGTCACACTTCTTGCGATTGGGTTTCTTCTAGAGTCTCCGAGCTCTCACTGAATGAGTATGTGGACATGGGGGTCTTGCCAGCTAAAGATGTCATCCACTAGCGGGTTCCATGTCCTGAAACTACTCCTCAACCTAAAGAGGGTGAAGTTGTCATTTTTGCGGATCACCTTCTCCGTGGCTTTTCACCGCCTGGGTCAAAATTCTTCCGAGACGCTCTGCATTTTTACAACCTTCACCCCCAAGACATTAGTCCCAATTCCGTCTCCAATCTGTGCCACTCTCAAGTGTTCTACAAAGTGTATCTTCAAGAAGAACCCACTGTTGATCTCTTCCGAGATTATTTTTATATCAACCGCCAGACTGAAATGTCAGATGGGCCCACTCTTGAGCTTGGAGGTGTTTCCATCCAGAGGTAGAGAGATGTAACTTTTCCCTCAGTCGCTCTGCCCAGCCATCCCAAGGACTGGAATTATACCTGGTTCTACTGCATGGACACCTCCCCTGCTGGAGAAAACCCCTTGCGGAGTTACCGCCCCTACCGGCTCACCACCAACGGCGTGCTTCCAGGTCGATTAACTGCCATAGAGCGCGCCCAGTATGCCTCCACCTTTTCAAAGATTCTAGCTTTGATTGCCAACGGCTTAACTGGAGTTGATATGGTCCGCTGCTGGGTCGCATGGAGAATTTTACCTCTGAGCCGGCGCAACGGCTTAATGTGCCAATATACCGGTGATACAAAGGACTCACAGCGTTACAACCAAATGCGTCTGACTGATAAAGAGATCAATTACACAATTAAAATGTTGCTTGGGGAGTCTTTGGAAAATTGCAGCAAAGTCGGATTGAATCCTTTCTACACTCTTAACCCGGCTCCTGATGTAAGTATTCTGAACAAATCTTCATTTTTGTTTGTCTATCTCTTATACTTCATATCCTTGAAATTATTGCTCATGTATGTATACAGGCCGACTCTCCTTTCTGGAGGAAGAAACTAACCACTGCCCCACCCACTAAGAAGCCTAGGGGAGCAAAGTCTCGTGGCACGGGTCGTCGTAAACAACAAGCCGCACAAGAGCTTTTCGAGCTAGATGAGTCGGAGGTAGAACTTGACTCCCTTGGTCTTCTCTTTATGCAACCTATTGATGCTGATTCCTCTCAGGACGACATGGAGACAAGCCAGGCTCATGAAGCAGAGGTAACTATTATCTCCTCCGACTCAGAACCCTTGCCAAGAAAGAAAACACGGCGGGTCATCCGAAAAGTAAGATTTTCTCACCCTCTTGCTCATTTGGATCCCAATTTTCTTTTGAAGAAACAGCAGCACGAGTCAAGGTGTCAGTCCCGGATTGGCGGCGCTGAAGACCTAATGGCCGGCTTATCCAACACACCGGCTCCCCGGAAACATCGTAATGAGGTGCCTCATAGCTCGACTCTATCCCTTCCAAAGGTTGGTCTCATGTGTAACCTCTTAATTCTTCTGATTCAAACTATCAGGTAACGGCTCGATGCTCTAGCGACTCAACCGGAACACAACTTCCTGTCTTTGTTGTCGCCCATGGGTAAGTACTTTCATCTGTTGATAAAAACCTGGTGGTTATATACTCATAAATTCTTGTATTCTTGTCACAGGGACAAAGCAAAGGCGGGTAAGAAACAAAAGGTGGGCGGCTCTTCAAAAGACCCCAAGACTTCTGAGTCGAAGACGCAGGTGCCGGAGGCCCCTGAGGCCTCAATCCAAAATCCTGAAGATCCTGTGAACCAGCAATATGACCCGCCTCCACAGACTGATGTTGCAACCTTTGAGCCTATGGACAATGAGGTTAACCCGGCAATCAGCCTTGACCCGCCAAGTCCTAAGCCACCCTCTCCTGCCAAATCAACTGAAGAGATCCCTCCTGAGAAGAATTCTGATGATATTATGGTCACTGGGACAGCTTATACAGCGCCAGGAGCCTCCACTGTGCTAACCAAGCCTAGTACCAAAGAAGAGTCACCTTTATTGGAGAAAGGCAAGGCCAAGTTGGATCTGGAGAGCTATTCCTCTTTTAATGCAGGTGAGGTGTATGCGGGCTACTTGAGCCGCCTTCACACAAGCCGGGACATGGAGGCCGGGTTAGTCCATCTAATGAAGCAGAAATACGAGGTATGAGTATATCAAATGCCACTTTAACCTTGTATATATAAACCCATACTAGCCCCCAAGTCTTAAGTATAGGAGTAACATTGTGTATGCTTGAGACTTGTGAAAATTTCCAAAGTGTAGCCCCCAAGGGCCGACTTATCTTGATAAGATGAGCCGGGTTTTGTAATCACTTATGAGAGCCAAATACGTAGCCCCCAAGGGCCGTCTTATCTTGATAAGATGAACCGGGTCATGATATAAATTGAAATGACCTATATTAGCCCCCAAGTGCCAACTATATTGCTTGCAATGTGCTTGGGACTTGAAAATCTTTGTGAAATATGGACCTTATCATCTTAACATTGCTTGTTACCCTTTTACAGGAAGCTTTGAGTTTGGGCGAGTCAAATATCGTCGAGTTAAAGAAAAATCTGGAGACGCAGCAAAGTGAACGCGCCAAGGTTGAATTAATCCTAAAATTGTCATTGGAAAATATTGAGAAGATCAAGGCAGGCTTTGATGCTGAGAGACGCCTGGGATACTGATAAAGCTACACTGCTGAAGAGAGCAGAAGGGGCTGAGAAGCAACTTAAGCCGGTCACTGGCGAGCTTGCCGGCTTAAAAAAGCATATATCCCAAATGACAGCCGCCATCTTTGGTAAGTTAAAACTTGTATTCAATTGAAGCTAGCCATACGTCAATTGAAATGTGGTGACCCGACTGGCAACTCAAAACACTTGACTGCTTAACTCAACTGACTTTTTTTGCAATTATATGATAGTTGCCAGAAGTGCCAACCTTGGCAAAAACATGCTGTTGAAACTTAAAGCTGTCTACTCATTAACGAAACAACTTTATTCTGGGAGCCTGTGAACCCTTGTGGTTGTAGAAAGTTTCAAGAAACCTCCAACTGCTATCAAAACTGTGCTAGAACATCTGTCAATTGTGCCATCACAGATTGAAGAAATAAAGCTATCAGCCGCCCACGCAGGAGCCCTTAATGCTTTAAGTCGGGCTAAGGCTTGGCAATCAGAACTAGACCCGGTAGAAATGGCCAGCGGGTGTCCAGAGTTCAATGCTGATGGCTCGGTATTCCAAGAACAAGACTTTGCCAAATATGCTAGGGAGATGCGGCCTCTAGCGTGTCAACTTGCGCAAGAGGTGGGTCTGTCCAAATATCAGGCGGCTTATGACAGCAACAACACCAGGATCAAGCCGCCATCTCATGAAATCGTGGATTTAACTCCTCCAAGGCGTAAGCACGATTTTGCCCCTGAGCTTGATCCTTCGCTTATCTTTAACGATGAAGCTACATTCGAGGCTTTAACTGGCATCGACTGGACATCGGCTACTCTCCAGATGGTAGACGAGGGAGAGCCGGCACGGGGTGACCCGGAGGCCTCTACCTCAAGGCGCCAGGACGACAATAACCCGCCAGGCTAGAACCCGGACGGCACTGATGCCGGCGCAATGGAGTAATGTAACTCCGGAAACACTTGGCCAAAAACTTTTGGGCTCAGCTGTAGCCTTGTAATAGGTAGCTGAAAAACAATTATCTGCTCTACCATGCCTTCGTGCATGTTTTTCCAACTATGCTTCAGCAATGCAATCTCTATTGATCATGTCTTATATTTAACTGGTTAACTTTGCCAAAGTTTCTTGAAATCTTGATATATAATATGTAAAAGATCCAACAGTGTTTTGTACTAGCAAATTATGGTCACAATCCAGGGCGAGTCAAAGAACCCAACCATCCAAGGTGACTTAAAGCCATATCCAGTCTTTGAAAAAATCACTATGGCGGCTTATAGCCTTAGTAAGCCCAGTATAGAGCAATATAACCCGGATCTTATATGACCCGGCAAATTTTCATCTACAAAAAAACTTCTACAAAACAGAAAACATAGAGTATGTATGACTCAAATATATGTTATGCCGGCTTATAAAGCACGTCCAAAACAAATTGATTTTTGAAAAACTCAATTTTTTGCTTCAAAGAAGCTTGGCATGAAAGCCTATCATCCCGTAAGCCGGCTCTCATGTGACATAAATCCGTCGTTTAAACCTTAACTAGTTCAGGGTCTTATTAACAAGATTGATTGTTAAGAGTACGAATGGGCCACATAGCAGAGAGACTACAGCAGACAGGTTGGTTTGTCCTATCTCAATGTAAGCCGGCCCTTGCGTGACATAAGCCGCCGTTTTAACCTTGACGAGTTCAGGGTCTCATAAAATATTGACTACCAAGAGTACGACGGGTCACCTGGTGGAGTAGCAAGTTGCAAACAGGTAGGTTTAACCCATTCATGGCATCAAAGCCGGTCAAAGTGGTTTATAAAAGCTATGCTCATAAAGAAGGAAGCCCCCAAGCGACCTATGGCATGAAAGCCGATCAAGAGGGTCATGAAGCTAGGCTCATAGAGCAGGAAGCCCCCAAATGACCTATAACATGGCATAAAAGCCGATCAAGAGGGTTATGAAGCTATGCTCATAGAGCAGGAAGCCCCCAAATGACCTATAGCATGGCATTAAAGCCGATCAAGAGGGTTATGAAGCTATGCTCATAGAGCAGGAAGCCCGCAAATGACCTATAACATGGCATAAAAGCCGATCAAGAGGGTTATGAAGCTATGCTCATAAAGCAGGAAGCCCCCAAATGACCTGATGATTAATCAATAATGATTCTTGCTAAGAAAATTTGAGATGAAACGACAGAGGCCCCAAAATTTGGGGATGCTGTCTTTATTATACTGCTCATAAAGAGGTATGTACATCGATGAAGGTATATACAATGATGAGAGCCAAGGACTCAAGTGTAGTAAGGTCGAAGATGAGCAATGTTCCATGGCCTGTTGGTCTCCTTCTCAGACATGCGGGAATCTTTTTTCTCTCGTATGTCGATGAGGTAGTAGGACCCGTTATTGAGATTTTTGCTGACCATAAAAGGTCCTTCCCAAGGTGGTGAAAGCTTATGCATCACTATCTCATCTTGAATCAAACGGAGCACTAAGTCGCCCTCTTGAAAAGTTCAGCTTCGAACCCTACAGCAGTGATAGCGACGTAGGTCTTGTTGATAGATTGTTGAAGCAGCCATCGCAAGATCACGCTCTTCATCCAAAACATCAAGTGCATTCTGACGTGCTGTCTTGTTATCAGCTTCAACGTAAGCCGCCACCCTTGGCGAGCCATGACGAATATAACTTGGGAGAACCGCCTCTGCGCCATAAACCATGAAGAGAGGCGTATAGCATGTCGATCTATTAGGGGTGGTTCTGATACTCCGAAGGACTGAATGGAGCTCTTCAACCCAACATTCGGTCCAAAGGAACCATAAGCTGGGGCTTAATGTCTCTCTAAATTTCTTGGTTAGCCCATTCTGCTTGACCATAAGACTGTGGATGAGCCACTAAGGAAACATCAAGATGGATATGCTCTGTTTGACAGAACTCTTTCATAGCACCCTTAGACAGATTAGTGCCATTATCAGTGATGATACTATGAGGTTAACAAAAATGGAAGATCAGCTTTTTAACAAACTGAACTGCAGTTGCTACGTCACAATTGCTAATTGGCTCCGCCTCAACCCGCTTGGTAAACTTGTCAACTGCCACCAGAAGGTGGGTCTTCTTATCCTTAGACCTCTTGATGGTCCAACCATATCAAGCCCCCAGACTGCAAATGGCCAAGTTATTGGGATCATACGCAATTCCTGAGCTGGCACAAGAGCTTGTCTGGAAAATTTCTGACACCCATCGCACTTGCTAACGATATCCTATGCATCAGCATGAGCCGTTAACCAATAAAACTCATGACAAAAAGCTTTCACCACCAAAGATTTTTGAGCTGGTGTGATGACCACAATTGTCTTCATGAATCTCTTGTAAAATTTCACGGCCCTCCTCAGGAGAAACATAGCATTGGAACACGCCTGTCACACTGCATCGGTGTAACTCGCCGTTGACAATAGTCATGGACTTAGACCACCTGGTGATCTGTCGTGCCAACATTTCATCTTCGGGTAACTCGCCCCGGGTTATATAAGCCAGATAAGGCAATGTCCAATCAGGAATAGCGTGAAGAGCCGCCACCAACTGTGCCTCCGGGTCAGGGACAGCAAGGTCTTCTTCAGACGGTAACTTGACCGAAGGATTGGGTAAGACATCAAGGAATACATTAGGGGGCACTGGCTTATGTTGAGACCCAAGCCAGGACAGTGCATCAGCCTCCTCGTTCTTCCGTCGATCAAGGTGATCCACCTGATAACCCTTAAAGTGACCAGCAATATTATCAACCGCCTGATGATAACCGCCATGAGCGGGTCTTTAGTGTCCCACTTGCCAGAGCCTTGCTGCGCCACCAGGTCTGAGTCGCCCAAGCACCTGACCCGGCTTAAATTCATTTTCTTAGCCATACGAAGGCCATGGAGCAAAGCTTCATACTCAGCTGCATTGTTAGTACAAGGAAACATTAATCTTAAAACATAACAGAATTTTTCACCTCGTGGGGAAGTCAAAATAACTCCAGCCCCTGAGCCTTCCAACTGCCTGGACCCATCAAAGTGGATTGTCCAATATGTGTTGTCAGGTTTCTCCTCAGGTGTCTGCAACTCTGTCCAATCATTGATGAAATCCACCAAAGCTTGAGACTTGATGGCTATTCTTGGCACATCCTTCAAATTTTGAGGCCCAAGTTCAATTGCCCACTTAGCAACCC
Source organism: Thinopyrum elongatum (assembly GCA_011799875.1). NCBI lineage: Eukaryota > Viridiplantae > Streptophyta > Magnoliopsida > Poales > Poaceae > Thinopyrum > Thinopyrum elongatum. Next base: position 233,682,399 of record CM022300.1, read on the forward strand.
GGCGTCTGGCCTCTCTGTTCTGAATAATATCTCCTAAAGGAGCAGAGCTGACCATAGTAATAGGATGTTCAAGAAAGTAATGTTTCAGCTTGCGACTCGCCATGAACACCCCGAACACTAGCTTCTGCCAATGTGGATATCGTTGCTTGGACTTAGTCAACACCTTAATGACATAGTAAGCCGGCCGCTGAAGTGGGTACTCCTTACCCGCCTCCTTACGCTCCACAACAACTGCCACGCTGACTGCTTTGTTATTAGTAGCCACGTACAGGAGCAAAGGCTCTTTTTCAATGGGAGCAGCAAGGATGGGCAGCTCAGCTAATTGTTTCTTGAGCGCTTCAAACGCCTCGTTGGCAGCATCACTCCAAACAAGTGATATGTCTTCTTCATCATCTGATATAAAGGAATTGCCTTCTCTCCCAGGCGACTTATGAACCGGCTTAAAGCTGCGATGCGACCCGCCAAACGCTAGACGTCATTGACACACGCCAGCTTAGAAAGCGAAGTGATGGCCTTTATCTTCTCCGGGTTAGCCTCAATGCCCCTCTCTGAGACCATGAAACCCAACAGTTTACCTACAGCACACCAAAAACACATTTGCCCGGGTTAAGCATCATTTTGTAGACCCGAAGATTGTCAAAAGTTATCGGTGTTCTGGGAACCAGGGTACCCAGACTTGCCTGCCTGCAGCCCACGGTGTGGCTCCCTCGACGGCCTGGTACGACCTACCTCCAAGACCACCAAGACAAGACCCTCGCGAGGGTCAGGCCTCGAGAGGAGGATGACACCAAGACCTCCCGAGGGAGCGCTCTCCCCAGGCGGCCTCCCAAGGAGCGGAGAATTCTATGCAGGTACCCAGCCTCACGAGGCTGCGATGACGTGAGCCATGACGACCAATGCTAGGTGGGCGCCAGCAGGTGCAGAGGAGGCAGTTTCCTCTTTGGTGCTTAGGAGGCAAGGACATGCGTGGGTTCCCGAGGAATCTCCCGAAGGTTTCCATTCCGGTGCTACAAGACCAAGACCACAGGCCCGGGAAGGAGGAGGTCATCGCCGAGCCCACCACTGCGTCATGACCGGAAGCTTTGCAGGCGAAGACCACTTTTCGTCAGGATTAGATGTACTACTTGTCCCCTTTCAAATTGGCTGTTCTGGGATCCCTTCCCGCCTAAGTTTCGAGGGAAGAGGACCAAGGCCACTATAAATATAGGTTAGCCACCACCATAGAAGGGGTCGACTCATTTTAACCCCCGAGCCCTCACGAGGTTGTTCATCCTCTGTACTAGTTCATCCTCAGCCCCTCGTGAGGCCAATCCACCACAAAGCAGGAGTAGGGTTTTACACCGCAAGGTGGCCCGAACCTGGGTAAACTGCTGTGTTCATCTTCTTCCTTGCTCCTGCGAATTAGGCTAGGCTAGGTTGTGGGGCGACGGGCGCTAGGCTTGAGAGATTGAGATCTTCACACATGCCCCAGAGTTCGAACCTTCTTGGGTCTGTGGAGCCCTGAATCTCACATTTGGCATGCCAGGTAGGGGCGTGTCGAAGCCCCGCCTCTTCACCAGCCATGCTCCATCCTCGCCTTGTGACACCCATGACAAAGACTGGCCGAGCCCTCATCGAGCGGTGGGCCACGCGCTGCGATCGGACGGCGCCCTACAGCCGCAGCGTCTCCCGCCGTGCCCTGCCTTCCTTGTCAAGTCGTCACCAAGGGCAGGACTTGTCACCATCACCCCCCGCGCGGCGCAGCGGGTGTGCCGCCGCATCCTCTGCAGGCGCTACCGCGCCGCCGTCCCTCCATGCTACGCGAGGGCTAACGGGCGTGCAGGCCGCACTCCTCGCGGCGTGCGAATTTCTGCGCTATCGCCCCACCAACGGCGACCATGCCGTCTTGCTCAATTGGGTCGCTGAGCTGCTCGACGTTGCCTGCCAGGGTATGGGGCCCTTGTGCCCCCCGCCCGTACTGCGACCCTCATCACGGGCCCGAGCGTGCCCTTGCTGCATTTGCTCACCCCCCTTAGGAGGATCTGGTGGGCCAAGCGGCAGAAACAAACCCGGCGGGACCTCCCTCCCAGCCCAAGAAGCGCTCCCACGAGCTTCGGGCAGGGTAGACGACCCCCCGGGGGATGCGCCGCGACGGGCCACCTCATGGCCATTGTGACCCACCAGCACTGGTGTCCGCTGGGGCCCCAACCGCGCCGTTAATTGCCCTTCCCCCAAGGCAACAAGTATTTTCAGAGCGTACGTGCTAACTTTTGGATGCAGGTGAACTACGCTTCCGCAGCGCACCGGGGAAACGACGGGCGGGCTAGGCGTGTGAAGGCACGCCGGGCGCATGGCACGTCCTGAGCGCGAACAGCGTCCCAGGGGAGCCCAAGGACTTGAGGGGCCCATGAGGCTAGGATGCCTCATGAGGGCTCGGGGCCTCCTGGGCCGCGACCGCTCAACGCCGGGACCCCAGAGACCCAAAGGCTCGGGAGGTGTCCGCAGCCTACGCCGCAAGTCGGCCGGGCGGCCCGTGGGCTGTGAGAAGGCGCATCGCATTGCCCACTGGTAATCGCTACGTCGGCGACCCCGCCCGGGGCCATCCACGCCTCAGACTCACCAGCGCGTGATCCGGGGACCAGGGGCTGGGTTCCCCGCCGGGGAGGAAGGCGGTCGCCTTGCACTCTTCCAGTCTCCGCCCGTGACACTCTCACGTAATAATGAGTGGGGTTGTACACGCCCGGAGTCTCCTGAGCGCTGCCCTTGAGCCTCACGGGGGCTCCCACCCATGCCCAAGTGGAAGCCCCATGCTCCCCGCTGGCGGACGACACGGTCAGTCAGCGACTATGCCCACGCCTAGTGGAAGCCCCATGCTCCGCGCTGGCGGGAAGACTAGAAGACTAGCATAGGTGCCGAACGCGGCTGTTCTTTGCTTTCTCTTGTAACCGAATTTGCTGCTTCTTTGAGTGAATTTGAAGTTCTTGCATTCTCATCTTTAAAAAAAGGGGGGGGCTCGCTTTCTTTTTCTTGTGGTGCTTCCTCTCTTGATTTCCGTCTTTGCGAAAGCAGGCGGGCACCCGTGGCTCCCTCCATCGCACCCCGTGAGCGGGGGCTGGGCACGGTGCGCACGCTTGGGTCAGCCCAGCAGTGCTGAAGATGCCCTAAGGGCTCAGGCCACAGCAGTCACGGCCTTGACCGCGCGCACACCTCTCTCGGACCTCGGCGTCCGGATCCTCGCGCGGCGCTCCCAAGTGAGCGAGCGGGTACGTATGGCCCGGGGTCTTCGTCAAGCGCCCGCCTCCGGAACTTTGTCGGACATTGCGACCCGACATGACAATGACGGCCGCCCCTGCTCAGGGGCCGCAGGCGCGCAAAAAGTAAAGGAAGGGCGACATCAGGGAGTGCAATACTATTTAATACATCATAGATAAGGTTCTTCCAAAAAATACTTTCGCATCCCCGCGGGGTCACATCCAAAGTCTTGACAGGAAAAGAGGAGAAAACAAGCCTAGGGAGATGCGCTATCACTGTCGCTGCTGCCATGGTCACCGTCGTCAGCCCCGCGTTCCTCAACCATGGGCACACCCACATCCTCGGCAGGGGCAAACTCCGCGATCAGGTCGTCCACATGATCCTCCACCCGGTCCGCTGGGGCACCTTGGATTGCTCCGGCCATGGGGGCTATTGCGGCCTTGAAGTCGAAGTCAGGATCGGAGCGGAGAAGATGGCTGAAGACGCGCAAGAAGGTCACGGCTCCTCTCCTCGACGAGCCAGCGCGCCTTCGTGGACTCACCTTCGCGGCGTGCCACGACCTTGGTGAAGAAGCTGAGGTAGCCGGTGTCATCAGCAACAAGCGGACTGGAGACGTTCTCATTGCAAATGCTGCTCAGGGCTTGGTTGGCCCTGCACCCGAGGGCCTCGAACATCTGGGAGCGCTCGTGCTGTAGCACCCGGGCTCGGCCCGCCTCATCTGAAGCTTTCTCCACGAGGGAGGAAACGCCTTCCACCTGCTTGAAAAGGAAGGACAGCTCGGCCTCAGCAGCGGCCCGGGTGTCCGCCGTGGTTTTCTCGCGTCGCTCCGCCGTGGCTAACTTCTCCTTGAGGCCATCGGCCTCGCCTTTTATCTCATCGCGCCGCGTGCAGAAGCGGGCCTCCTGAAGCTCCAGCTTCCGGCGATATTTTTCAGCAAGGGCCCTGCGGACCCCCGCTACCCTCTTGTCAGCCTCCTCTCGGATCATCGTCTCCCGAGAGGTGAGAGCGTCCTCAGCGGTGGCCACCTGGCGCTCCATCACCTCCAGACGCTCGTGCTCCAGGCTCTGTTCTAGCGCCTCCAGCGTCAGCGTGTCCTCGAGCACATAGAGCCTTGCTCCGCCCGTAGGCTGCCCGCCTACCGAGGCCACAAGCGTCACTTTGCGTGCCAGGACATGTCGCTCGAGGGTGGCGTTTGAAGCTTGGAACTCCCTCTCGCGCTTCTTGGCCACCTCGCACTAGCAGTCTGTGGCTCGGGCCTCCTCCAGGGCACGATCGCGAGCCTCCTTCGCCACGGCAAGGGACTCCTCCACCTCCACGCATGCATGATCGCGCTGTAGGCGACCGAAGTTGACGGTGACCCCGAGCTGGCGCCAGGCGCAAGCGTTCCACCTCAAGGTGCGTGTCGACGTCGCCAAGCTCCACCCGGAGGTGCCCGAGCGCGCTCGCCGCCTCCTGGAGAAGGCCGTGCCCAACGCTCGGCTGGGGTTTTCCCCCACGCCCCAGTCAGCGGTGGAGGCATGCGAAGACTTGCCCGTCCCCGGCAGGGGCCTGGGGGATGGAGCTCCTTCGCCCGCTCCTCCGGCCCAGGGTGGGCCCCGACGCGGGTTCACCCCGCTGCTTGGGGATGGCGCTGTCCCCCAAGTAGCCCGGCTACCGACGAGCATCAGTGGCGGAGACCTTGGCATGGCCCCCGTGACCGGGAGGCCTCCCTGAATGAACGACGCTAGGAATGCAGGCCCAAGGCCCCCCAGGGCGGCCTCGATTCGGGTACGGGCGCCACCTTGCGCACAACCACGCGGCTCATGAGGCACGAGGTCGCGGCGGGACCGATGCCCTCCGGAGGCGGTGCTCGAGGCGCGTTCGCCCCCTCGCCAGAAGGGACCCTAAGGGACAAGAGTCAGGATGTGATGCAGAATGCAAGGATCAAGAAGGATGCAAGGTGCTTACTCATCCACGGCGATCCACTTCCTCTTCTTCCGGACCCCTGAGGCAGGGCTGCGGCGGCTCCCGAGCCCCTTCCTCTTCCGGACCACTCTAGGGTCCAGAGGAGACGCGCTGGGGCCTAGCGCGTATCCCTCCATGGTGAGGGCGGCAGCTGCATCTATAGGCGGGGCACCTCCCCCGCCGCTTGCAGGACTGAAGGAGAATGCCTTAGGTGCATGTGGTGGAGCACGCTCCCCCGCGGCTGCCGGGGGAGCACGCACCTCAGGGCCCTCGCGCCCTGGGGTCACCAGGAGGGGGTTGTCACAAGGCCCCGCATGGCCCTCAGGGAGCAGCCCCCACTCGTTGAAGCGCGGCATCTTCTTGGCAAAGGCTCCCCCGTTTGGGTAATCGTAGAGGGGGAACCCATTTGGAGGGAGCTCGGCAGGCTCCTCACCAGTCAGGAGGCGGAGCACTCCGCACAACGTGCTGGAAGGAAGGGAAGGCTCCTGAAGTCTCATGTTGTCTACAGGGCCGGTGATTGCCCATATCGGACGGGAATGGCACTGGAGTGGAGCGATGTGCTGCCGGACGAATTCCCTCACCGCCATCGCCATTGTCACCCCTGCCTTCCTTAGGTTAGCTAGCCTGGTCAAGACCCGAGCGACGCGCGGATCGACCAGCTCCGTGTGCTCCCATCCGGAGCTCGGCTCCGTGGGGGTGGACGGGATCAGGAGCAGGGGTTGTGCATGGTGGAGTCTACGTACACCCACTGCCTCCGGAATCACGCTGCGTTCGGGCCAAGCATGGCATCAATGCCGGAGCCTGCAGTCGCCGCCACCGCCTGAAGCGACACGCACCCCGAGCGTTGCTCATCGTCGATCAACTGGAGGGAGAAGAAGTGGTGGAGCAGGGCCACGGACGGGGCAATGCCCACGTAGGCCTCGCACAAGAACGCGAAGGTGGACAGGAGGACGACGGACCCAGGATACAGATGCAGCGCGTGGATTTGATAGTGCGTGAGCACGGCATTGAAGAAATCGGAGAACAGCGACAGCAGGCCGGCGAAAAGGGCGTGGAGGTGAAGAATGATCTCGGTGGCCTCCATGTCAGCTAGAAGGCTGGAGGCCAGTCGGATCTTTGTCGCCTTCCACTCGTTGGAGTTGGCGGCAATCGCTTGCCGGACCTTGTCCAGCCCCTCCCGGTTAATCACAGTGGACCGGCCCAACACGGGCTACGGCCCCGCCGGGGGCTCTGCCGTAGCCGCGGCCTTGCTCCTCTTCTTCTTGGGGGCCACGGCGGCGAGGCGGATTTGAACTGGCGGAGAATCCGGCGAAGAAGGCACAAGCTTGTGAGGAGGAGGAGGGGCAGAAGGCAAGCGCGCAGCAGGGCAATGATGGCCCCGTGGGCGTGCTCCGACCTTTTGTCAGTGGGCGGTTGCCGAGATGACGTGGGAAAGCGGAGGCGTCCGCGTCCCGTCAAGCGCCACACGTCAACCTGGCCCGCAGGCAATTGGGGCCCGCGGCGCTTCACCCTTGCCCCTTGGCTTCGCCTCGAAGCCAGCCCGAGCGCGCCTTGGGCCCGGGGGCTGCTGTCGGCATTCTGGGAACCAAGGTACCCAGACTTGCCTTCCTGCGGCCCACGACATGGCTCCCTCGACGGCCTGGTATGGCCCACCTCCAAGACCACCAAGACAAGACCCTCGCGAGGGTCAGCTCTCGCGAGGAGGACGACACCAAGACCTCCTGAGGGAGCGGCCTCCCCAGGCGGCCTCCCCAGGAGCGGAGATTTCTATGCAGGTACCCAGCCTCATGAGGCTGCGATGACGTGAGCCATGACGACCATGGCCAGGCGGGCGCCAGCGGGCGCAGAGGAGGCAGTTTCCACTTTAGTGCTAAGGAGGCAAGGACAGGTGTGGGTTCCCAAGGAATCTCCCAAAGGTTTCCATTCCGGTGCTACAAGACCAAGACCACAGGCCCAGCAAGGAGGAGGTCATCGTCGAGCCCACCACTGCGTCACGACCGGAAGCTTTGCAGGCGAAGACCACCTTTCGTCAAGATTAGATGTACTACTTGTCCCCTTTCAAATTGGCTATTGTGGGATCCCTTCCTGCCTAAGTTTCGAGGGAAGAGGACCAAGGCCACTATAAATATAGGTTAGCCACCACCATAGAAGGGGTCGACTCATTCTCACCCCGAGCCCTCGCGAGGTTGTTCATCCTCTATACTAGCTCATCCTCAGCCCCTCGTGAGGCCAATCCACCACAAAGCAGGAGTAGGGTTTTATACCCCAAGGTGGCCCGAACCTGGGTAAACTGCCGTGTTCATCTTCTTCCTTGCTCACGCGAATTCGGCTAGGCTAGGCTGTGGGGCGACGGGCGCTAGGCTTGAGAGGTTGAGATCTTCGCACACGCCCCAGAGTTCAAACTTTCTTGGGTCTGCTGAGCCCTGAATCTGACAAAAGTTTTTTCAGATCATCCAGGAGAGTCTGCTTCTTCCTAGACTTAACCACAATATCATCCACATAAGCATGAACATTGTGCCCAATCTGATTGTGAAAACAATTCTGAACACAGTGTTGATAAGTCGCCTGAGCACTCTTGAGCCCAAAAGGCATAGAAACATAGCAGAAAGCTCCAAAAGGTGTGATGAAAGTCGTCTTCTCTTGGTCTTTGACTGCCATCTTGATCTGATGATAACCAGAATAAGCATCTAGGAAGCATAAGCTCAAACAACCCGCCATTGCATCAATGATTTGATCAATACGGGGGAGAGAAAATGGATCAGCTGGACAAGCCTTGTTAAGATCTGTGTAATCAACACACATACACCATGTGTCATTCTTCTTGAGTACAAGCACAGGGTTTGCCAACCACTCAGGGTGAAAAACTTCCATGATAAACCCAGCCGCTAAGAGTCAGGCCACCTCTTCTCCAATAGCCTTACGTCACTCTTCATTGAAACGACGAAGGAACTGCTTGACCGGCTTAAACTTAGGATCCACATTAAGAGTGTGCTCAGTGAATTCTCTCGGTACACCCGGCATGTCAGAAGGTTTCCATGCAAAGATGTCCCGATTCTCACGGATGAACTCGATGAGCGCGCTTTCCTATTTAGGATCCATATTAGCCCCCACTATGAACTGCTGAGATGAGTCGCCAGGGACAAAATCAACTTGTTTGGTATCATCAGCCGACTTAAATTTCAACAAAGGGTCTTGCTCAGTGGTGGGCTTCTTCAGAGGGGTCATATCAGCCGGGTCAACATTATCTTTGTAGAACTTCAGCTCTTTAGTGGCACAAGCTGACTCTGCATAGGCCACATCTCCTTCCTCACACTCCAAGGCGACTTTCTGATCACCATGGACCACAATTGTGCCCTTCCGCCCTAGCATTTTAAGCTGCAGATAAACATAACAAGGGCAAGCCATGAGCTTAGCATAAGCCGGTCGTCCGAACAAGGCATGATACAGACTCTTGATTTTGACCACCTCAAACCACAGTGGCTCTGCTCTATAATCATAGTCATTACCAAAGGCTACTTCCAAGGCAATTTTTTCGATAGGATACACCGACTTACCAGGCACCACACCGTGGAAGACTGTGGAAGACGTCTTAAGATCCTTGTTAGTTAAATTCATCCGACGAAAAGTATCATAGTACAAGATGTTGATGCTACTGCCACCGTCCATAAGCACCGTTGTAAACTTATAACCACCAACTTGAGCAGCCACCACAAGGGCTAATTGACCCGGGTTATCAACCCGCGGCAGGTGATCCGCCCTGCTCCACGATATCGTGTGCTCAGACCATCTCAAATACTGCGAAACAGCTGGGTCTACCGCATGAACTGCCCGCTTATGAACCTTTTGATCTCGTTTGCAAAGACTTGTAGTGAAACACATGGTACTGGCCACCATTGAGCTGCTTTGGATTACTTTGAAACCCTGACTAATTACCTTGCTACTGGTTACCATGACCAGACTATTGATTATAACCACCCTGGTTACCTTGATCTTGATAGCCAGAATTTGAGCCGCCGCCACCAAAGCCGGACCCCTATGAATCAAATCCTGACGCACCGGGCGGCCCATTATTATTGCCATGATTCTGATAGAGGTTATAATTCCTGAACTCTCACATAACCCAAACAATCCTTCCAAGCATGAGTAGATGGCTTATTGGGAAGATTGTGCTTCGGGCATGGGTCATTAAGTGCTGCCTCAAGATTAAAAGGCTTTGCACCGCCAAAGGGCGGCTTACCATTACCATTGTGGCGCTGGTTCTTATACCCGGTGTTGGTGTTAGCCACTTGATCTGACCCGCCGTCGGGGTGTCTGCGCTTTCCACCATTACCCTGGTTGTTGCCATTATGCCCTGCCATGTTCCGCTGCTGACCCTTACCATTGCCACTCTTTTTTCCCTTGTTGGATTTCTCATCATCAGATCCGGGGTCTTTAGTGGTATCAGAGTCTGCATACTTAATGAGAGCCGCCATGAGCTCACCCATGTCATTGCAATGACGATTAAGCCGCCCGAGTTTTTGCTTAAGGGGGACAAAGTGGCAGTTCTTCTCCAGGACTAGAACCGCCTGACCCGCCGCAATACTATCTGACGAGTGAATAATTGCTGAGACCCGCCGGACCCAATAGTGAGCCGACTCATCCTCATGCTGCACACAGTTATCAAGATCGATAATCGTCAGAGGCTGCTTGCATGTCCCTTGAAAATTCTTAATGAACCGCTCTTTCAACTCTGCCCATGAGTTGATGGAATTAGGAGGTAATCCTTTTAACCATGCACGAGCGGGCCCATCCAACATCATAGTAAAGTACTTGGCACAGACCGCGTCATTGACATCCAACATCTCCATATGGCTAACTCATAACTCTCGATCCAGCCTTCAGGGGGGAGATCAGCTGTATAATTGGGCACCTTGCGAGGACCCTTGAAATCCTTAGGCAGACGTTCGTTACGCAAAGCTGGTACTAAACATGGCACCCCAACAGACCTGGAAATTACACCGGCTCCTACTGAGGCTGAAGGGGTCACCGGAGGCTACTGATAAGCCCCTAGTTGAGCCGTTGTTGCTGCCTTCGCCTCTCGGCAGGCTCTGGCTTCGTCCACAATCGCCTGAGCATGAGTACGGGGCAGGTTGTTCCCACGGGACGGGTCATCCTGGGGCGGTCGACGACATCGTTCACTACTGGAAACCGCTGGCGACTCAACGCGCCGGTTGTAACTATGGCTGGGAGGGGGGTCGAGTGCACCTGGTCCTGACTGTATGAATATTTCTCTTGCTGTGCAACCGCTGTTTGTAGGAGTTCAACTGCATTCTGTGCCTCAGCTGTGAAGGGCGTCTCATCAGTAAGAGGGAGCGCATTGAGCCGGCTAGCTGCTGCTATCATGTTATCCACCAGGTTAGAATAATGGCCAGATGGTGTTGAAAAACGCCAAGACGGGTCTGATCCCTACGGGGCGGGTCTGACAATCAAGGCTGAGCCGCCGCCCCGCTCCCTGGGACATCTACAGCCCGGGTTGTACCTGGCAGGTTACTTCGTCCTGCCCCGGGTGTGTTAAAAGGTTCCGCGCCTCATACTGCAAAGGCAGGCGGGTTTGGTGTCTCCTTCGAAGAACAGCATTGGACGCATTCTGATCCAGACTCAAGCAAAAAGCCTCTGCCCTTATACGCTGTGACTCGGCGTCCATCTGGGCCCATTCTGTCACCATCCTGGCATTCTCTGTGTTAAGATCCTCCTGGGCCTTGGCCACCTCATCCCGCACCTTTGCAATCTCTGCATTATGATGTGTTTGATTCGCCGCAGTAACCTCTGTTGCTAACAAGGTTGTCAAAGTGCCCAAGAGGTCTGACAAAACATGAGCCGGCGGCCTAACTGAACCGCTAGCCCCAGCCACCGCAGCCGCCGTACTAGACGTCATAGATGCAGTTGTTGATGAATTGAGAGACGGCCTTGTGCCAGCCATAAAGATAGCAGCCTGAAGCGGCGGCTCATAGGGGTCCGGAATACTTTCACCATCGGAATAGCCCCCAAGGCCGCCATCTTGAAGCTATTAAATCGACTCCGTCTCTCCGGTCGAGGAATCATCACCTGAGTAGATGAGAGTCTCTCCTCCAGATACAGAATCCTCCGCAAGATCTGTGCCATGCGTGAATGCGACGAAAACATGCTTCTGGCCAGGTTGAACGCTGGTGGGTTGCGCACGCCTACCCGGATCAACGATGTCGGTGTAGATGTCCGGCTCAGGCTCTGATCCACCAATCTTGCCGATGAAGACGTGAACCCCGCCGAAGGGGACCCGGTACCCGTACTCGATTGACACGGCCTCGGGGCCCCAGCCAGCGTTGTCTATGTAGAGCTTACCGCGGCGACTCTTGGTCATCCTGCCAACGACGTATCCCTCGATCCCTGGGAAAGAGCCCTTCAAGAACTCGAAACCACCGTGCGCTGGCCCCATGGTGAGCGCCAACTGTCATGGGTTTAAGACGGCAGATGCCCTAGTAAAAGGACTTAGGTGTGGAGCCATCGCAACGACGATTAGCTTGAAGGTGTTGAGCGGGATGAGAGACACGAGTTTACCGAGGTTTGGCCCCTCACCAACGAGGTAAAAGCCTACATCCTGCTTTGTGTTGTATTGATTCAGTATCGATTACAAGGTAGCGGAATCGCTTAACCTAGCTCTCGATCGATTGTAACTTAAGTTTAACCCGCCGCAGGGACTCGCCTTTATATACACAGGTCGAGGCCCTGGGCTTACAAGAGTCTAGGTCGGGTCATACAATCATGACCGACTCTGGTTCTTAGTCGCCTTGCCTTGCTAGGCAAGTCACTGTCAGGCGGCTTAACCTTCCGGGTCACACGCCACCTCCGGGTCTTGGGCCTTCAGCTGGCCCGCATTGTATGCCGCCTCCAGGTCTTCATATCTTGGCTCTTTGGGCCTTTCCAAGCCTCATAGTTGAGTCGCTAACAGCATAACCCGGCCCCTCCTGGGCGGGTTACACCGTGGGGTTATATCCCCAACACCATGGGTTCAAAAACCCATGGCTTTACCACCTAAACCATCTAAGAATAATGATGAGGAAGAATTTGAACAATTTGCTGAAATGCTTAGGCCAGTCTATTTGCGTACTCATTTGACTGATATTTTAAAGATGGCCCCTTATGCAAAGTATATGAAAGATATTATCACTAATAGAAGAAAGATACCTGAAGATGAAATCTCCACCATGCTTGCTAATTATTCTTTTAAGGATGTAGTACCTAAGAAACTAGGAGATCCAGGAATACCCACTATACCATGCTCCATTTAAACAAATTATGTCAAAACTGCTTTATGTGATTTAGGAGCCGGTGTTAGTGTTATGCCTTTCTCTTTATATAAAAGACTTGATTTTAATAAACTCACACCTATTGAAATATCATTGCAACTGGCGGATAAATCTACCGCTATACCTATCGGTATTTGTGAGGATGTGCCTGTTGTAGTTGCAAATGTTACTATCTTGACAGACTTTGTTATACTTGATATGCCCGAGGACGATAATATGTCGATTATCCTTGGCAGACCCATCTTAAACACTGTAGGGGTTGTTATTGATTGCAACAAAAGCTGTTAGAAATATGCCCTAGAGGCAAAAATAAAAGGTTATTATCATATTTCCCGTTCATGATAAATGTTCCTTATTCATGCTAGAATTGTATTGATCGGAAACCTAAATACATGTGTGGATACATAAACAACATAGTGTCCCTAGTAAGACTCTACTAGACTAGCTCGTTGATGAAAGATGGTTAAGGTTTCCTAACCATAGACATGAGTTGTAATTTGATAACAGGATCACATCATTAGGAGAATGATGTGATGGACAAGACCCAACCATAAGCATAGCAACAGATGATATCGCTTAGTTTATTTGCTATTGCTTTCTTCATGTCAAGTAACTGTTCCTTCGACCATGACATCATGAAACTCCCGAATATAGGAGGAATGCTTTGTGTGCTATCAAACGTCACTTCGTAACTGGGTGATCACAAAGGTGCTCTATAGGTATCTCCGAAGGTGTCTGTTTGGTTGCATGGATCGAGACTCGGATTTGTCACTTCGTGTGACAGAGAGATATCTCTGGGCCCTCTTGGTAATACAACATCGTAAAGATCTTGCAAGCAATGTGCCTAATGAGTTAGTCATGGGATCTTGTATTACGGAACGAGTAAAGAGACTTGTCGGTAACGAGATTGAACTAGGTATAGAGATACTGACGATCAAATCTCGGGCAAGTAACATATCGCTGGACAAAGGGAATTGCATACGGGATTGACTGAATCCTTGACATCGTGGTTTAACCGATAAGTATCTTTGTGGAATATGTAGGAACCAATATGGGCATCCAGGTCCCGCTATTGGTTATTGACCGGAGAGGTGTCTCGGTCATGTCTACATGATTCTCGAACCCGTAGGGTCCGGATGCTTAATGTTCGATGACGCTAGAGTAGTATTGGGATATGTGCATGGTAACCGAATGTTGTTCGGAGTCCTAGATGAGATCACGGACATCATGAGGAGCTCTGGAATGGTCCGGAGGTAAAGATTCATATATAGGACATCATGTTTTGGCCGCCGGAGAAGTTTCGGGCATTATTGGTATTGTACCGGGAGTGCCGAAAGGGGTCCGGGGGTCCACCTGCCCCGGGGGCCACATGGGCTATAGGGGTTGCGCCCTAGCCTACATGGGCCAGGGGCACCAGCCACAAGAGGCCCATGCACCTAAAACAAGGAAAAGGGAAGAGTCCGAAGGGGGGAAGGCACCCCCCTAGGTGCCTTGGGGAGGGAGGATTCCTCCCTAGGCCTGGTCGCGTGGCCCTAGTTGCGGCCCCTACGCTAGATGTTGTGGAGGGGACTGCACCGTCGGAACGGCTCCCTCGGTGCGGCCAGCGGCTTAGGCCGTTGCCGCCGTTGGTGGAGGCTGTGGCGGGCCTGCCTGCTGTTTTCCTCCCACCTCAGCGAAACCAATCAAGCTCTGGATAGTGGCCCTCCACTCGTCCATTTGATTGGCCGCTGGAGGAAATCTCAACAAGAGCTGGGCCCGCGCCATGGCCTCCAAAGTGGTGTTTGGCATGGACGACGATGCGGTTTGCGACGTCGCCCAACTTCTGATGGTGCCTTTAGTGGCGGCGCCATGTTCTCGCCGCCGAGAGCCAGTCGCCAGGGCGGCGTAATGACGAGGCGGATGCTCTTGGGGGTTGATGACCCCATTTGGCGCATCGTCTCGGCTAGCTTGCCTTGGGGGTGGCGCGGGCCCTATAGCCGCATCCACGACGGGGGCAGCTAAGTGATTACGATTCGCATCAGGGAGAGCGCCACCGCTACGGCTGTGTCCCTCGGCGAGGTACGGAGGCAGAGACGGAGCATTCTCCCCACCCGCACCTTGCGGAGCATGGCCGCCAGGGTGTTGTTGGTGTCGCCCTCCTTCGGTACCTCATGCTCCTGTTTCGGCTACAGGGGGAATGGTGATGGCGCCGCCTGCGTTGGTCACGTTCCCTGCGGTGTCGGCGTTCCCATGTTCCCCCGCAACCCCCACGGTATTAGTGGCTGCATGCGAGGGAGCCTTCGAGGTAGACGGGTGAGCTGAAGCACCGGATTTCTTTTTGGGTACCATGGATGATGAAGCTGTTGATGAAGAAAACGATGATGAAGATGATCCGCTGCTCACACCTTCGGGTTCGCGCATGCGCTGCCCCCCTACCTGGCGCGCCAAAGATGTTGTGGTATCACATGGCCACCTATGGGGCCATCGGCCACTTGTGGTTCGGCAAGGGGGAAGAGTGCATTGCACAAAGAGCGGAAAGCACAGAGCAGCATGACAATGATGACACGGGCAGTTTTACCCAGGTTCGGGCCACCGCGAGGCTTAAAACCCAACTCCTGCTTTGGTGGATTGATGGAAGGACCGTGGTGTAGACACAACTCTCTAGCCCGGCAAGGTCGCCTCGGGGCGAGAGCAGCTACACGCATACGAGCATACAAGGGTCCGAATCCTTTCTAAGGTAGCCAAGGCCCTCCTTTTATAGGTCATCGGGTCACCACAATGGCAAAACAGTCATTATGCACTGATTAGATAGCCACAGTGCTATCATACCTAACTCTGCAGACAGGATAGGGTGCATTAAATGCGCCGCTTAGTGTCACATCGTGGCGTAGCCTGGCAAGCCTTGTTGTGCAATTCAGCCACCTTTTCGCCTGCCCACGCGACACGTCGCCTGGACGGGTACCATTTAGGTATGATCTTCCTCAGAAATGGCCTGCCACGTATCAAGTAACAGCCACTTAGTCACTTGGGGGCTCGACACCACACTGATGGGTGACTTGCTTTGCTGTGAGGTTGAGCGGTGGAGCTTTGGCGTGGTAATCTTCCCTTGGCGTCCCCGGCAAGCCTGCCGGGGGAGTCTTGAGGCTTGTCTTGGGGTAACCACGACCCCGCCACGCTCGCCTGCCCGGCAAGGGAGGTTTTTCCTTAGTGATATCTTTCTTATTTGGTTGGTCTTGGTCTTCTCGATCCGCCCTTTGATTTCTCAAAGAGCCATCTCTTCTGCTTGGCCTTGTCTTGAATGCTTGGTGCAGTTTGCTCTGTTGCTGTCGCGCCGGAGATCTGCCTGTCCGGACACAAGTCAAGGGGAAACATACACCCCTGTTTGTGTACCCCGACAGGAGACTGTTGGAAATATGCCCTAGAGGCAATAATAAAAGGTTATTATCATATTTCTCATTCATGGTAAATGTTTATGATTCATGCTAGAATTGTATTGACCGGAAACCTAAATACATGTGTGGATACATAAACAACACAGTTACCCTAGTAAGCCTCTACTAGACTAGCTCATTGATCAAAGATGGTTAAGGTTTCCTAACCATACACATGAGTTGTCATTTGATAATGGGATCACATCATTAGGAGAATGATGTGATGGACAAGACCCAATCGTAAGCTTAGCAACAGATCGTATCGCTTAGTTTATTTGCTATTGCTTTCTTCATGTCTAGTATTTGTTCCTTAGACCATGAGATCATGCCACTCCCGGATATCGAAGGAATGCCCTGAGTGTTATCAAACGTCACTTCATAACTGGGTGATCATAAAGGTGCTCTACAAGTATCTCCGGAGGTGTCTATTGGGTTGCATGGATCGAGACTGGGATTTGTCACTCCGTGTGACGGAGAGATATCTCTGGGCCCTCTCGGTAATACAACATCATAAGAAGCTTCATGTGACTAATGAGTTTAGTCATGGGATCTTGTATTAATGAATGAGTAAAGAGACTTGCTGGTAACAAGATTGAACTAGGTATGGAGATACCGACGATTGAATCTCGGGCAACTAACATATCGCTGGACAAAGGGAATTGCATACGGGATTGACTGAATCCTTGAAATCATGGTTCAACCTGTAAAGATCTTCATGGAATATGTAGGAACCAATATGGGCATCCAGGTCCCGCTATTGGTTATTGACAGGAGAGGTGTCTTGGTCATGTCTACATGATTCTCGAAACCGTAGGGTCCGCACGGTTAACGTTCGATGACGCTAGAGTAGTATTCGGATATGTGCATTGGTAACCGAATGTTGTTCAGAGTCCCGAATGATATCCCGGACATCACGAGGATCTCCGGAATGGTTCGGAGGTAAAGATTCATATATAGAAAGTCCTGTTTTGGTGGCCGAAGAAGTTTTGGGCATTATCGGTATTGTGCCGGGAGTGCCGAAAGGGTTCCGGGGGTCCACCTGCCCCGGGGGGGCACATAGGCTGTAGTGGGTGCGCCCTAGCCTACATGGTCTAGGGGCACCAGCCCCAAGAGGCCCATGCGCCCAGAACAAGGAAAAGGGAAGAGTCCTAAGAGGGGAAAGCACCCCCCTAGGTGCCTTTGGGGAGGGAGGATTCCTCCCTAGGCCTGGCCGCGCCACCTCCCTTGGAGGAGCGGCCAAGGCTGCACCCCAATCCTTCCCCTTGCATCCTATAAATAGTGGGGGATAGGTAGGGGCTTGACACACCAAATCCCACGCCCCGGCGGGAGCCCTACCTCTCCCAAAACTCCGTTTTCTCCTCAGATTGGTTTCGACACCGTTTCATGAAGCCCTGCCGGGATTGCACCACCACCATCTCCACCATGCCATCGTGATGGTTGAGATCCCAACTACTTCTCATCTCTTGCTTGCTGGATCAAGAATGAGGAGATGTCATCGAGCCGCACGTGTGCTGAACGCGGAGGTGTCATCCGTTCGGCAGTAGATCGGATTATATCGTGATTGGATCGCGAAGAGTACGACTACATCAACCGTGTTATATACGCTTTCACTTTCGGTCTACAAGGGTATGTAGACTCACTCCCCTCTCGTTTCTATGCATCTCCTAGATTAGCTCTTGGGTGTTTCATAGAGAAATTTTTGATTTTCATGCAACATTCCCCATCAATGGCATCGTGAGCTAGGTCTATGCGTAGAAGTATATGCACGAGTAGAACACAAAGTTGTTGTGGGCATTGATGTTTAGATTGCTTACTTCCCTTGACTTATTTGGATTTGGTGGTTTTGTGGGATGATGCGTTCGGACCAATCTTACATGTCCACGCACATGAGACCGATTCCACTGTTTGACATGCAACTTGTATTGCATAAAAGTGGCTTTGCGGGTGTCTGTCCCTCCCACTTTAGTTGAATGTGATTTGTCGATGGTGGTCCTTCTAGAAGGGTAAAAGGAAACTTGCATATCACCGTTGTGGTTTTGCGTAGATAAGAACGGTTCTTATAGTTTGCCCTAGTAGCCACATAAAAATTGCAACAACATAGTAGAGGACGTCTAACTTGTTTTTGTAGGGCATGTTGTGATCTGGTATGGCCAAAACATGATGTGATATATGTTGATGTATGAGATGATCATGTTTTGAAATTGGTTCATGACTTGCACATCGATGAGTACAGCAACCAGCAGGAGCGATAGTGTTGTCTTTAATTTATTGTATGACCTGCGTGTCAACAATTAACGCCATGTAATTGCTTTACTTTATCGCTATGCATTAGCAATAGTTGTAGAAGCAATAGTTGGCGAGACAACCACGTGACGACATGCTAATGGAGATCATGGTGTCATGCCGGTGATGATGGATATCATGCTGGTGCTTTGGAGATGGAGATCAAAAGCACAACATGATAATGGCCATATCATGTCACATATTTTGATTGCATGTGATGTTTATCTTTTATGCATCTTATTTTGCTTAGGACGACGGTAGCATTATAAGATAATCCCTTCACTTAATTTCAAGATAAATGTGTTCTCCCTAAGTATGCACCGTTGCGAAAGTTCGTCATTTCGAAGCACCATGTGATGATCGGTGTGATAGACTATGTTCGCATACAACGGGTGTAAGACAGTTTTACACATGCAGAATACTTGGGTTAAACTTGACGAGCCTAGCATGTACAGACATGGCCTCAGAACATAGGAGACTGAAAGGTTGAACATGAGTCATATATTAGATATGATCAACATTGAGATGTTCACCATTGATGACTACCCCATCTCACGTGATGATCGGACATGGGTTAGTTGATTTGGATCATGTATCACTTAGACAACTTGAGGGATGTTGATTTAAGTGGGAGTTCATTAGTAATTTGATTAACTGAACTATATCATGAACATAGTTTAAATTATCTTTGCAAATTATGTTGTAGATCAATAGCTCGCACTGTAGCTTCCTATTTTAATACGTTCCTATAGAAAGACTAAGTTGAAAGATATTGTAAGCAATTATGCGGACTAGGTCCGTAGTCTGAGGATTGTCCCACTGCTGCACAAAAGGCTTATGTCCTTGATGCACCACTCAGTGTGCCAACCCATCTAGCATTGTCTGTGGATGTTGTGAACGTCTAGCAGGCATGTTCTGACGACTACTTGATAGTTCAGTGCACCATGCTTTATGCCTTAGAAATCAGGGCCCCAAAGACATTTTGAACGCCACGGAGCATATGAGATGTTCCAAGAGCTGAAATTGGTATTTCAGGCTCATGCCCATGTTGAGAGGTACAAGACCTCTGAGAAGTTCTTTTGCCTACAAGATGGAGGAGAATAGCTCAGTTAGTGAGCATGTGCTCTAAGTGTCTGGGTGCTACAATCGCTTGAATCAAGTGGGAATTAATCTTCCAGATAAGACAGCAGTTGACAAAGTTTTCCAGTCACTGCCACCAGGCTAGAAGGGCTTCGTGGTGAACTATAATATGCAAGGGACGGATAAGACAATCCCTGAGCTATTCGCGATGCTTAAGGCCGTGGAGGTAGAAATCAAGAAAAAGCGTCAAGTGTTGATTGTTAATGAGACCACTAGTTTCAAGAAAGGCAAGGGAAGGAAAGGGTACTTCAAGAAGAATTGCAAGGCAGTTGCCGCTCCCATGAAGAAACCCAAGGCTAGACCCAAACCTGAGACTAAGTGCTTCTATTACAAAAGGAATGGTCACTGGAAGCAGAACTACCCTAAGTGCTTGGCAGATAAGAAGGCTGGCAATGTCAACACAGGTATATTGATATACATGTTATTGATGTGTACCTTTCTAGTGATCGTAGTAGTGGCTGAGTATTTGATATTGGTTCAGTTGCTCTTGTTTGTAACTCGAAACAGAAGCTACGGAGTAAAAGGAGACTAGCTAAGGGCGAGGTGACGATGAGTGTTGGAAGTGTCTCCAAGGTTTATATGATCACCATCGGCACGGTCGTAATACCTTCGGGATTATTAATGAACCTAAATAATTGTTATTTGGTGCCTGCGTTGACCATGAACATTATATCTAGATTTTGTTTATTGCGAGACGGTTATTCATTTAAGTCAGGGAATAATGGTTGTTCTATTTATATGGATAATAACTTGTATGGTCATGCACCCCTTGTGAATGGTTTATTCTTGTTGAATCTCGATCGTAGTGATACACATATTCATAATATTTATGCCAAAAGATGCAGAGTTAATGATAATAGTACCACATACTTGTGGCAATGCCGCTTAGGTCATATTGGTGTAAAGCGCATGAAGAAACTCCGTGCTGATGGACTTTTGGAATCACTTGATTATGAATCATTTGATACATGTGAACCATGCCTTATGAGCAAGATGACTAAAACCCCATTTTCTGGTACAATGGAGCGGGCTAGTGACTTGTTGGAAATAATACATAGAGATGTATGCAGTCCGATGAGTGCTGAAGCACGCAGTGGGTATCATTATTTTCTTACCTTCATAGATGATTTGAGTAGATACGGGTATATTTACTTTATGAAACACAAGTCTGAAACATTTGAAAAGTTCTAGGAATTTCAGAGTGAAGTGGAGAATCAGCGTAACAAGAAAATAAATTTTCTACAATCCGATCGTGGAGGTGAATATTTGAGTTACGAGTTTGGCCCTCATTTAAGACAATGTGGAATTATTTCACAACTCACGCCACCTGGAACACCACAGCGTAATGGTGTGTCCGAACGCAGTAATCGTACTTTATTTGATATGGTACATTCTATGATGTCTCTTACCGATTTGCCACTAACATTTTGGGGTTATGCATTAGAGACAGCCGTATTCACTTTAAATAGGGCACCGTCTAAATCCGTTGAGACGACACAATATGAATTAGGGTTTGGCAAGAAACCTAAGTTGTCGTTTCTTAAAATTTGGGGATGCGACGCTTATGTCAAGAGGCTTCAGCCTGATAAGCTCGAACCCAAAGCAGAGAAGTGTGTCTTCATAGGATACCCTAAAGAGACCATTGGGTATACCTTCTATCATAGATCTGAAGGCAAGATCTTTGTTGCTAAGAATGGGTCCTTTCCAGAGAAGGAGTTTCTCTCGAAAGATGTGAGTGGGACAAAAGTAGAACTTGATGAGGTAATTGTACCTTCTCTTGAATTGGAAGGTAGAACATCACATAAAGCAGTTCCCATGATGCCTACACCAACTGAAGAGGAAGCTAATGATGATGATCATGAAACTTCAGATCAAGTTACTACTAAACTTCATAGGTCGACCAGGACACGTTCTGCACCAGAGTGATATGGTAATCCCGTCCTGGAAGTCATGTTGTTAGATAACGGCGAACCTACAAACTATGAAGAAGCAATGATGAGCCCGAATTCTGACAAATGGCTTGAGGCCATGAAATTCGAGATAGGATCCATGTATGAAAACAAAGTAGGAAATTTGGAGGACTTTCCCGTTGACCGGCAAGCCATTGAGAACAAATGGATCTTTAAGAAGAAGACTGACGTTGATGGTAATGTCACCATCTATAAAGCTCAACTTGTCGCAAAGGGTTTCCAAGAAGTTCAAGGAGTTGATTACGATGAGACTTTCTCACCCGTAGCGATGCTTAAGTCTGTTAGAATTATGTTAGCAATTGCTGCATTTTTCAATTATGAAATCTGGCAGATGGATGTGAAAACCACTTTCCTTAAGGAAGAGTTGTATATGATGCAACCTAAAGGTTTTCTGGATCCTAAGGATGCTAAAAAAGGTATGCAAGCTCCAGCGATCCATCTATGGACTGGTGCAAGCATCTCGAAGTTGGAATATATGCTTTGATGAGGTGATCAAAGCTTTTGGGTTTATACGAAGTTTATAAGAAACTTGTATCTACAAGAAAGTGAGTGGGAGCTCTATAGCATTTCTGATAGTATATGTGGATGACATATTCTTGATTGGAAATGACGTAGAATTTCTGGAAATCATAAAGGGTTGTTTGAAAGGAGTTTTTGAAAGGAAGACTTGGGTAAAGTTGCTTACGTATTGGGCATGAAGATCTATAGAGATAGATCAAGACGCCTGATAAGACTTCCACAGAGCACATACCTTGACAAGATTTTGAAGGAGTTAAAAATGGATCGGTCAAAGAAGGAGTTCTTTCCTATAATGTAAGGTGTGAAGTTGAGTAGGAATCAAAGCTCGACCACAACAGAAGAAAGAGAAAGGATGAAAGTCATCCCCTATGCTTCAGCTATAGGTTCTATAATGTATGCCATGCTGTGTACCAGACCTGATGTGTGTCTTGCCATGAGTTTGGCAAGGGGGTACAAAGTGATACAGTAGTGGATCACTGGACAGTGGTCAAAATTATCCTTAGGTGCCTAAATAGGACTAAGGAAATGTTTCTCGGTTATTGAGGTGATAAAGAGTTCATCGTAAAGGGTTACATCGATCGATGCAAGCTTTGACACCGATGCAGATGACTCTAAGTCATGAACCGGACACGTATAGTGGAGCAGTCATTTGGAATAGCTCCAAGTGGAGCGTGGTAGCAGCATCTATAGTATGACATAGAGATTTGCAAAGTACACACGGATCTGAATGTTGTAGACCCGTTGACTAAAACGTCTCTCACAAGCAAAACATGATCAAACCCCAGAACAGATTCGGTGTTAATCACATGGAGATGTGAACTAGATTATTGACTCTAGTGCAAGTGGGAGACTATTGGAAATATGCTCTAGAGGCAATAATAAAAGGTTATTACCATATTTCTCGTTCATGATAAATATTTATCATTCATGCTAGAATTGTATTGACCGGAAACATAAATACATGTGTGGATACATAAACAGCACAGTGTCCCTAGTAAGCCTCTACTAGACTAGCTCGTTGATCAAAGATGGTTAAGGTTTCCTAACCATAGACATGAGTTGTCATTTGATAATGGCATCACATCATTAGGAGAATGATGTGATGGAGAGGACCCAACTATAAGCTTAGCAATAGATCGTATCACTTAGTTTATTTGCTATTGCTTTCTTCATGCCAAGTATCTGTTCCTTCGACCATGAGATCATGCAACTCCCGGATATCGGAGGAATGCCTTGTGTGCTATCAAACGTCACTTCATAACTGGGTGATCATAATGGTGCTCTACAGGTATCTCCGAAGGTGTCTGTTGGGTTGCATGGATCAAGACTGGGATTTGTCACTCCATGTGACGGAGAGATATCTCTGGGCCCTCTCGGTAATACAACATTGTAAAGAGCTTTCAAGCAATGTGCCTAATGAGTTAGTAACGGGATCTTGTATTACGGAACGAGTAAAGAGACTTGCCGGTAACGAGATTTAACTAGGTATGGAGATACAAAAAATCGAATCTCGGGCAAGTAACATATCGCTGGACAAAGGGAATTGCATATGGGATTGACTGAATCCTTGACATGGTGGTTCAACCGATAAAAGTCTTTGTGGAATATGAAGGAACGAATATGGGCACACAGGTCCCACAATTGGTTATTGACCGAAGAGGTGTCTCGGTCATGTCTACAAGATTCTCAAACCCGTAGGGTCCTCACGCTTAACGTTTGATGACGCTAGAGTAGTATTGTGATATGTGCATTGGTAACCGAATGTTGTTCGGAGTCCTGGATGAGATCCCGGACATCACAAGGAGCTCTGGAATGGTCCAGAGGTAAAGATTCACGAGGAGGGTCAAGGTTGTGCCCCAATCATTCCCCTTGCCTCCTACAAATAGTGGGGGAGAGGTAGCGGCTGGACTGTGGCGCCCCGCCTAATTACCACTGTAGCCAGACGGTCGCCATGCATGCCAACCCAGGAACTCACTCTGGCATGCATGCTTACAACAAGTATCATGAACACAGGCATTTCTATTAATGGATATATGAGTCTTACATGATATCTTACAAGAGGTGATGGCAGCGGAAAAGCTCTATCTAAGGTAGCATGGTCCTGGTGCGGCTCCAATCCACAGGGATCTGACTGGGTTACGCTTCTAGCCCGCGAACGCTCCAGCTCCTCGTCAACAGACGGCGGATCCTTATGTGAACTTGGCCACATTGAAGGCCGCTGAGTACTTTTCAATGTACTCGCAAGCAAACCAAACTAACATATACACCAAGCAAAGCAATCCATGGCATTCAAGCATGCATTTGTTATTAGAGCAACATTAATTATCATGGCATAGTATACCTATCTAGCAATATTAATTATCATGTCATAACAGGTTTATCCAGCAAGGTAACTACTAAAGTAAAATACGGTAAAGTAAAGCATATCAGGTACATAATCCATACTCCGAATAATCTCAGGATCCAATCCGACGTTGAACTAAATCCAATCCAAGTCTTTCGGTCATCCGACCATCTCATCTCATAGCCAACCCATGGCTAACATATCGTATCCCTGGCATCATCTGATGTCTATGCATCTTCACTACAAGTCTAACAAACTTACTCTCTTCCGGGTTGCCTTACAATACTCAGAATACTCACGATCCACTGAGTACTTTAGGGCATAAGACGGGTTCTTCCATCATTATTATATTTCTGTTCCGGTTGACCATCTAGTGAGGTCTGGACGGACTGTCCAATACCGTGGATGTGGCTATTCGAATAGATTCTTACACTCTGCAGAGGTTGCGCACTTTACCCACACCATGGAGCACCTGACCTCGTGATCCCATCTGGGTGGACCAGGGTTGGTCCAACGAAACCTGCCTAACCCGTGACTCCTCCACCATACCACCGACAATCATCCTCCGCCAGAGTCCTGCCCTGGGTGGCCCCTGTGTCACCTCGTGACACCTGCCACTGTCGTGGCCAAACTAAACTATCCCAAACGGGGACTCCCGGGATAAACAATCAACTGGGCTCACAAGGTTATCGCCGCCTACCGGGCCAGGGTAGCACGCACGCATAACCTTCCCTAGTTGGTGGTACCGATAAAAGATCACGCGATCAGACCATGTCAAGGCCGTCCCATACCGGCAAATGTGACTGCACGGGTAAGTCCAGACAGGTGACTCTGGATCAACCGACTGGGTTTAACTTTAGCAAGCATGATTGTTTATCACAATAACCTGAGATGGCAATAGTTATGCATGATCATAACAACCTATCTCCATATAATATCATGACAAGTCATTAGTGAATCAGTATTTAAATGGCAGGCTTATTACTTTACAAGTTGTAGCTGTAGGGTAACGACCATCTGAACCATGGTATGAAACCGGCAAATAAACCAGTAGCCGCCAGAACGGTCTTTACAACTCAGATCTGGGACATTACTAGAATAACTCAACCCCGACTCAAGACGGCTGAAAAGTAGCTCAGAGCATGAGATGGTGTCGATAAAAAGAAAGTAGCAACTCCCTAAGACGGCCGAAGAATAGCTCAGAGCATAGGGTCTTTGCTACGGAAAGAAATTCAACAGCTACCCGCGACGGCCGAAAAGCAACTCAGAACATGGGCCAGTTGCTGACAAGAGAAATATAAAGTCGGCATCCACCCCGGACGGCTGAAAACAGCTCAGAACACAGGCGTGGTGCCGTCACCAAAGAAAGGCCGGCAAGGGTTCATCAGCGTCCCATATAGCTCACTACTACATATACAAGCATAAGCATATTAATTTAAACATGCAGGAATCACACAGAGCAATGCTTTAGGGCATATATTAGATGGTCGGCTTGCCTGGGGTCGAAGAATACTCCAGGAAGAAGTGTGGAGAGCCCGTGGAAAGGATCGCCGGAAACCGTTCTCTCTCGGAGGGTGCTAATATAGGGCAAGGGCAAAATGGTCATTTTCATAGTGTGGAAACATTATGAAAATGATACTATCGGATCGGGCTCGATGAACTGAAGATGTGGGTGTTGGTATCACCTGAATCGGAGTCTCGGTTGAAGAGAAACAGCCGTTCGTTCGTTAAGCAGAGAAACAGACAGAAAACTGTCCATTCCAGCTCCTAACGGGTGAACGTCTACAATATAAGGGTTTCGGCCGGCAGGGTTAAACAGAAAGCATACTTCTGCGGAATAGGCTTTCAGCATAAAGAAAGCGCACTATCAGCAGTAGTACTAAGCGAATACGCTTTCTTTAGCAGAAAGCGTAATCCTATCAATACACTTCCACTTAAACTCGTGGGCCCGGGGCTTAGGTCGCTGACGAGTGGGTCCCGCATCAACCTCTCTCTCTCCTCCCGCTCCTCCTTCTTACTCCCGACACAGGCAGAACAGAGGCGAGGCAGGGGTGAAGTAGGGGTACTACCGGCAATGGCCCGGGCTGCTCCGGCCATCTTCGGCCGAGGCGAGGCCACCGGCGGGCTCGGGGCGGAGCGCCGCCTCCGTTTCGATGCAGCCCGTGTGCCGAGGAGGAGCAGGGCAGCGGCGATGTTGGCGAATAGAGGAGGCGGACAGGGAGCGGACGGACTTGGGGATAACGGCAACAGCAACTCCAGCGACGAATGGAGGAGATGGGAAGGACCACCGGCGAGAGGAGGAGCTAGTGGTGAGGGCTAGAGGGAGGGGGAAAGCTTGGGTAGCTCGAATTCGAGCGGAGATCGAGGATGACCGTGGCGGCCATGGGGAGGATTCGGAGCTCCTCGAGCTCGATTGAGAAGGCAGAGAGGAAGTTGGAGGTAGGGGAGGAGGTCGTGGGTGTGGGTGCTGCTCGGGGAGGCTCCGGACGATGGCTTTTACAGCCGGCAGGCCGAAGCAATATGGATGGCCACTGTGGCATTCTTAGCCACTTACTGGAGCTCCGGCGACACACAGAGGGAAGGGGCGATGTCGGCAAGGTTCTCAGAGGAGTGGAGGAGCTAGCAGAGGCTTCGGGATAGCTCGGGCTTGTCCACAACCGGCGGCGACCGCGTACGCACAGTGACGGTACGGCGATGCTTGTCCTAGCGTGGCGGGGAAAAGAACAGAGGGGGAAGTGACCGGTGAGGGGTGCGTGGACGACGGGAGTCAGGTCGGCATGCCCGGACACGCCAAGGCTGCTTGAGCTGTCCTTCCCGACGCGACGACCGTGTGGTGCACTGATTTAGCCTGTCGCTCACGCGGTCACCACGCGGATCAGCTGTTCTGGTGCATGCCTGCCTTCCACACCTTGTCCAGCACGTTCCTCATTGCTCAAATAGAGGAGAGGAGTGGCTAGAACCATCTAGGGAGCTCTGTGGTTAGAGAAATTTGCAGAAAAACATTTCAACAGCAAACTTGGGTGGATTCTTGTGGAGAAATGAATGAGAGTGGGGAGCTGAACCTTTGTCAAACTGAAATGTGGTAGGAAGGACTATGTGCTGGTAGAATTTCAGGCCATTTGGACAAAATTTGCACACACTTCCTTTGTAATGCAGAATTTGGTCCAGAAATTTAACTTTGAAGGTGCACTCATCTGGCTGGATGAAATGAACTGAATTTTGGTGGAGAGTGATGATTTGGAAATATGGAGGTGCTGCTAAAATTTCAGCTCATTTGGATATACCAAAGTGGTACTTCCTTCACAGAGCTTTCAAATGGACAGAAACTTAGGAAAATTGCTGTGGGAAAATGGATAGATGGATTGAGCTGGTTTTTGCTTTCCGTGAGTGATTTATCAATTTTAACCACCATAAAAAATTTCAGCTCAAATGGATCAAGGGTTCAAGCACTTCCTTTGCAAACTGGAAATTTGGACAGAATTTGTAAATGGATGCTGTGCTCAAACTTTGAACTATGGAACTTTGGATTTCATGGAAATGATGAAGATATGGATAGGAGAAGCTCCACAATTTATTTGGGATTTTTCCTGGCTACCAAAATGGTAGTTCCTTTAGAAACTGCCCAAAATGCAATATTGGCATTAAATAGGATAATGCAGTTTCCCGTTTTTAATTATGGCCAATATTTTTATGGGACCTCAATATGATCACCAAGAATATCTCCACAAGTTTTCATGAACTTTGGAGATGGATAGATATTTTCCTGGATTTAATTCCTTTAACTGGCAGAAAAAGGAATTAATTATAAATGAAAAATATTGCAAATGACTTGGCAATATTTTTACATATCGAGGGTTTACAAAGATAGGATGATCACTGGGAAAAGTTTGGGAGTCATCAGATCAAAGGAAATTGGGGTTCCTTTGTAACAGAAATGATTAGGGTTTCCCTTCCGACAACTCGGAAGGTAGGGTTGATACGTCTCCAACGTATCTATAATTTATGAAGTATTCATGCTGCTATATTATCATTCTTGGATGTTTTACAATCATTTTATAGCAACTTTATATCATTTTTTTGGCACTAACCTATTGACCCAGTGCCCAGTGCCAGTTGTTGTTTTTGCTTGTTTTTTACATCGCAGGAAATCAATATCAAACGGAGTCCAAACACCGTGAAACTTTTTGTGGATTTTTTATGGACCAGAAGACATCTAGTGGGCCAGAGAAGCACCTGGGGGGTGCCCTGAGGGGGGCACAACCCACCAGGGCGCGCCTGGCCCAGGTGGGTTGTGCCCACCTCGGTGACCTCCCGCACCCCTCTTCGCCCTATAAATTCTCAAATATTCCATAAACCCTCGGGGTAACCCTAGATCAGAAGATCCACCGCCGCAAGCCTTTGTAGCCACGAAAAACCAATCTAGACCCCATTCCGGCACCCTGCCGGAGGGGGAGATCATCACCGGTGGCCATCTTCATCATCCCGGCGGCCACCATGATGAGGAGGGAGTAGTCCATCCTCGGGGCTGAGGGTTTGTATTAGTAGCTATGTGGTTAATCTCTCTCTCTCTCTCGTGTTCTTGATGGCATGATTTTTATGTATCGGGAGCTTTGTTAATGTAGTTGGATCATATGGTTTTTTCTCCCTCTCTATCTTGTTGTGATGAATTGAGTTTTTCCATTGAGATTTCATTTTATCGGATTGAATACTCTTATGGATTTGAGAACATTTTATGTATGTCTTGCTATGAATACCCATGGTGACAATGGGGTATCGTATTGATTCACTTGATATATGTTTTGGCACTCAACTCGCGGATTCCCGAGGTGACACTGGGGTAATCTATGCATAGGGGTTGATGCATGTTCTTGTCTTTGTTTCTCCGGTAGAAATCTTGGGGCACTCTTTGAGGTTCTTTTTGTTGGATTGAGCATTACGAATCTAAATTTGCTGTGGTGTTATTTTAGTACGAACTCTTGGATAGATCGATCGGAAAGAATAGCTTCGAGGTGGTTTCGTACCATATAAACAATTTCTTCTTATGTTCTCCGCTAGATAGGAACTTTGGAGTGATTCTTCATCGCACTTTGAGGGATGGTTATATGATCCAATTATATTAGCATTGTTGAGAGATTGCACTAGCGAAAGTACAAACCCTAGGCCTTGTTTTCAAGCATTGCAATACCGTTTGTGCTCACTTTTGTCACTTGCTACCTTGCTGTTTTTATTTATTCAGATTATAAAAATATATTTCTACCATCCATATTACACTTTTATCACCATCTCTTCGCCGAACTAGTGCACCTATACAATTTGCCATTGTATTGGGTGTGTTGGGGACACAAGAGATTTCTTGTATTTGGTTGCAGGGTTGTTTGAGAGAGACCATCTTCATCCTATGCCTCCCACGGATTGATAAACCTTAGGTCATCCACTTGAGGGAAATTGCTACTATCCTACAAAACTCTGCGCTTGGAGGCCCAACACGAGTCTACAAGAATAAAGTTGTGTAGTAGACATCAAGCTCTTTTCTGGCGCCGTTGCCGGGGAGGTGAGTGCTTGAAGGTATATCTTTAGATCTTGCAATTGAATCTTTTAGTTTCTTGTTTTATCACTAGTTTGGTTTATAAAAGAAAACTACAAAAAAATGGAATTGAGGTTGCATCATATTATTCATCTCTATAATGTCTTTCGTGAAAATGATGGAAAGGAAAATTGTGCTCAATTGATAGAAGAAGAATTCTATAAAATGTTTGACAAAAAATCTTTGAATGATGAGCATGATTGCAATGTTGTTGTTACGAATTCTTTGAATATCCATGATGCTAATGATATGAAAAGCAACAAGCTTGGGGATGCTATGTTTGATGAAGATGATATTTTTAGTCCCCCAAGTTTTGATGTGCAAATTTGTTATAATGGTAGCATGCCTCCTATTTATGACGATTATATTGATGAATGTGGGTTTGGAAGAGTGTCAACTCTAGGTACTAATGATCCCACTATTTTGGAGGGTGTTGAATCTTATTGTGATAATTATGAAAGTGGATTTGGAGAAGTCATGACTTTATTTAGTGATGAATTCACTATTTTGGAAGAGGTTTCAATTGATTATGACAACAAAGTTGATATCTATGATGATTATGGTGATGACATGTATGCTATATTGAATAATGATAACCATGAAACTTGTCATCATGATTTTAATTTTCAATCACATGATAGTTATTTTGTTGAATTTGCTCCCACTACTATTCATGAGAATAAATTTGCTTATGTGGAGAGTAAGAAAATTTCTATGCTTGTGGATCATGAAAAGAATGTTTATGTGATAGATATATTGTTGAATTCATTCATGATGCTACTGAAAATTATTATGAGAGGGGAACTTATGCTTTTACATATTGCAATAATATCAAGTTTCCTCTCTATGTGTTGAAAATCTTGAAGTTTTGCTTGTTTTGCCTTCCTATGCTAGTTGATTCTTGTTCCCATAAGTTGTTTGCTCACAAAATCCCTATGCATAGGAAGTGGGTTAGACTTAAATGTGTTAGTCAAATGCTTCATGATGCTCTCTTTGTGTTTCAATTCTTATCTTTTATGCGAGCATCATTGAAATCATCATGCCTAGCTAAAAGGCATTAAAGAAAAGCGCTTGTTGGGTGACAACCCAACATTTACCCATACTGTTTTTATGTATTCACATGATTATTCTACTGTAGTAATCATGTTTTATTGCTTTTATTTCAATAAAGTGCCAGGTAAAGCCTTTGGGATAGTATGGATGATAGTTGACTTGAATCTGTGCAAAAACAGAAACTTTTGCGCTCAGTCCAGGAATTTTGAAAATTCACTGGAACGTTCTTTTGATCTGAATTTTTTATAGGTGATATATATACAAATTCTTTACGTTGTCCTAAATTTTCAGAATTTTTTGAGTAGCCGAAGTATGGTTGGAGTACAAATTCCTACAGACTGTTCTGTTTTTGACAGATTCTGTTTTCAATGAATAGTTTGCTTGTTTTCTAGTTTCTATGGCTTATATTGCTCAATATAAATTGTGGAAATGATATGCTACAGTAGGCATTGTGTGGAAACAATTATGAATCTTGTCTTTCACAGTACCAAAGTGAAATGGTTTGCTCTTTATCATACTAACCTATCTCACGAAGTTCCGTTAAGTTTTGTGTGATTGAAGTTTTCAAGTTTTGGGTGAGATGTCGATATGAGGAGAATAAGAAGTGACAAGACCCTAAGCTTGGGGATGCCCAAGGAACCCCAAGTTAAATATCCAAGGAAGATCCAAGCAACTAAGCTTGGGGATGCCCCGGAAAGCATCCCCTCTTTCGTCTTCAACATTATCGGTAACCTCACTTGGAGCTATATTTTCATTCGTCACATGATATGAGTTTTGCTTGGAGAGTCATTTTATTTTATTAGGATTTTCTTTCTATTAGTTATAATAATGTTTTGCATCTTTTATTTCAATAAAAGTGGCAAGGATAGCCATCACTATGCTTATTTTGCATATATATGAGTTGTTGTTTCAAAACAGAAAGTTTATCGCTGTTACAATAATTATACAGAAAATTAAGAATGTGATAAAATGTTTAAACTTTCTGCACAATAAGCTCTGATAAATTTTATACAGTGTGGTAAATTTTCATAATTTTTGGAGTTTAATAATTATTGATACTCTTGCATTCTTTACAGACTGTGCTGTTTCGGCAGGTTGCTGTTATGTTTGCATTGTTTGCATATGTTTGCTTGTTTAATGATTCTATTTAAGGATAGGATTATTAAATATGCAGAGGCATTTAGTATGCAATGTTGAATAATAATTTTAGTGATATACTACAATAGAGAATGATAAGGTTTTTGCATTGGTTTATACTAACTTATCTCTCGAGTTCTTGTTGAGTTTTGTGTGGATGAAGTTTTTAAGATTTAGGGAAACCGTGATATAAAAGGAATGAAGGAGACACAAAAGCTCAAGCTTGGGGATGCCCAAGGCATCCCAAGATAATATTTCAGGAAGTCTCAAGCATCTAAGCTTGGGGATGCCCCGATAGGCATCCCACCTTTCTTCATCAACAATTATCGGTTAGTATCGGTTGAGCCTAAGTTTTTGCTTCTTCACATGAGTTGTGCTATTCTTGGAATGTCATTTTATTTTGTTTTGTTGCTGTTTTAATAAAATACTTAGATCTGAAATTTTTTAAATAAGAGAGAGTCCACAATTAGCTACCTATTTACTTAACTACTCGCTTGATCTTCACTTATATCTTTTTGGAGTAGCTTGTCATTTACTCTTGTGCTTCACTTATGCCCTATGAGTAAATTGTTGAATGAATTGACTATCATGAAGTTGAAATTATATGTTCATATCATGCCTAGTGGTAGCTTCACATTGGGTTTAGAAAGTGAAATCTTTTGAGGCTTGGAAATCACAATATTGGTCATACAAGCAATTCATGAATGATTACTATAAGGAAGAGAACTTTCACATGCAAATATACTATCTTGGAAATCTTTTGTGATTGTGAGCCCCCATTAAAATATTATATGCCAAAATTGTTGACGTTGGACAAGGAATACAACGTAATGATTTATGTTTGTTCATATTCACATAGAAGTTATATTGTCATAGATCCTTCAACATGTGGTGCTTGCCCCCCATCTTTGCTAGCCAAAAATTCCGCACTAAGTAGAGATACTACTTGTGCATCCAAAAACCCTTAAACCCAAATCTTATTTTCAAGAGTCCACCATACCTACCTATGGATTGAGTAAGATCCTTCAAGTAAGTTGTCATCGGTGCAATAAGGCAATAAAAATTGCTTCTAAAAGTGTAAGAGAAAATTGAGCGTCGTACGAACTTCTGATGGTAAAGAAATAAAAGCGACAGACTGCATAATAAAGGTTGCCATCACAAGGGGCAATATAATGTGACGTTCTTTTGCACTAAGGGGTTGAGCATACAAACAAATAAGTGCATGGCAACCACTGCTTTCCTTTGCGAAGGGCCTATCTTTTACTTTTATGTATTTACTTTTACGCAAGAGTCAAAGTTTTTCTCTCTATTCCTTTTTATTTTTCTCCTTTGGCAAGCATCATGTGGTGAGGAAAGATCTAAGCACATATGTCCAGTTGGATATGGGTGGCATGAGTTATTATTGTTGACATCACCCTTGAGGTGAATACGTTGGGAGGTGAAATTATAAGCCCCTATCTTTCTATGTGTCCGGTTGAAACATTTTGCTCATGTGTATGCGGTGAGTGTTAGCAATCATAGAAGACTATATGATGGTTGAGTATGTGGAGCTCTTACTTAGACTCTGTTGAATAAGTTGAATTGCAATTGTTTGGTGACTGAGAACATAGGTTGTTCAGTTTCAAGAGAATTCATTGTTTGAACCTTAACATGTGAATTGGTTGCTACTTTAACATGAGAAGTTTTATAAGAAAGAATTGCTGTTATGATGCTAGGAAAAGTGATTGAAATTGTCATTGATCAAACTTATGCACTTTGCTAGCATTCACACTTCATAAATTATTTCTTTTATCATTTACCTACTCGAGGACGAGTAGGAATTAAGCTTGGGGATGATGATACGTCTCCAACGTATCTATAATTTATGAAGTATTCATGCTGTTATATTATCATTCTTGGATGTTTTACAATCATTTTATAGCAACTTTATATCATTTTTTTGGGACTAACCTATTGACCCAGTGCCCAGTGCCAGTTGTTGTTTTTGCTTGTTTTTTACATCGCAGGAAATCAATATCAAACGGAGTCCAAACACCGTGGAACTTTTTATGGATTTTTTGTGGACCAGAAGACATCCAGTGGGCCAGAGAAGCACCTGGGGGGTGCCCCGAGGGGGGCACAACCCACAAGGGCGCGCCTCGGGGCCCGGGCACACCTAGGTGGGTTGTGCCCACCTCGGTGACCTCCCGCACCCCCTCTTCACCCTATAAATTCTCAAATATTCCAAAAACCCTCGGGGTAACCCTAGATGAGAAGTTCTGCCGCAGCAAGCCTTTGTAGCCACAAAAAGCCAATCTAGACCATGTTCTGGCACCCTGCCGGAGGGGGAGATCATCACCGGTGGCCATCTTCATCATCCCGGCGGCCACCATGATAATGAGGGAGTAGTCCACCCTCGGGGCTGAGGGTTTGTACCAGTAGCTATGTGTTTAATCTCTCTTTCTCTTGTGTTCTTGATGGCACGATTTTGATGTATTAGGAGCTTTGTTAATGTAGTTGGATGATACGGTTTTTTCTCCCTCTCTATCTTGTTGTGATGAATTGAGTTTTCCCTTTGAGATTTCATTTTATCGGATTGAATACTTTTATGGATTTGGGAACACTTTATGTATGTCTTGCTATGAATACCCGTGGTGACAATGGGGTGTCGTATTGATTCACTTGATATATGTTTTGGCACTCAACTCGCGGATTCCTGAGGTGACATTGGGGTAATCTATGCATAGGGGTTGATGCACGTTCTTGTCTTTGTTTCTCCGGTAGAAATCTTGGGGCACTCTTTGAGGTTCTTTGTGTTGGATTGAGCATTATGAATCTGAATTTTCTTTGGTGTTATTTTAGTACGAACTCTTGGATAGATCGATCGGAAAGAATAGCTTCGAGGTGGTTTCGTACCCTACAAACAATTTCTTCTTATGTTCTCCGCTAGATAGGAACTTTGGAGTGATTCTTCATCGCACTTTGAGGGATGGTTATATGATCCAATTATATTAGCATTGTTGAGAGATTGCACTAGCGAAAGTACGAACCCTAGGCCTTGTTTTCAAGCATTGCAATACCGTTTGTGCTCACTTTTGTCACTTGCTACCTTGCTGTTTTTATTTATTCAGATTATAAAAATATATTTCTACCATCCATATTACACTTTTGTCACCATCTCTTCGCCGAACTAGTGCACCTATACAATTTGCCATTGTATTGGGTATGTTGGGGACATCAGAGATTTCTTGTATTTGGTTGCAGGGTTGTTTGAGAGAGACCATCTTCATCCTACGCCTCCCATGGATTGATAAACCTTAGGTCATCTACTTGAGGGAAAATTGCTATTGTCCTACAAAACTCTGCGCTTGGAGGCCCAACACGAGTCTACAAGAATAAAGTTGCGTAGTAGACATCAAGGGTTTCGGTGGCAATGTCCTGAGAATGTAGCTTGGGTGGCAAGGTTGGTCTGGAGAGAATATCTGGTTGGATAGGGAAGGCAAGACTAAATGACCATCTTCATATACCCAAGAGCTAGAGAAAATCCGATAACACCGAGAAAAAAGATGGAGTCAAATCCCGCGAAGGATAAAAAAACAGGAGCGAAAACCAGGGTGTTACAAAATCTATTTGAATAGCCGCGTCCACGGTATTGGACAGTCCGTCCAGACCTCACTAGGTGGTCAACCGTAACAGAAATATAATAATGATGGAAGAACCCGTCTTATGCCCTAAAGTACTCAGTGGATCGTGAGTATTCTGAGGATTGTAATGCAACCCGGAAGAGAGTAAGTTTGTTAGACTTGTAGTGCAGATGCATAGACATTAGATGATGCCAGGGATACGATATGTTAGCCATGGGATGGCTATGAGATGAGATGGTCGGATGACCGAAAGACTTGGATTAGATTTAGTTCAACGTCGGATTGGATCCTGAGATTACTCGGAGTATGGATTATGTACCTGATATGCTTTACTTTACCGTATTTTACTTTAGTAGTTACCTTGCTGGATAAACCTGTTATGACATGATAATTAATATTGCTAGATAGGTATACTATGCCATGATAATTAATGTTGCTCTAATAACAAATGCATGCTTGAATGCAATGGATTGCTTTGCTTGGTGTATATGTTAGTTTGGTTTGCTTGCGAGTACATTCAAAAGTACTCAGCGGCCTTCAATGTGGCCAGGTTCACATAAGGATCCATCGTCCATCGACGAGGAGCCGGAGCATTCGCGGGCTAGAAGCGTAACCCAGTTAGATCCCTGTGGATTGGAGCCGCACCAGGACCATGCTACCTTAGATAGAGCTTTTCCGTTGCCATCACCTCTTGTAAGATATCATGTAAGACTCATATATCCATTAATAGAAATGCCTATGTTCATGATACTTGTTGTAAGCGCTCATGCCAGAGTGATTTCCTGGGCTGGTATGCGTGGCGACCATCTGGCTACAGTGGTAATCAGGCGGGGCGCCACAACGGATGGTATCAGAGCAGCCAGGCTGACTGTAGGTTACCCCTAGCCAGACCTCATTGCCTCTTGATTAGTAGAAAGCCCAGATGGATTTCAGCCATGTTTGCCGAACAGGCACGGTTACTATTGATCATAAGGCAACCCCATAGGTCTTTGGCTCCACCAGACCCCAACTCTCATGGTCTTTGCCTCCGGTGTGGAAATGCCCGCACCAGGCAACGACCCGTGAGCCCTGAACCCCTAGGTAAACCAGATATCCTTACCCTGCTTGCTAGCCATGGCATTTCTCTCCTTAAATCCAGTTTCCTTTCAGAAATGCTTATAAATTCTATCTGTTCCCCAGTAACCTTAGGATCGTTGACTAAGCCATTTTGGCTATGGTCGTGCATCGAGTTTGATGTTCCATAAGGAAGTAGTAGGAGCTCGACACCAGTGCTACCAGGAGCATTGTGTGGTTTTACTTCTAAATCCTTAGAGGTGCATCGAGTGTGCTATATTAGTTATACTAGTGGACCTTCGGCCACGTGTGTAAGGTCCGCAAAAATTTGAGCTTTATTTGCTTTTTGGTTTTTCGCGGTTCTTGTTTCTTTTGCCGGCTCCGTTTCCTTGCTCCAACTGGATCCATCTGCAAGTGCCGTCAAGAAGACTAGCATACAACTTGGATAATACCCAATAATCCAAATTCAGCAAGAGTCAAGCCAAGCCAACTGCCTAGTATTCAGAATAGCAGCACCGAATCTGTCAAAAATGAAGAATGGGTGAGAAGCAGAATCTATGTGCAACAGACAAGGCCAGAATATACCTGAGAGAGTTTACCTCAGAGCAAATCACATCTAAGAAGCAGTCAGATGAGCTATCAGGAATGGACACCAGCAAGGACAAATCATTCCGTTCGCGATACAAGGATTATTTCAGTCAGTGAGGTGAACCTTGAGTTTTTTCTCAATGGACTCCAGAACCATTTATTACCCACCGAAGACATATTTTAGGAATGTGAATGTGCCGAGAGCAGTAACAAAACTCTGGTACGTTGGCCCAAATTGCAAAGCATATCTTGAAGTTCACCGGTGCAAATACAAAATTTTCTGGGCACTGTGAACAAGGTTTGCAAGAAATATGTATGCGGTCACAGCTATCCAGAATCAATGAGAACTTCACATGCTTGGAAACTCAGTTGAGCCGAATGGGACTATCTGTCTACTGCCTATTATCGACAACACTTGGTCTGAATGCAAAGGGTATTCCGAATTAACTAACAACATGAAGTCTACATTAGTCATGCAGCCTTTACAGTAACAAGGATCGTACCAGTAGAAGGACAAGAGATGTGCATGACCAACAAAATATCTTCAGTCAAGGTATGGCCTATACCAAGTTTGGCTTCGCTATGGGTAAAATTCCGGATACTTCGGAAGGAAGCCAGAATCGGCCATAAATTTGACTATGTACATAGTAAAAGGCTTCTGGTATAAGGAACCCAGCCTTCCTCCACAAGCTACCGAGAGAAGCTTAAGATGCCAGGCTGCCAATCTTCCTCGGTACGCTATTTGGGAAGAAAATCTTCTGGGGTACGGCACTCCCATCTTCCATAGCGTGCTACCGCGGAAAACTTCCAGCATAAGGCACCTGACCTTCCGCAGCAAGCCACATGAAGGAAAGCTTTTAAGGTACGATACCCAGCCTTCTTCAGCATGCTACCTTGGCAGAAGCTTCGAGCATAAGGAATTCAGACTTCTTCAACACACCCCGTGCCCATGACAATCCTGTCAGAAGCACGAACTAGCCCAGACACCCGTCTGCCTCAGAACTCACTAGTTATGAAAAGAGTTATCCTACACATGCATATGTTGTGAGCATGCAGTCCAGTGGATCAGTTCATGTGAGCCACTCGTACACGGGAATGACTGTGTTTAGAGAAACATTGGCCCCATAGTTCAAAGAAGAATATGTGCACATCAACCCCTATGAGGTATGCAAGAGTAAGTTGGGAGAATAAGCCCGACAAGCCGGGAAAACAATCAAGGAGCCGTGTTGGCAGGTCATGACAGGCCCATCAAAGGAATCCCCAGGAACCAAGAAGTTGTGGACAAACAACCTCCGTGACAGTCAACAAGATACAGCTTCACGGATAGAGTGACACTGATAACCCTTTTCAGACTCTTGCATATACGGCCACAACAATGAAGCCAACATGTCATACTCATCATGAATGTGGGCCATCAACCAAGACAAGAGGCTATGTTCCGAAAGATACACCGGACGATAGCGGTACTATGTTCAGCTCAGTGGCCATAGCAAGGACTACAGAGGCTATATATGGCAGAGTCCTCTCCACGAGCGACGGAGTTTGAAACAAGACATTTAGATAGAATGGCTGAAAGCACATCAGCATCAACAACTCATAGACATCATGACATCATTGGAATAAGAGATTACTGTCCATGATTTCTTTGTGATCATGCCTGATATCTCAGTTGGGGATATAGCAGCAATAGCTCGGTCATGTTGTTCCTTGAATTGTGGATCATCTAAAGACAAAGTCAGAATGCCTAAGGCAGAAAGAAACATTAGTATGGAACTCACAGCCAGACTGAGCATTCTAACACGGCAAAAAGAAAGCCACTCCCACTCACTCGAGGCCATACGAGCATGTGAGCCCTGGTACTAGGAAATGATGTCTTGCCCATGACAGTCAGGGTACAAAGTATCACAACAAAACCCGAAGCAGTTACTTCCAGGCCATGGAAACCGAGCCGTCTATTGGTATTACCCGCTACCCCACCCAGCAACACCACTACCAGGACAAGAGGTATACCTAACAGGAAAGAGAGGGATTCAAGGAAGCTATGTGTAAAGACGACAAATGGTCCATCCGAAGTGGCAGTTAAAAGGTCAGTGAACCAACGAAGACAAGACAGCTGATGGATCCAAGTCACACACAGGTAAGTCCACCTTCACTGGGAGGTAAGCTCGAAAATCATGAGGATGAGATTTTCTTAAGGGGGGCAGGTTTGTAACACCCTGGTTTTCGCTCCTATTTTTTTATCCTTCGCGGGATTTGACCCCCGTCTTCTTTCTCGGTGTTATCGGATTTTCTCTACCTCTTGTGTATATGAAGATGGTCATTTAGTCTTTGCCTTCCCTATCCAACCAGAGATTCTCTCCAGACCAACCTTGCCACCCAAGCTACATTCTCAGGACTTTGCCACCGAAACCCTACCTTCCGAGTTGCCGGAAGGGAAACCCTAATCATTTCTGTTACAAAGGAACCCCAATTTCCTTTGATCTGATGACTCCCAAACTTTCCCCAGTGATCATCCTATCTTTGTAAACCCTGGATATGTAAAAATATTGCCAAGTCATTTGCAATATTTTCATTTATAATTAATTCCTTTTTCTGCCAGTTAAAGGAATTAAATCTAGGAAACTATATATCCATCTCCAAAGTTCATGAAAACTTGTGGAGATATTCTTGGTGATCATATTGAGCTCCCATAAAAAAATTGGCCATAATTAAATAAGGGAAATTGCATTATCCTATTTAATGCCAATATTGCATTTTGGGCAGTTTCTAAAGGAACTACCATTTTGGTAGCCAGGAAAAATCCCAAATAAATTGTGGAGCTTATCCTATCCATATCTTCACCATTTCCATCAAATCCAAAGTTCCATAGTTCAAAGTTTGAGCACAGCATCCATTTGCAAATTCTGTCCAGATTTCTAGTTTGCAAAGGAATTGCTTGAACCCTTGATCCATTTGAGCTGAAATTTTTCATGGTGATTAACATTGATAAATCACTCATGGAAAGCAAAAACCAGCTCAATCCATCTATCCATTTTCCCACAGCAATTTTCCTAAGTTTCTGTCCATTTGAAAGCTCTGTGAAGGAAGTACCACTTTGGTATATCCAAATGAGCTGAAATTTGACCAGAACATTCATACTTCCAAATCATCACTCTCCACTAAAATTCAGTTCCTTTCATCCAGCCAAATGAGTGCAGCTTCAAACTTAATTTTCTGGACCAAATTCTGCATTACAAAGGAAGTGTGTGCAAATTTTGTCCAAATGGCCTCAAATTCTACCAGCACAAAGTCCTTCCTACCACATTTCAGTTTGACAAAGGTTCAGCTCCCCACTCTCATTCATTTCTCCACAAGAATCCACCCAAGTTTGTTGTTGAAATGTTTTTCTGCAAGTTTCTCTTACCACAGAACTCCCTAGATGGTTCCAGCCACTCCTCTCCTCTATTTGAGCAGTGAGGAACGTGCTGGACAAGGTGTGGAAGGCAGGCATGCACCAGAGCAGCTGATCCGCGTGGTGACCGCATGAGCGACAGGCTAAATCAGTGCACCACACGGTCATCGCGTCGGGCAGGATAGCTCGAGCAGCCTTGGCGTGTCCGGGCATGCCGACCTGACTCCCCGTCGTCCACGCACCCCTCACCAGTCACTTACCCCTCTGTTCTCTTCCCCGCCATGCCGGGACAAGCGTCGACGTACCATCACTGTGCGTACACGGTCGCCGCTGGATGTGGACAAGACCGAGCTATCCCGAAGCCTCTGCTAGCTCCTCCACTCCTCTGAGAACCTTGCTGACATCGCCCCCGCCCTCCGCGTGTCACCGGAGCTCCAGTAAGTGGCTAAGAATGCCACAGCAGCCATCCATATCGCTTCGGCCGGCCGGCTATAAAAGCCATGGCCCGGAGCCTCCCCGAGCATTACCCACACCCACGACCTCCTCCCCTACCTCCCAACTTCCCCTCTGCCTTCTCAGTCGAGCTCGAGGAGCTCCGAATCCTCCCAATGGCCGCTGCGGTCATCCTCAGTCTCCGCTCGAATTTGAGCTACCCAAGCTTTCCCCCTCCCTCTAGCCCTCACCACTAGCTCCTCCTCTCGCCGGTGGTCCTTCCCATCTCCTCCATTCGTCGCCGGAGTGGCTATTGCCGTCGTCCCCAAGTCCAGCCGCTCCTTGTCTGCCTCCTCTGTTTGCCAACGTCGCCACTGCCCTGCTCCTCCCCGGCGCACGGCCTGCACCGGAATAGAGGCGGCGCTCCGCCCCGAGCCCGCCGGTGGCCTCTCCTCGGCCGAAGACGGCCGGAGCAGCCCGGGCCGTCGCCGGCAGCACCCCTGCTTCGCCCTTGCCTCACCTCTGTTCTGCCTGTGTCGGGAGGAAGAAGGAGGAGCCGGAGGAGAGAGAGAGTTCAACGCGGGACCCACTCGTCAGCGACCTAAGCCCCGGGCCCGCGAGTTTAAGTGGAAGTGTATTGCGAGGATTACGCTTTCTGCTAAAGAAAGCGTATTCGCTTAGTACTACTGCTGATAGTGCGCTTTCTTTATGCTGAAAGCCTATTCCGCAGAAGTATGCTTTCTGTTTAACCCTGCCGGCCAAAACCCTTATATTGTGGACGTTCACCCGTTAGGAGCTGGAATGGACAGTTTTCTGTCTGTTTCTCTGCTTAACGAACGAACGGCCGTTTCTCTTCAACCGATACTCCGATTCAGGTGAAACCAACACCCACATCTTCAGTTCGTCGAGCCCGATCCGATTGTATCAGTTTCATAATGTTTGCATACTGTGAAAATGACCATTTTGCCATTGCCCTATATCAGGCCCCTTCGAGAGAGAACGGTTTCCGGCGATCCTTTCCGCGGACTCTCCACACTTCTTCCTGGAATATTCTTCGACCCCTGGCAAGCCGACCGTCTAATATATGCCCTAAAGCATTGCTCTGTGTTATTCTTGCATGTTTAAATTAATATGCTTATGCTTGTATACGTAGTAGTGAGCTGTATGGGACGCTGATGAACCCTTGCCTACCTTTCTTTGGTGACGGCATCACGCCTGTGTTCTGAGCTATTTCCGGCCGTCCGGGGTGGATGCCGACTTTATATTTCTCTTGTCAGCAACTGCCCATGTTCTGAGCTGCTTTTTGGCCGTCGCGGGCAGCTGTTGAATTTCTTTCCGGAGCAATGACCCTATGCTCTGAGCTGTTCTTCGGCCGTCTTAGGTAGTTGCTACTTTCTTTTTATCGACAACGTCTCATGCTCTGAGATCCTTTTCAGCCATCTTGAGTCGGGGTTGAGTTATTCCAGTAATGTCCCAGATCTGAGTTGTAAAGACCGTTCTGGTGGCTACTGGTTTATTTGCTGGTTTCTTACAAGGGTTCAGATGGTCGTTACCCTACAGCTACAACTTGTAAAGTAATAAGCCTACCATTTAAATACTGATTCACTAATGACTTGTCGTGATATTATATGGAGATAGGTTGTTATGATCATGCATAACTATTGCCATCTCAGGTTATTTTGATAAACAGTCATGCTTGCTAAGTACTTGCTAAAGTTAAACCCAGTCGGTTGATCCAGAGTGACCTGTCCGGACTTACCTGTGCAGCCACATTTGCCGGTATGGGACGGCCTTGACTTGGTCTGATCGCGTGCTCTTTTATCGGTACCACCAACTAGGGAAGGTTATGCGTGCGCGCTACCCTGGCCCAGTAGGCGGCGATAACCTTGTGAGCCTAGTTGATTGTTTAACCCGGGAGTCCCTGTTTGGGATAGTTTAGTTTGGCCACGACGGTGGCAGGTGTCACGAGGTGACACAGGGGCCACCCAGGGCAGGACTCCGGGGGAGGATGATTGCCGGTGGTACGGTAGAGGACTCATGGGTTAGGCAGGTTTCGGTGGAACAACACTGGTCCACCCGAATGGGATCATGAGGTCAGGTGCTCCATGGTGTGGGTAAAGTGCGCAACCTCTGCAGAGTGTAAGAA
This sequence comes from Thinopyrum elongatum, assembly GCA_011799875.1. Taxonomy (NCBI): domain Eukaryota; kingdom Viridiplantae; phylum Streptophyta; class Magnoliopsida; order Poales; family Poaceae; genus Thinopyrum; species Thinopyrum elongatum. The sequence goes on from CM022300.1 coordinate 233,725,569, forward strand.
TCTATTCGAATAGCCGCATCCATGGTATTGGACAGTCCATCCAGACCTCACTAGGTGGTCAACCGGAACAAAAATATAATAATGATGGAAGAACCTGTCTTATGCCCTAAAGTACTCAGTGGATCGTGAGTATTCTGAGGATTGTAAGGCAACCCGGAAGAGAGTAAGTTTGTTAGACTTGTAGTGCAGATGCATAGACATCAGATGGTGCCAGGGATACGATATGTTAGCCAATTGGATGGCTATGAGATGATATGGTCAGATGACCGAAAGACTTGGATTGGATTTAGTTCAACGTCGAATTGGATCCTGAGATTACTCGGAGTATGGATTATGTACCTGATATGCTTTACTTTACCGTATTTTACTTTAGTAGTTACCTTGCTGGATAAACCTGTTATGACATGATAATTAATATTGCTAGATAGGTATACTATGCCATGATAATTAATGTTGCTCTAATAACAAATGCATGCTTGAATGCCATGGATTGCTTTGCTTGGTGTATATGTTAGTTTGGTTTGCTTGCGAGTACATTCAAAAGTACTCAGCGGCCTTCAATGTGGCCAGGTTCACATAAGGATCCGTCGTCCGTCGACGAGGAGGCGGAGCGTTCACGGGCAAAAGCGTAACCCAGTCAGATCCGTGTGGATTGGAGCTGCACCAGGACCATGCTACCTTAGATAGAGCTTTTCCTCTGCCATCACCTCTTGTAAGATATCATGTAAGACTCAAATATCCATTAATAGAAATGCCTGTGTTCATGATACTTGTTGTAAGCACGCATGCCAGAGTGATTTCCTGGGCTGGTATGCGTGGCGACCGTCTGGCTATAGTGGTAATCAGGCGGGGCACCACATGGACACACCAAATCCCATGCCCCGGCGGCAACCCTACCTCTCCCAAAACTCTGGTTTCTCCTCAGATTGGTTTCGGTACCATTTGGCAAAGCCCTGCCGGGATTGCACCACTACCACCTCCACCATGCCGTCTTGCTGGTTGAGATCCCATCTACTTCTCCTCTCTTGCTTGCTAAATCAAGAAGGAGGAGACGTCATCGCTCTGTACGTGTGCTAAACATGGAGGTGTCGTCCGTTCAGCGCTAGATCTGATTGGATCGTGATTGGATCATGAAGAGTACGACTACATCAACCACGTTATATACGCTTCCGCTTTCGGTCTACAAGGGTATGTAGACACACTCCCCTCTCGTTGCTATGCATCTCCTAGATTAGATCTTGGGTGTTTCATAGGGAAATTTTTGATTTTCATGCTACATTCCCCATCAAAAGCAATGTCACTTTTCATATCAATGGTAATGAGCATACGGTAAACTTTACAAAGAATCAATTTCAAGTGAATGGTATTAATGTTATTGATAGGGTCCAACAATTACTATTGGAAGTTTTGAACTCCCTCACCCTACTGTCAAAAGGAAATATGAAACACTTACTGTTGGGGAGATGCATATCCCCATTGAGGTAACCTAGTGTTATACAAAGATTCTTCGGTTTCATGTTAAAATCAAAATTAGTTTGTTAATAAGACTTGATCAACCTTATTAATGGATTCTTTTTGAGAGGCATGTGCTCGATGAATTTAGTAAACACAACTTTCTGTACCCAGTATTTACTCTCTGTTTGTTGTCGTTCTGGGAACCAGGGTACCCAGACTTGCCTGCCTGCGGCCCACGGCGTGGCTCCATCGACGGCCTGGTACGGCCCACCTCCAAGGCCACCAAGACAAGACTCTCGCGAGGGGCCAAGCCTCGCGGGGCGGATGGCACCAAGTCCTCCCGAGGGAGCGGCCTCCCCAGGCTGCCTGCTGAGGAGCAGAGATTTCTATGCAGGTACCCAACCTCAGGAGGTTGCGATGACGCAAGCCATGATGACTAAGTCCAGGCGGGCGCCAGCGGGAGCAGAGGAGGCAGTTTTCTCTTTGGTGCTAAGGAGGCAAGCGCAGGCGTGGGTTCCCAAGGAGCCCGGCAAAGGTTTCTATTCCAGTGCATCAAGACCAAGATTGCCAGGACGGCAGGACGGACGTCAAGATGAAGGAGGAGCTCGCCATCCACGAGGACTTGTGTTCGGCTCTGGAGATGTTCAACATGGCAACCAGATGCACGAGGGCCGAGGAAGGTCGCCTCTCCCTCCTGGAGCTTCCGGATGTCGATCCTGAAGACAAGAAGGCCAAGGCTAAGGAAGTGAAGCGCAAGGGCCCCGCCGTGCTGGCCGCGGAGCCCGAGATGAAGCGTGGCCGTGACCATGATGAGCCTCCCAGGGCAACCGCCCATTCTGCGTCTTCCACAATGTCCACAGCCACAACACCAATGACTGCCAGGAGCTTAGGGCAATCTGCGACAGGTGCTTTGGCCGCCACCCCGAGCGCAGCGACCGCGGCTACGGCCGTGGAGGAGGCCGCGGTGGAGGCCGCTGGGACAACCGCGACCCCCGCCAAGACTGGCGCGACCAACCTCAAGATGGCCCCTGGAGAGACCAGCCTCGTGAGGATCGCCCCCAGGGCAATGCTGGCCTCCCTCCGCTGCCGCCAAGGAGAAACAACGACAGCCGCCAAGATGATGGGGCTGGGGGCTTCCAAGAGCCTCGCGCAATCGCCTGCATCCTGGGTGGCGCTCAGGCCCCTGCTTCTCATCGTGTCTTCAAGCAGTTCGCTCGTGAGGTGAACGCGGCCCTCCCCAAGCTCGAGGCGTCGCGCCCCCTCAGGTGGTCCAAGCACGCCATCACCTTTGACTCCATTGACCAGCTCAAGTGCTCAGCCGCCACCGGCGCGCTCCCAATGCTCTGCACGCCAACCATCAGCAACGTCCTTGTCACCAAGACCCTCATCGATGGTGGCGCGGGGCTCAACGTTCTCTTTGTCAAGAGGTTCAAGACGCTCCAAGTACCATATGACTAGCATCTACCCACCAAGCCTTTCTCAGGGGTCACCGATGGCTCCACCGTCCCCATAGGGCAGATCCGCCTCCCTATCACCTTCGGCAAGCGTGACAACTACCACACTGAGCTCGTCGACTTCGACGTCGCCGACATCCACCTCCCGTACAATAACATCCTCGGGTATCCGGCCCTCGCCAAGTTCATATCAGCAACTTACCACGGCTACAATGTCCTCAAGATGCCAGGAAGTGGCGGCGTCATCACGGTCCCCTGCGACAAAAAGGATGTGGTGTGCTCCCTCGAGCACGCCTACTAGGCTGCAGCGGTCGAGAACGCTGACGACAAGGCTACCGTCCTCCCTCCTGGGGCCGTCCCCAAGAAGAAGAAGCAGCTCCTCCCAAAGGGCCATCAGGAGGCTGGGGCGTCCGACGGTCGTGCCTCAGGCCCCGCGCCCTCTGCTGGGGTGTCTTTCCCTCTCGCATAGGGAGGCGCCCCCGGTGCCCCTCTTAGGATGGGCTCGGGGGCTCTCCTCTGGAGGGCCTCTGTACTGACCAGCGTGACGAGGGAGGAGTTCGGGCACCACGTGGAGGCGTGCTTCGACGCGCGCCTCTGTGAGCAAGGCGCAAGGCGCGAGGCGCCGGGCGCTCAGGAGTTCATCACCAAGGCAATCGAGGAGCTTTAGGAGGCGCGAGCCATGCGTGGCGAGCGTCGCCCTGCACCACCTAGTGCAGCTGCCGCCCATCACATGGGTGGTGAGCAACGCGTCTGCGTCGACATCCCAGGCCTCAACAGGGCTAGTTCGCAGGACCTCTTTTGGCCGTCCCGCGTTGGCCGGAGCTGGGGCTACCCCTGCAGCTACGCCCGCATGCCGTTCGGCCTACTAAACATGGCCGCCTCGTACCAGTGCCTCATGCAGGGAGCCTTGGCGGCTCACGAGGCTAGGCTCCAGGCGGTCCTGACCGAGGAGGTAACGGACCCTCGCGAGCCCCCCGGACCTCCGGAGCCTCCCGGGACTCAGGAGCCGGTCGGCTCGCGAGGAGCGATCTCTACAGTACGCATCTTCAGCTACTTCAACGCTTCTACAACAATGGTGCCAGGTGACTTTTTGATTTGTTCAACTGAGGGCGCCCCTCGGGCTGCATCATCCACAGGCTGCTAGGGCCCGCCCCCACAGCTGCGTCATTTTGATTCATGTACTCCAGACCAGTTATGCATGCTTAAATTGTTATGATGATTAACGTTATACCCGTCGACCCGTCATCTATACAGTCGCCCTTAGCGGTCCCCGCGCATTGCTTGCTTGCCTTTTGCTCATCCCGCGATGGGGGCTGTTGGCATGGCGCCTGTGCTCGGATCCGTCCCTGCGGAGCCGACAAACCTAAGAGACCGAGCTCAGGCTTGCGGCCGGCCCCGCGCACATCACCTCACCAAGTCCTTAGTGCCTTCGTCTTCTCGCGGAAAGATCACGAGCAGGATAGCAAGCGCGACTGCGCTTTGTGTCTTGTGGCTAAGTCGCAGGAACCTCCGGAGGCAGGATCATGAATAGCTTCGCCAACACCTCACCACCGCGGAAGGATACCGTGCTACGTGCCATGGGGCGTAACCCCTCCTAGGTACCCCCTCGGAGCCAGCCACTCTTTTCTCGCGCAAGTCGCTTGCACGTTAAAGGGGGGGGCCTTGAGCATCAAGCCTTAGGGGTTCCTACCGGCTCTCGAGCCCTCACCCCCTGGCCTTGACCACGGCATCACGACCTGGCATACCAGCGGTGGCCGGGCCTCGCTCGAGAGCTGGGTCCTGAAGATGTAGAGCACCCTAACGAGCAGGAGAGATGGAGTTGGTAGGAGCACTGTGGGGGGGGGGCACCGTCGGGAGAAAGGTGCAGCCTAACATCACATGAGAAGTTCACCCCCGCGGCAAGGAAATCACCGTAGGCTCGCCAAGATAAGTCGCCTCGCACGCCAAGGCGTGAGCCCCATAATAAGCGCTTTTGTCTCTTGCGATTTCGCTCGGGCAAGGGAACTTCCATTTTAGTCCTTCAGGAGCCGCTTGCACGCTAAAGGGGACCTCCCGAGCATCGCGCCTCGGGGGCTCTTATCGGACCTCGGGCTGCTCACCTCCTGGCCTTGACCACGGCATCGCGACCTGGTATACCAGCGACGACCGAAGCTTGCCTGGGGACTGGGTCCTACCGGCGTAGAGCACTAAGCTACCGCGAGAGCAAAAGGGGGGAACCGTGCCCAAGCGAGAGACGTAAACACAACATAAGTTGGGGACACTAACATTAAGGCAAAAGTGTCACGATCCTTACACACCCCCGCGGGGCCCTTGATGATTTTTGCGCGGGAATGAAATGAAAGGAAAGGACCTCCTCAGGATCGCGACCCAGGCGGTGTCGCCCATGACGCCTGGCCGGCGCCATTCCTCCCTTAAGCCCGAGCACGGTGGCGCGGTGGCTCGTAGTTGTCATCGTCGCTTAAGCTTGGTTTGGAGGAGGCATCGCTGCTGCTGGAGGCATCACGGACAAGGCCAAGGGCAAGTTCACTGTGAGGGGCCTCACCGATTTGCCGGCTTGTGAGGGGGTCGCCGTCTCGATCGCCTCCCCTGGGGTAGCACTCCAGACGTCGGACGTTCTCTCCGAAGACCTTGAAAAAGAGCGTCGACGCCCCATCGTACTCGAAGTGGATGGTGTGCCTCCCCCTCTGAGTTGCAGGCACGGGCGATCGCGCCCCATCCCCGGGTCATGTAGACGCCACTGGAGTCGACGACCTCGACGTCCGCCTCTGAAGCTTGGCTGCAGCAGCCATCATGCTGCAGCCATAGTTCGACGGGTCCCTTCAACGGTATCTCCCAAGCCAGGGGCCGCGGGAGCCGGATCCATGTGCACAGCGGTGTCACTGTCCACACCACGAACTCAAGGGCCATGCCGCCGGCATGGGCCTGGGGCAAGGTGGTCGCGCGGTCTCCGCTCGCCCTCCTTCCCGGCTTCGTCCTCCATGACTCCCGCGGCCGCTATCGTGAGCGGGACCTTGCGCACGGACGTCCGCACTAATGGGGAAACCCGGCGGGGCGCGTTCATGCCAAGGTTGCGTGGCCACACGCGCTGCGGCGGTCTCTCGAGGGCAACCGCGCCTTTTCTTCGGCGGGAGCAACTCTGGTTCTACCAGAGGGGCCTTTCCCTTCTCAGCGGCCGAGAACCTCCTCACTGGCGCCATGGATGCTCTGGCGAGATGGTGGCTTGGCGAAGAAGAAGAAGGAGCAAGTAGCAAGAAGATGAAGGTGGGCTGGGGGCTCCGCCCCCTTCCCCCATTTATAGCCGGAGGAAGGCTATTCGGCGGCATCTCACGTTCCAAGCCATGATGGCCCCACTGCATGCGCCAGGTGGTTGTCAAGTCAGGCAATTGCCGAGGCATCGTGGGAAGCGGAGACGCCCATGTCCCATCAAGCGCCACGCGTCAGCCTGGCCCGCAGGCGGTTGAGGCCCGTGGCGCTTCGCCCTTGCCCTTTGGCTTCGCCTCGAAGCCAAGTCCGAGCGTGCCTTGGGCCCGGGGGCTACTGTCGGTATTCTAGGAACCAGGGTACCCAGACTTGCCTACCTGCGGCCCACGGTGTGGCTCCGTCGACGGCCTGGTATGGACCACCTCCAAGGCCACCAAGACAAGACACGCGTGAGGGGCCAAGCCTCGCGAGGCGGACGGAACCAAGACCTCCCGCGGGAGCGGCCTCCCCAGGCTGCCTCCTGAGGAGCGGAGATTTCTATGCAGGTACCCAACCTCAGGAGGTTGCGATGACGCAAGCCATCACGACCAAGGCCAGGCGAGCGCCTGCAGGCGCAGAGGAGCAGTTTCCTCTTTGGTGCTAAGGAGGCAAGCGCAGGCGTGGGTTCCGATGTAGCCCGGCAAAGGTTTCTTTTCCAGTGCTACAAGACCAAGACCGCCAGGACGGCAGGACAGATGTCATCTTCGAGCCCACTGCTACGTCACAACCAGAGGCTTTGCAGGATAAGACCACCTTTCATCAGGATAAGATGTACTACTTGTCCCCTTTCAAATTGGCCACTTTGGGATCCCTTCCCGCCTACGATTTGGGGGAAGAGGACCGAGGCCACTATAAGTATAGGTTAGCCACCACCGTAGAAGGGACCCTCGACCAGGATCGGATCCATTCGACCCTCACCCATTGACCTCACGAGGTTGTCATCCTTTGTACTAGCTCATCCTCAGCCCCTCGTGAGGCCTGTCCACCACAAAGCAGGAGTAGGGTCTTACACCGCAAGGTGGCCCGAACCTGTGTAAACTACCGTGTTCACCTTCTTCCTTGTTCGTGTGCATCGATCTAGGCCGTAGGGCGATGAGCTAGTTGGCTGGATAGCTTGAGTCCTTCGCACACGCCCCAGAGTTCGAACCTTTCTTGGGTCTACGGAGCCCTGAATCCAACACTGTTATTTTTAGTTAAATCCAATAAAATTCCATGATTATCCTGTTTTCTGAATTTTCCGTGCAATAAAAAGGTGACCCAAAAATAAAAGTTCTCAGAATGCCCTGAAAATTTAGTATGATTTTTTCTAGAATATGTAAGAATTTTTGGCACAGAACACATCCTAGGGGGGTGCACCTGTGAGCCACAAGCTCACAGGGCGCGCCACCCCCTTGGTCGCGCCATGTGGACTTGTGGGTCCCATAGGGGCCCACTCACTTATCCCAGCCGCCCACTCCCTTCTTTTTCCTCTAGAAAAATCACCACTTGCTCAAACTCGTGTTCTTGCTCCTTTGGCTACAATTTTCAATCTCCTTGCTCGAGACTACGTTTTCGAAACTATTTTGGGAGATTGTTCTTCGGCATGTGACTCCTCTAATGGTCCAATTAGTTTTCATTCTAGTGCGTTGTACATTGCAAAAAAAAATCTGCTGTGGTAACCTAGTTCTTAATCTTGCATGTCAAATTTATGTGGTCCAAAGTAGTTTTGATGCATGATATAGCCTCTAGATGCTTATGTGAGTAGTCACTATCAATTTTGTTGAGTTTGGTTCACTTTTATTTTGAGTCACTAAAAATTTCAGAAATTTGTAGAAAAATAAAATGCTCAAGTGGAGGTTAAGAGGATCGTCAAGCCGGGATCCTAAGGAGATTCCGCAGCCCAAGTATCACCTTCCTCGTGCTGCCGAAGTACGACCATTCAACACTTTTTTTAGGGATGTGGGAATTCTCAATGACTTCTATCATTTGGCGAATAACGCTGGCATCCTTCCCTTCCTCAAAGATAAGTGATACCAATACCTCCTCCTCACAAACACTTTTGTGCAAAGCTTTCATTTTCACTCGAGGGCGAATCCACCTACAGTTACATTCAACTTATATGATGTTCCTAGAGAAATGAATCTTGATGAGTTTTGTGAGGCTTGTTTGATCCCACCTAAGGACAGCCCTATAGAGCCGCATCCCCATGACCTTGCGGACTTCATATCCGAAGCCACTGTTGGGGAGACGAGAAGAGTTTCAGACGCTAGAGTTGCTAGTTTACATTTTTCCTGTTTTGCGCTATTATTCATTATTTGCCAGGAGATTTTTGACTGGACGGTGGGAGAGTGGAACACTCAGCTCTCCAGACCATGCTATCTTGCACCATGCTCTTTATAGCGATAGGACTTTTAGTTTAGGTGCCATGATTGCTTGACAGTTACACACTAACCGCTCGAAGGGAGCCATTTATGGTGGCATTAACGCTTCTCGCCTCGCTAGACATTTTAAGATTCCTATCAGGCACGATGAGGTTGAGGAGAAGATCTTACCTATGAGACACCTAGATTATGCTATTATTGTTGGGCATGACTTTATTAACAATGGCAAACCGTGATTCCGTTATAACTTAGTATTTAGTCAGGGCACGCGTGAGATTATTACCCTGCCTGCACCATCTTTGTTCGATCTTTCTTCAGGCAGGTACACTATCATGCCCGCGAACATTTATGCTTATTGGGGTGTGGAACCGCCCCAAGTGGTTGATCCAGAGCCAGCACCTGAGCCCGAGGCGGCTACAGAGCCTGTCTACCAGTGGGATCCGCGGGATCCCGTTTGTGAGTGGAACACCGATGAGCCTCAGTACTATCCTCAGGGATACTTTGATCCGTGGCTATAGACCAACTTAAACCAAAAGCCTAAGCATGGGGGAGTACGTATTTCTCACCGACATTACATTCATGTTCACACACTTCATTTCAGTTGTCGGTGTTCAATCCTTTTTCATTGTATAATCCATGTTAGATTTATTTTCCTGCTTTCTTCTTGTGTGTTTGAAAAACTTTTAGAAATTCCAATAATATTTCTTGCTTCTTTTCGGTTTTTCTTTCTAGTTTAATTAGTTGTAGCATTAAAAGAAAACCCAAAAAGGGCTCTCGTTTCTTCTTTTGCTTGGAGCTTTCCCGTGTAAATAGTTTTTCTCGTTTTTGTTTTCCTTTCATTAATTTGTTTTCTTCAAGAAAAACTAAAAACTCCAAAAATATTTATGTGTGTTTCTCTGAATTTCTTTTCTTTGGTTGAGTCGTACCAAGGAGAAGACCACGACGAAAATGTTGAGTGGCTCTCATATGCACTATTGTTGATTTAACAAAGAGCCCATATTTTTTTGTCTTCTCCTTTGAATAATTTTTTTGCAGATTCCAGCTTAGTCCACGGCACTCTTGCACTATTATTATTTTCATATCATTCGTTCATGCAAGTGAAAGGCAATAATGACGACAATTTGATGAAGTGACTGTGGCAAGGAAAAGTGGGTATGAACTCAACTTGTTCTTGTTTTTGTAAATATGTTTAACTCAGTATCCATGATTCAGCATATTGTGATTAAACATGTTTATGATGACGATTAGATATTATAGTTGCTCATGCCATGGTTAAGTAGATAGGAGTGGATAATGATTTATCTTGGGTGTCAACATGCATTAAAATGGTTATGATGTACTATGATGATAAGGTATCCTCCTCTGAATGTTTCAAGTGGCTAGACTTGGCACATGTTCACGCATGTAGTTGATTCAAAACCAACATAGCCTTCATGATATTTATGTTCATGGTGTTTATATCTTACTCATGCTAGTACTCAATGTTAATTATTCACAATGTATGTTTATGACCGTTTTTGCTCTCTAGTTGGTCGCTTCTCAACCTAATTGTTAGCCTTCACCTGTACTAAGCGGGAATGCTGCTTGTGCATCCAAACCCCTAAAACAAAGTTGTTCCAGATGAGTCCACTAAACCTACCTATATGCGGTATTACGCTGCCGTTCCAAGTAAATTTGCATGTGCCACCTCTAAATGTTCAAATGAACATCTATTTTGTGTGCCCGTACCACTCATGAAGCGACAGGGGTTGGTCAGTATCTTCCATGCTAACAGGGTTATTCTCATGATGAGTGTATACTCACTTGTCCTCGCATGAGAGGGGCTGGTAATCGGGATGCCCAGTCCCATGTTTAAAATTGCAAATAAATAAACAAACTCCCCCGTAATGTTGTTGGTCTGGAGGGCACATGAGGATTCGGCTAGACATGGCTTGTATTCGTTAGTGGAGGGGGAGTAAACTTTACCTTACCGCTTGGGAACCGCCGCTAATTTTTTTATCATGGAAGATATTGAAAACACTCGGTCGTGACGTTGACGGGAAAGGCATACCTCCCAAAATTATATTTATCTCTGTTTTAAGCTTCGAGCTCTGACACCTCTGCAAATCTCGGCTTCCCTCTGTGAAGGGTCTATCTATTTAATTTTATGTTATTTTACTTTTATTGTTGAGTCATCACCTTCTCAAACAAGCATAGTCCTGAGAGCACTATTGTCATTCTCATGCATTGTGTCTAGTTAATGTTGCGTGCATCATGAATTATAATGTTTAGTTGCTGCTTGAACTTTGGAGGTGCTCTACATTTATGTTTTGCGGCCTCAGAAAGGGCTAGCGAGATACCATGTAGTCATATTATATCAAGATTGTTTTGACAAAGTGTTGGCATTTGAGATGCTTTATTATTGCTGGCTAGTTGATTATGCCATTGACATGAGTGAATATGATTTCTAAGAGTTATCATTTGCATAGTTAATTATAATCTTTGCTCAAAACCTGGGTATTATTTAAGCATATATATAGATACAAGAACAGAAGACTTTGTAAAAGTTTTTCTTTATCACTTTCAGTTTGTCAACTGAATTGCTTCAGGACAAGCAATGAGTTAAGCTTGGGGGAGTTGATACGTCTCCATCGTATCTACTTTTCCAAATGCTTTTGCCGTTGTTTGGACTCTAATTTGCATGAATTGAATGGAACTAACCCAGACTGACACTGTTTTCAGTAGAATTGCCATGGTGTTTTTTTTCAGAATTAAAATTTCTCGGATTGAGCTAAAAATTTATGGGAATTATTTCAGAATATATAAAAAATACTGGCGGAAGAAACTACCAGAGGAGGGCCTTGAGGGCACCACAAGCCGAGGGGGCGTGGCCCCCCTATGGCGCGCCCTGCAGGCTCGTGGGCCCCTGGCAGCTCCCACAACCCTATCTCCAACTCCATGAGTACCTATTCATCCAGAAAAAACGAAGGGAAGGAATTATCGCGTTTCACGATACGGAGCCACCGCCACCTCCTGTTCTTCATCGGGAGCGCTAATCTGGAGTACGTTCTGGGCTCTAGAGAGGGGGATTCATCGCCATCGTCATCACCAACCCTTCCTCATCACCAATTTCATGATGTTCACCATCGGGTGTGAGTAATTCCTTCGTAGGCTTGCTGGACGGTGATGGGTTGGATCAGATTTATCATGTAATCAAGTTAGTTTTGTTAGGGCTTGATCCCTAGTATCTACTATGTTTTGAGATTCATATTGCTATGACTTTGCTATGCTTAATGCTTGTCACTAGGGCCCGAGTGCCATGATTTCAGATCTGAACCCTTTATGTTTTCACGAATATATTTGTGTTCTTGATCCTACCATGCATGTTATATGCACCTATTACGTGTTATGATCCACATACCCCAAGGTGACAATAATTGGGATTCTTTCCGGTGATTACCGTAGTTTCAGGAGTTCATGTATTCACTATGTGTTAATGCTTTGTTCCGGTTCTCTATTAAAAGGAGGCCTTAATATCCCTTAGTTTCCATATGGACCCCGCTGCCATGGGAGGGTAGGACAAAAGATGTCATGCATGTTCTTTTCCATAAGCACGGTGACTATTTGTGGAATACATGCCTACATTACATTGATGAATTGGAGCTAGTTCTATGTCGCCCTAGGTTATGACTGTTACACGATGAATATTATCAAACATTGTCACCGATCCAATGCCTACGAGCTTTTCGCATATTGTCTTTGTCCAAGTTACTATTGTTGCTGCTACTATCACAATTTCTATAAAACTACTGCTACTATTGTTACCGCTACTGTTCCTACTATTACCTCTGCTATTAATTTATCATACTACCATGCTACTAATCACTTTGCTGTAGATATTTAGTTCTTCAGGTGTGGTTGAATTGAAAACTCAACTGCTAATAATTGCAAATATTCTTTGGCTCATGTCGATGTTATTTACCAACGGGTATCAACCGACGATGATTTTGGAGATTAGTACACATGGAGATCATCGAGGTGGGTTAGCACATGAGACAAGATTGAGACAGCTTCGGGCCCCGGGAAACATCATCTGGTAATAGCCCTACGTGTTGTTTATGGGTAAGTCTTATTCCGTATGCTCATGAGGGAGTCACCGTAATGAGCCGGCTCTCCTCTACTTGTGTCTAGTCGTCTAGATTCTAGAGGTTCTAACTTGTCCCTCTTGGGGTGCCTTGCCCCTCCTTATATAAGTTCAAGGGGCTGGCTTACATGTAGAGTCCTAGTAGCATTACGACTAGTCTCTTTTCTATTACAAGCCAGATAGCAGTCCAGGTCTTACTCAAACTATTTAAGTCGGCCTGCTGGGCCACCTCCCATGATGGGCCACGGCCTATCTCCATGAGGGTACCCGTGTCGCATAACCACGACAGTAGCCCCCGAGCTTTTGGGTCACTCGAAGAGTCTGGTGGAACATCCTGATTTGTTTGTTGCCTTTGTCTTCCTGGGACATGGAGGTTTTGCCGGGTCATTGATGTAATGGATGCCGAAATATGGATGAAGAGATTGCCGGCTAAGTAGCATCGAGGTTCCCGGGTCATGAGCATCAAGGACGATGAGCCGTCGAAGCCGGCTAGTTGCGAGCATAGATGTTGCCAGGTTGCAGGCATTGATGCTGCTAGCTTTTTTTCTAGGCCGGGTCTTTCTGAATTTTCTTCAACTCCAATAGCATATATATATCATCTATAGCCCCCAAGCGCTGGGTTTGTTTAGTCCTCTAACAACTCGGGGGCCTGCGAACTTGTGTTTTGGTAATGAACAAAGTCCATTTTTTCACAAATTCCGGCTTGATAGCCCCCGAGGCTCAGGCGACTCGAGGAGTCGGCTTGAGACTCTCTTTTTCTGATATAAAACACATAAATGCATTACACCGTTCGTGATGTATAAAAGAAAATTAAATGGAAACTTCAGTGATTTTGTTAACTTTTGTTTAATTAGTTAATCATTCGACTCGACTAAGTAGGCTATCGCGTAGACTTTTTTCATGCAAGACAATATGTTTAGGGTCGACAAAGGCTCTTTGATGCATCAGAGTCGATTGACAATATCATATGCACTACTTGGTCGATTGCAATTTGCATCTAACTTAGTAAAGAACGAACATCAAATTATTTCCCTGATAGGGTACCCATGTTTGAACTGTGCATCATGGCAACTAGTCCTCTTTGGTAACCTTACGACTCAACTTTATATGAGAAGAAACGATAGCCCCCGAGATTAACTCAAGGTACAACTTTATTTTTTTGATGAAAACAAAATAAATATGAATTTAAGCATGGAAGTAACTTAGCTGTTAGTGATGCGGCATAAGCTGGTGAAGAGTTTTAGGGCGACTCGTCGAAGTAAGCCGCTCTGGGATCAACTACCATGGAGTCGGCGAAGCCAGAGCTGGTGCGTCCCACAGCGAGGTGAGTTGAAGTCGAAGCCGTGTGAGTCATCCGCGGCGAGGCGAGATGTTGTTAAAGCCTCGCGAGTCACCCATGGCGTCATTGCGGCGAGTCTCCCACATCGTAGTTGTATATCGCAGCCGGCAATGAAGACGTTGAAGTTGACCGTGTTGCCGATGGAACCAGGATTCATGGTTTGGATTTGCGAACTCGCCTAGATCTCAAACTTGCTGCAGTGCACGCGCCACTTACGGAGATCCAACCGTTGGAATTGGCTGAAATTTTTTGGAGTGGTGCGGAATTATATTCCGCATGATTTCACCGGAGGGATCTTCATGCTTCCAACCGAGGCCTACTTGCTTTTGTCAGCCCTGCTGGGCTGCAAATCTTTCAAGACGAGGAGGGATGCATTCGGCTTGCCCAGAAAATTGGCTATCAGTAATGAGAAAATGGGTTGTACATTTTTAAAACATAGCAAACCGACAATTATTTTCAAATTTCTTTTTTTTTTCATTTCGAGATTTTAAATTTCATTGATTTTTATGCGAGGAAAATTATTTGGATTTTAAATTGATATAAATTTATTTTTCAAATTACTTTGAATGTGACTCAAAATTTCGGGATTAAAAACAGTTCAGACCGCACCAAAATATGCAAAATTTCGTTGAATTTTTTAACCATGGCCACAATATGGGTGTAATGCGAACAAAAATAATATGGGCTCCAAAAAACTCCTTAAGAATTAGCAAATGGGCTGTAAATTATTGGAAATAATGGCAAATGGGTTGTATGTTGTTCTCCACATATTTGAGAGTGACTTGTGGGCCTGCTAGGTTCACGCGTACGCTTTCCTAAAAAAAGGTTGACATGTATGCAAGGCGGTGTAAACTTAGTCAACCCACGAGAGAAGTGACTATTGGACATCCATCCAATAGCCATCGTGCTTCTTCAATCTCTGATCTTCCTGCTCCAGCCGCCCAAAACATCACCGGTGGGACGACCTGCTCCCTCTCGCGTGGCCAGCTGTGCTGCCGTGCAGGCCTCACTAGCCCACCCTACTCCCACCGCTGGCCAGGCCATCCCTCTACCCACCCGCACCTCCTGTTATTTTACGGTGACGCTAGCCTCACCCCGCAGCCGAACTAGTCACAGCCCTCATACTCCCCTCAGGATGGGCATCCACTATTGAGGCTTCGCCGTCTCCAGGTCATTTCCTTCCTGGTTCTTGCCGTCGTCCACCGCATTGATGCTATCGGCGTGGCATGGACAACGTGGTCAACAAATGACAGCCATCGGAAGAGGGATGTAAGTGGACAGACTGATAGTAGGGACCCACATGGCCCATGGCCGCAGGCAAGCAAGTGCCTCCTTATTACGCGAACAAAAATGATTGCTCCTCCTGACAGCTAGGACCCAGCAGCTACATCTTCGCACGCAAGGAAGTGCCTCCTTATTACGCGGGAAAAAAGTTTCCTCCATCTGACAGCTAGACCCACCAATTACATTTTTGCACGCAGGGAAGTGCCTCTTTATTACACACAAGAAAAATGATTCCTCCTGCTGCTATCTCGGACCCACCAGATTTTGTGGCTGACTTGTGGGCCTACTAAGGTGACTTGTATGCAGGGCTTTGTCAACTTACTCAACAAACAATTCTAGCAGCAACGGCCATGCTGCTTCTTCCACTTTTGATGTTCTTGCTCCAGCCGCCCAAACCAGCGCCGGCCGTACCGCCTGCTCCTGCCTCCCGTGGCCGGCTGTGCTGCCACACAGGCCTCATCGCCCCACCCTACTCCCACCACTGGCCAGGCCTTCCCTTTACTCACCCACACCCCCTGTTATTTTCTAGCGACGGCAACCTCACACCATAGCCGAACCAGTCAACCCTCGTACTCCCCTCCATGTAGGCAGCCACTACCAAGTCTTCCACGGCTCCGGGTCATTCCCTTCCTAGGCCTCGCCGTCGGTCACTGCCTTGGTGCTCTCTGCGCGGCGTGGTCAACATGGTCAACAAATGACAGCCATCGGAAGATGACTGTATGCGGTGACACTGACAGCTGGACCCACCAGCTACATCTTCGGACCCAAGGAAGTGCCTCCATATTACACGCAAAAAATGATTCCTCCCCCTGATAGTTGGGACCCACCAGCTATATATTCGCATGGAAGGAAGTGCATCCTTATCCTCCCTGACAGCTCAGACCCACCCGGTCGAAGTGTCCGTAGTGTTGTCTGTCTGGTCGCGAACGTGTACATACATACTGGTCGATCGGTCTCTCTGCAACGATGAACCATGGCTGAGCAAGCAGTGGCACGTGTCGTAGTAGAGCCCCCGATGTAGCAGTTCAAGAAGTCTTGTCTAAACCGTGTACACATACGTACAGCCACAGGGCAAAAAATACGGCCACGTACGTACATACGGGGGGTCTCGAAGGCCTACTCATGCATACGTATGGTCAGGGCTCGTGTACATGGAGAGGCAACGGATGGCAGCAATAGTGTCCTGTTCATCGGCAGCCAACCGGGTGGGTCACAACGGAGAAACAGCGTCGTGTTCATCGGGAGGCAACGGAATGTGTCCTATTCATCGAGAGCCAACCAGCTTGGATGGAACAGCCGAAAAGGGGCATGGCGTACCGCAGAATGGAGGAAATGGCCTTCTATTCGACCGCCTACGGTCGAAACAGGATCCTGCTCATCGGGAGGGGGTCTGCCGTATCGCAAAACAGAGGAAACGGACTTCTTTTCGAGCACCTACGATCGAAACGGGGTCATGTTGATCGGGAGGGGTCTGACATAACACAAAACGGAGGAAACGGACTTCTCTCCAACCGCCTACAGTCGAAACGGGGTCCTGTTCATCGGGTGGGGTGTGGCGTACCGCAAAACGGGACTCCACGGGCTACTGTTCATCCACCTTCAACTACCTCTCCAGCCTCCACCTACTACTGTTCATACCCCATCGACTTCCTCCAGCCTCCACCTGCTACTGTTCATCCACCATTGACTTCCTCCATCCTTCACCAGCCACTGTTCATCCACGTGCTACTGTTCATCCAGCCTCCACCAGGTACTATTCAACCAACCTCCATGGGGTCGTGTTCATCCACCCCCAACCGGCTGGGGTGTGTGGCAGCCTCCTTGAGGTCATATTCATCCAGCGGCAACCGCATACTACCACGGGGTCCTATGCATCCAGCGGCAACCGCCTACACATGGTCGGGGTCCTGTTCATCCAACCCCCACCGGGAACTGTTAATCCACAGCCAACCAACCGACTAGACTCACCACGTCTCGACTCGTTCTACGTATCGCGCGTGCAGCAGCAACAGGCACTGTTCATCCAAAAGCAACCCAACCGACTAGCTACGTCTCACACGGGGGTTCGATCGGCTTCAGTAAGCAGCAGCAATGATCGATCAGGTTCAGTTGGCAATGAAGGAGTCGGTCGGGTTTAGCTAGCAGTGAATGGATCGATCGATCAGCTTCTGTATGTAGTGGGATCGATCGCTCGTGTTCAGTATGTAGCTAGCTAGTGCAATCGCTTGGGTTCAGTAAGCGAATGCCTCGCAAGGGTTCAGTTAGCGAGCGCCTCGCACACACGCGCGCATACGAGTGAAATGCGCAAACCGCAGTGCTTCGCTCGTCCCCGACAACCCACCGTAATCGGGAACTCCTTGATATTTTCCTCGCCCTCACTTCTACCATAATTTTTTACGTCATGGATGACCCAAAGAATGTCATGCAGGTGCGTCTCCGGCTGGCCTAGGACAAAAAGCCCATTTTCTGTCATGATTTTATGTCATAGAAGTAGGAGCCCACCACATCAATGATGATACGTGTTTTTGTCACAATTATCGAAATAGAAGTGTCATAACCATGACAGGTTTTTTTTCCGTTCAGGCCATAATGTCACGGATCTGTCTTTTTTTTGTAGTGGTCGTGCATGTGTGCGTATGCGTCGGAGAGAAAGAGTGCTTGTGACAAAGGTTAGTGAAAACAGTCGCAGATGGTTGTGAGAGAGAGGGAGGGTGGTATAGAGAGCATGTGTGCGAGAAAGACACCTCGGGAGAGAGTGTGAGCATGTGTGAGAGACCGCCGACGGATATACACCATGTGCGCGTATGTGTGAGAGAGAAAGTTAGCGCGTGTATGAGGAGGGGCCTAGGGAGAGTGAATCTACGCGTAAAAGACTGGTGTACACATTGATTTAAAATATAAATTGTATCCAAATATTTGGATGGTATCATGATATTTGCAATTCACGTAAGGAACGGTCATTGGTCTATCAAACATCCATATTCTATCAAATTTGGGCATGTTTATGTTATTATTCTATATAATTTATCCATAGAGTCAGTATTTTGAAGTCCAGATAATGCATCGCTTAAGCAATTCAAATATAAACGTTAGTATAGTTTATGTTGTGTGTGTATAGCACATTATACATACAAAAGATACATAGTGAACATTCTAAATAGCTAGCTAGGAACTAGCATACATTTGAATTCAACTTAAGGTTGTTTACAATATTCGACTTCAACATGAAGTCCATTCAATTATTTGAATTCAAGATCATGGCATTTGTATATCATACCTAAATTAAGGGGGCATCAATCTTTGCTCTGCTTTTGTACATAATAGAATATATAGTCGTGTACAAAATAGATTCAAATTTACCTCCTCCATTCCAAAATAATCATAGTTATAGGATTTTCAAGAGTTAAAATTTCAAAAAGAAGCACTTAATTTGATTAGGTTTTCAAACATACAAGGTCAAACTTAACATTGTCTATTTAGGTCAATCCTAAAAGTTCAAGAGTACTCTAAACATGAATGCTTCTGTTTCAAAATTTCGAACGAAGTGCCAAAAGAGCCTCTACACGCCCGAATCTGCGTGAGACCAATGTTTGGTAGAAGGAAATTACTGTTCTAACTCTGACCCGTGAAACCTACCAGCCCGACATCCAAAGGTCTAAACCGGGGAAGGTTTCTAACTTCATCTAGACGCCACGCAACAACCTCCGAAAAACATTCATACCCCGTGGCCACCTAAACACACATGTGCTCGGCCGAAATCGCTCCCGCCCACTATTTGGGACATCTAGGATTACCGTCCTACTCCCGACCCACAGTAGATCCGACATTTAAGAGGGGGCAAAGTTTGTACTTTCTCCAAATTTCAAGCAAGCGTGTCCTAGACCGAAACACGGTTCCCCCTTAGCTCCCCAGCCCACCCCCCCCCCCATATGATTCCCCATCCATAATCCGTTGGCGCCAAAACTCCCTCTCAACTAGCCGCGAAACCCCAGCTTCATCCGTCTGCCACCCCATCGCATCGATCAACCGCCGCCCTCCTCCATCACACCGGAGGCGATACCCCGTCGTCGTCGTCCCTTGCAACCACAACCGCTATAGCCTCCACGGCTACCAGTTGAAGCCCAGGCCGAGCTGCCTCCAGGACGCTGACATGCGCCGTACCCGAGCCAGTTCAACCACGCCGTCCTGCGCCTCACCACTGCCACTCCTACAACGCCACCGTCCACCACACCGGAGTTGTTCTCGCTATGCCATTGTTCGCTGCCTCGGATCTGCTTCCCCTTTGCTGACAGATGGCCATCGCAACATAGTCAAAAACTTGGCCATGGGTTTGTCCAAGGCACCACCGTCCTCCACAACATCGGGATCCCTGGTAAAACTAAGAAGATCGGCACGAAATCATGAGGACACAGCACTGGCAGCCGAAACTGGTACTACTCTTCCCTTATTCGTGCAAATCTTAGGTGTCTGCTTGCACGTTATTCATGCCACATAAGACACTAGCTGACTGCTTCTTATTGCACCTTCTTCCTGATACTATATGTTCCTAGTAACTCACGATACGCAAGGTTTCTCCTCATATACTATTTCACCTTAGCTAGAGGTCCGTCGTCTGATACGTCTCCAACGTATCTATAATTTATGAAGTAGTCATGCCAAGTTTACAACAATTCTATATGGTTTTGGTATGATTTGAATGGAATTAACCTGGACTGACGCTGTTTTCAGCAGAACTATTGTGGTGTTATTTTTTGTGCAGAAATAAAAGTTCTCGGAATGGGCTAAAAAATTTTGATGATTTTTTTGAGAACAAAAGAGACCCCCGAAGCTTCGTGGGAGGACCAGAAGAGCCATGAGGTGTCCATGAGGCACGAGGGCGCGCCAAGAGGGGTGATGGTGTCATGGTGCATCGTGGACCCATCTTAGCCCATCTTGGCATGATTCCAACGCTGAAAATTCTATAAATAGAGAAACCCCCAGAAATAACCCTAGAACTTCGACTCCGCCGCCGCAAGCATCTGTACCTTCGAAATACCATCTGGAGCCCTGTTCCGACACCCTGCCGGAGGGGGAAATCATCATCGGAGGCCATCTTCATCATCCCGATGTTCTCCATGACAAGGAGGGAGTAGTTCACCCTTGGGGCTGAGGGTATGTACTAGTAACTATATGTTTGATCTCTCTCTCTCTCTCGTGTTCTTGATTTGGCATGATCTTGATGTACCGCGAGCTTTGTTAATATAGTTGGATCATATGGTGTTTTTCCGCTCTCTACCTTCTTGTGATGAACTGAGTTTTTACCTTTGTGGTTTCACAATTGCTGGATTGAATACTTTTTGGATTTGAGAACACTTGATGTATGTCTTGCATAAGAATACCCGTGGTGAGAATGGGGTATTACATTGATTCACTTGATATATGTTTTGGTACTCAACTCGTGGATTCCCGAGGTGACATTGGGGTAACCTATGCATAGGGGTTGATGCATGTTTTCATCCTACTTTCTTCGATACAAATCTTGGGGCACTCTTTGATGTTCTTTATGTTGGATTGAATATTATGAATCTGAAGTTGTTTGATGCACATCGTATAATTTACCCAATGATACTTGTGGTTACATTGGAGTATCTAGGTGACATTACGGTTGATTGATGCGCATCATATTGTGTTTTTTAGTACAAACTCTAGGGTTGTTTGTGGCACTTATAGAAATAGCTCAATAGATTGATCAGAAAGGATAAGTTTGAGGTGGTTTCATACCCTACAAACAATTTCTCCTTATGATCTCTGCTAGATAAGAACTTTGGAGTGACTCTTTGTCGCAGGTTGAGGGATTGTTATATGATTCAATTATATTAGAACTGTTGAAATGGCACTAGTGAAAGTATGAACCCTAGGCCTTGTTTCCAAGCATTGCAATACTGTTTGTGCTCCATTTTATCACTTGCTATACCTTGCTGATTTTTCATTTTCAGATTACAAAAACCTATATCTACTATCCATACTACACTTGTATCACCATCTCTTCCCCGAACTAGTGCACCTATACAATTTGCCATTGTATTAGGTGTGTTGGGGACATAATAGATTTCTTGTATTTGATTGCAGGGTTGTTTGAGATAGACCATCTTCATCCTACGCCTCCCACGGATTGATAAACCTTGGGTCATCCACTTGAGGGAAAATTGGTACTGTCCTACAAAACGGTGTGCTTGGAGGCCCAACACGAGCTACAAGATTAAGTTGTGTAGTCGACATGAAGCTCTTTTCTAGCACCGTTGCTGCGGAGGTGAGTGCTTGAAGGTATATCTTCAGATCTTGCAATTGAATCTTTTAGTTTCTTGTTTTATCACTAGTTGGGTTTACAAAAGAAAACTACAAAAAAATGGAAGTGAGGTTACCTCATATTCTTTGTGTCTATCATGTCTTTCTTGAAAATGGTGGATCGGAAAATTGTGCTCAATTGATAGAAAAAGAATTCAATAAATGTTTCGAATAAAATCTTTGAATGATAAGCATGATTGCAATGATGTTAGTATGAATTCTCTGAATATCCATGATGCTAATGATATGCAAAGCCAAAAGCTTGGGGATGCTATATTTGATGAAGATGATATTTTTAGTCCCCCAAGTTTTGATGAGCAAATTTATTATGATGATAGCATGCCTCCTATTTATTATGATTATAATGATGATAGTGGGTTTGAAAGAGTGTCAACTCTAGGAAGTAATGATCCCACTATTTTGTAGGGTGCTGAATCTTATTGTAATTATCATGAAAGTGGATTTGGAGAGGCCATGACTTTATTTAATGATGATTCAACTATTTTGGAAGAGGTTTCAATTGATTATGACAACAAAGTTGTTATCTATGATGATTATGGTGATGACATGTATTCTATAAAGAATAATGATAACCATGAAACTTGTCATCATGATTTTAATGTTCAACTTGATTATGTCAATCAAGTATCTCATGATACTTATTTTATTGAGTTTGCTCCCACCACTATTCATGCGAATAAATTTGCTTATGTGGAGAGTAATAAAAATTCTATGCTTGTAGATCATGAAAAGAATGCTTTATGGGATAGTTATATTTTTGAATTCCTTCATGATGCTACTGAAACTATTATGAGAGACGAATATATTTTTGAAAGTCTTGAAGTTATGCTTGTTTTGCCTTCCTATGCTAATTGATTCTTGCTTCCATAAATTGTTTTCTCACAAAATCCCTATGCATATGACGTGGGTTAGGCTTAAATGTGTTAGTCATATGCTTCATTATGCGCTCTTTGTGTTTGAATCCTTATCTTCTATGTGAACATCATTAAAATCGTCATGCCTAGCTAAAAAGAAATTATAGGAAAGTGCTTGTTGGGAGACAACCCAATATGTCTACCAACTGTTTTTGTGTTTTAACATGATTAGGCTACTGTAGTAATCATGTTCTATAGCTTTTGTTTCAATAAAGTGCCAAGTAAAGCCTTTGGGATAGTGTGGATGATAATTGACTTGATTCTATTCAAAAACAGAAATGTTTGAGCCCAGTACGTTAATTACTATGGTTTACTGGAACGTCATAAAATTCTGAATGTATTATATATTATTGATATACAAATTTCCTACGTTGTCCTAATATTTCAGAATTTTTGGAGTAACAGAAGTATGGTCATTGTTCGAATCATTACAGACTATTCTGTTTTTGATAGATTATGTTTTCAATGCATAGTTTGCTAGTTTTCTAGTTTCTATGGCTTATATTGGTCAATAAAAGTTGTATAAATTAGAGGGTATGATAGGCATTTTGTGAGAAAATTAAGAATCTTCTCTTAACAGTACCAAAGTGAATTATTTGCTCTTTATAATACTAACCTATCTCACGAAGTTCCGTTAAGTTTTGTGTCATTGAAGTTTTCAAGTTTTGGGTGAGATATGGATATGAGGATAATAAGGAGTGTTAGGACCCTAAGCTTGGGGATTCCCAAGGCACCCCAAGGTAATATTCAAGGAAGGCCCAAGCACCTAAGCTTGGGGATGCCCCGGCAAGCATCCCTTCTTTCGTCTTCAACATTAACGGCAACCTCCCTTGCAGCTATATTTTTATTCGTCACATGACATGTGTTTTTCTTGGAGAGTCATGTTATTTTGTTTAGATTTACTTTCTGTTATTTAGAATAATTTTGTGTACCGTTTATTTCAATAAAAGTGTCAAGTATAGCCTTTACCATGCTTATTTTGCAAGTCTATATGTTGCTGTTTGAAAACAGAAAGTTTTCTATCATTTTCTGAATTCTTTAGAAAAGTCAGAACATGATAAAATCTTGAAATTTTTATGAAATAAGACATAACATATTTTCTACAGTTTGGTAAATTTTCAGAATTTTTTGAGTTAAAGAAGTATGAATATTCTTGTATACTTATAGACTATCCTGTTTAGACAGATTGCTGTTATGTTTGCATAGTTTGCATATGTTTGCTTGTTTGATGATTCTATTTGAGGATACGAGTATTAAATATACAGAGACATTTAGTATGCAATGTTAAATTATATTTTTATTGATTTGCTACAGTAGAGAATGATAAGGTTTTGCATTGATTTATACTAACTTATCTCACAAGTTCTTGTTGAGTTTTGTGTGGATGAAGTTTTTGAGATTTAGGGAAACCGTGATATGAGAGGAATTAAGGAGACACAAGAGCTCAAGCTTGGGTATGTCAAGGCATCCCAACTTAATATTCCAAGAAGTCTCAAGCATCTAAGTTTGGGGATGCCCCGGTAGGCATCCCACCTTTCTTCTTTGACAACTATCGGTTAGTCTCGGTTGAGCCTAAGTTTTTACTTGCTCACATGAGATCTACTATTCTTTGAATGTCATTTTATTTTGTTTTCTTTGCTGGTTGAATAAAATACTTAAGATCTAAAAAAATTAAATGAGAGAGAGAGAGTCCTCACAGAGCTACTTAATTATTTAACTACTCACTTGATCTTCACTTATATCTTTTTGGAGTAGTTTGTCATTTACTCTCGTTCTTCACTTATATCCTAAGAGTAAATTGTTGAATGAATTGAATATCATAATGTTGAAATTACATGTGCTTCATATGCTTGTATCGTACCTAGTAGTAGCTTCACATTGGGTTTAGAAAGCAAAATATATTGAAATTTGACAATCACAATATTTGTCATACAAGCAATTCATGAATAATTAGTATAAGGAAGAGAATTTTCACATATAAATATATTATCTTGGACATCTTTTATGATTGTGAATACCCATTAATTATTTTCAAACTTGAGCAAATTAGTTGAAGTTGGACAAGGAAGACAACGTAATGAGTTATGTTTGGGTATATTTATATAGAAGTTATATTTTTATGGATCCTCCAACATGTGATGCTTGCTTAGGATCTTTTGCTAGCCAAAAAATTCGTCCTAAGTAGAGATACTACTTGTGCATCCAAAAACCCTTAAACCCAGTTTTTTGCCACGAGTGTTCACCATATCTACCTATGGATTGAATAAGATCCTTAAAGTAAGTTGTCATCGGTGCAAAAAGCAATCAAAATTGCTCCTAAAATATGTATGATCTTTTATTGCAAGGGAAAATAAGCATTTTACGAACTTGTTATGGTAAAGAAATAAAAGTGACGGACTGCATAATAAAGGTTGCTATCACAAGGGGCAATCTAACGTGACATTCCTTTGCGTTAAGGGCTTGCACATCCAAAAATAAAAAGGGCATGACAACCTCTGCTCCCCTCTGCGATGGGACTATCATTTACTTTTATGTATTTCCTTTTCTACAAGAGTCAATAGTGTTCATCCCTATTCCACTCTTTTATTCTCTAGTGGACAAGCATCATCTGGTGGGGAAAGATCAAGGCATATATGGCATTTGAAATATATTTGATCATGAATAATTATTGTTGACAATTATCTTTATGATAAATAATTTTGGAGGTGAAACATTAAGCCCCTAACTTTCTGTGTGTTTGATGGATGCTATTTTCTCTAAAAATATGCTTTGAGGACTAATAATCATAGAAGACTAAATGATAATTGAGTATGTGGAGCTGTTACTTAGACTTTGTTGAAAATAAGATGAATTGCAATTGTTTGGTGACTAAGAACATATGTTGTTAAGTTTCAAGAGAATGCATTGTTTGAACCATAACATGTGAATTGATTGCTACTTTATCACGATGACTTTTATGAGAAAGAGTTTGTGACGCCCGGATATTTAAGCTACAGTAATCCCATGCTAATGATGCCATGTCATCATTTTTACTGTTGCCAAATCCCACGTTGATTCAAACCGATTCAAATTCAAATTTTAAAGTAAAGTCAAACAATTAAAGTTTTCAGATGTCAATAGTAAAAAGTACAAACTGTGACAAATAATTCATAGGTAATATTGGTGAAGAAACCACATTTTTATAAAAGGTTAAATTGCACTAAAATAATTAAAACAGTGTCATTAACAATTAATTAAATGCCTTTCCATTTATGAAAAATTCAAACAAACTCAAAAGCCTCCCAAACTAGTTTGTGGCAGTGCTAGAAGATGCAAGGTATTTATGTGGCCGAGTCCCACTTTTTACAAAATATATTTGCTAGCGAAAAGAAAATGCAAAAAGAAAAGAACAAATGAAAAACAGAAAGAATAAAAGAAAGAAGAAAACCCCCTGGGCCAAGCCCACCTGGGCCGACGCAACTCCCGTGCACCAGGTCAGCCACCCCACAGGCCAGGCCCAGCCGCCCTCCTCCCACCTGTTCACGGGGAGGGGGCCGTGGCAGCCATCCACGGCGCCTTGCCGCGTGGCGGCCATCCGACCGACGCCCCCCTCCTACATCTACCCAGCGACCCCCCTCTCTCGCACCGAACCCTAATCCCCTCGCCTCTCCCTCTCGAGCCCCCATCTCGTTGTGGCCGCGCCTGTGGACGCCGCGGTTGCCGCCCGTCGCTCGCCGCTGCGTCGTACCCGTCTCCGCCTCCCCGTCTTCGTCGCTCGTCCCTGGGCAGCTTCACCGAGCCTCGCCGCCCCTCCTCTCTCCAACGCCGGTGAGGCACCGTTCCCCTCCTCCCCCTCGAATGCCCTCTGCTCGCTGCCTTGCCGCCATGACTGCCACCGGGCCGCACTCACCGCGCCCGAGCCCCTGCTCGCCCGCGGCCCCGACCACGCTGTCCGCGTCCACGCCCGAATCGTGCCAGCCACCGTGCCCCTCGCACACGGCCGTTTGCTCCCTCGCCCCCCCCTACTAGGCTGCTACTGCTGTCTGCGTTGGCCCCGCCAGCGCGCACGACCGCGCCGGCTGTGTCCCGTCTCGGCGCGCTCGCACCCAGCCAGACCACGCCCCGCACCTCCCTGCCCGACTGCGCCCGCGCCCCGCTCGCCCCGCTCCGGCAACGCCCACGCGTGGCCCTACCACCCGCAGCTGCGTGCTGCGCTGCGGCCTACAGCAGCTGTAGCTGCCTGACGGCGCCGCTGCCGCACCTGCTCTGCTTCGTGGCGCGCAGTGCATCTGCCGCTGCCGCACGCCGCTGCGCCCCGCTGCTTGTCGCCGTCGCCGCGTGCTACCGCTGCTCTACTTGTGGCTGCTGCTGCGCCTTGCATGCCTGCAGCGCCCCCGCCCGGTTGCTCCCGCCGCTACTTGCTGTACTGATGCTAGTACTGTAGCTACTGCTAGCTAGCTTTTCAAATTTTACGCTGACTAACCCTTTGGACAGCCCCTAAACTACAGCAAAACAATTGTTAATAGGAGTAGAAATAATATGGGTAGGTAGTACACTTGACAACGCTCAAATGTGTCCATTGGACCAAATCCATTTGATGCATGGATTAAATCCTATAAAAATCGCAAAGTGCTATGTTCTGTTAACTGAAAAACAAAAAACAGCTTTATTGTCATAGCTACTTTAGAGCTGTTGTTGACAAGCTACAGGGATCTGTCATGCCATCTAACGGCATGGCATGAGAGTATTCTTGTTGTAGTACCAAACCACTATAGAAGGAGTCACCATTAAAGTTATGGATCAATGGCAATCATCCAGCAAACTTTGAATATGTTAACAGTTTTTGGAGTCAACACCAAGTGGCACTATTCAAATGAAGTTTCGACCAATCAACTTAACTCTATCATGGATTTAAATGGTACTAACATGTAGTTCACATAAAATGCTCAAAATTGATATAAGGCACAAAATCATAGGATGTACAGAAAAATAGTTGTAGCCTTTTGAAAACAGCTAAGACATGTTTAAAACTGGCGAATTCTCAGCCTTGGCAAAATTTCAGGAATTTTCAGAATATTTCTAAAACTTTAGAAATTCGTAGAAAATAATCCGTAACTAGGATGAAAAAAATTTATATGTGAAAGTTGCTCAGAAAAATATGACGAATCCGAATACGCGGTCCGTTCATTTCTCACATGCCCCTAGCATAGCGAACATGGAACCTATGATAACTCTATAGTGTAGCTATTCGATCGTGGTCATCGAGGGTGATTCCTCCTTCACCACTCCCGATACGACTCTGTCGTGCAGCCCCTCAAGTGTGAACCTCGAGGGTGATTCCTCCTATGTTCACCTTGATGATTACATCGAGTGGAATCCACCGAGGGTGATTCCTCGGGGTTTCCCCCTTGATGTTTGGACACACGGTTACCTGGACTTTACTTGTGACCATTATTGAAGTTGGGTCGGCCCTGAGGGGTACCCGCAAGAGATACCTGTGAAAGGCTGGCGGGCCCGGAGAGCACTCGCGAGATGTTACGGTGGCGGCTGGCTGTTTAGCGGTATCACCCAGGAGGGGGTGGTAGCTCCGGACTTGTCCCGAGAGCCGTCACTTCATTTAATAATGCACTAACAGGTTTGGGTATTTGTTCTGAGTTGGCCACTGGCCTATACGCACTAACCACCATGTGAGAATAGTTATGGGCCTCGACGTCGTAGTATCAGCCGAAGCTTTGTCAGACGTCCAGTTCAGCATTGTGGCCGGGCCGGATCGCGCCATCCAGGCAGAGGTGGTGCTAGTATCCCCCTGCGCACAATGACCCGGAGTGCAACGGGCGATGGGCCCAAGACCCCGGAGTGCTTAGGATGTAGACAGGCGGGGACCTCTCTGCTGAGCCTAGGTAGGGCTGTGACGTGTTGATCTTCCGAGGACGGGCATTGACCCAGTAAAGTGTGTCCGGCCAGAGTAATCAAGCGTGTCGGGTAATGTGGTGCACCCCTGCAGGGAAGTTATCTATTCGAATACCGTGTCCATGGTAATGGACGTTCAGACTTGTATCCTGATCAATTTCAACTAGAAATGGATACTTGAGATATGAGATGGATATGTGGCTCCGGAATTGCTTTCTCGCAAGGAGTCGAGGAAGGATCTCTGGGTGTTAATGCTACAACATGCTTGTTAAATATTAAATTGCTATTCTTTACTCTTCTACATGCTGAAAGATGCTTGGAGCTGCTTGAAGATGCTAGTCTTCGATAGGTTAGGCCTTCCCTCTATTCTGGCATTCTGCAGTTCAGTCCACAGATATATACCTTCCTTTGATACCAATGCATACTTAGTATAGATCTGATGCTTGCAAGTACTTTGGATGAGTACTCACGGTTGCTTTGCTACCCCTTTTCCCCCTTCTTCCTTCTTTCTGGTTGATGCAACCAGATGGTGGATCCCTGGAGCCAGATGCCACCGCCGACGGATACTGCTACTTGGAGACCACCGACGACCAGGAGTACTTAGGAGGTCCCAGGCAGGAGGCCTTGCCTCTTCGATCGTTGCTACTTTTGTGCTTGCCATCTTATGGCACCTTGTTTAACTTATGTATGTACTCAGATATTGTTGCTTCCGCTGACTCTTGTGCTCTCGAGCTTATGTATTCGAGCCCTCGAGGCCCCTGGCTTGTAATATGAAGCTTGTATTATTTTGATTTGTGTCTAGAGTTGTGTTGTGGTATCTTCCCGTGAGTCCCTGATCTTGATCGTACACAATTGCGTGTATGATTAGTGTACGGTTGAATCGGGGGCGTGACAAGTTGGTATCAGAGTCGACTGCCTATAGGAACCCCCTTTCCAACTCCTTGGCCAAAGTTGAGTCTAGTCTTAGAAAAACGGTTTTACTAACATGGCTATGTGGCTTACGGGCCCACGTCGCTTGGGTGGTATTAGGATCTTTTATTCCTTGTCCTTACTCTGGGACTCTGATCTCTCTTCTATTCGGGTTAAGTGAATTTGCTAACTCTAAACATTAGGATCTCGTGATCACATCCACCCGGAGATTTGTATTAAGCCTTTCTTGAACTGTGGGCCAAGTTTTGCTTCACAATATTCACTGATCGCAGGATCCTTTTATCGAGGGCACCCTGCGTCGTCACTTGCTAATCCCTCGCTCCAGTGGTTTTCCCCGACGCTGATGTAGCCTTTGCTATGTCCCGTCGTGGTATCCCTCCATCGCGTGCATGTTTGCTGCCTAGTATGTCTAGGATGTTTCTCTTGTCCGAACTCATACGAATAACGTGTAATTGGCTCTAAATATGTATCAGTATGTCTTTAATGACTACTGCCTTGTACATACTGCGGCTTTTCTCATTATTCGGATTACATCATGAATGACTCCATACACTTGCTCCACCCCTTTCTAAATTACCCCTGTTGCATTTAAGCAGGATGGTTAGACCCGCTGGTCGTGACCGTGGTGGCAACAATCCACCACCTCCCGAATACGTGGCCGGAATGATACAACAATTGAGTTGAATCGCCAGTTCATGGTAGGAGTCATGGCTCAGTTTCCACGTCCCAATATGAATCAGCAACTAGCCCCAGTGACACTGCAAGACTTTGCGCATCTCAACCCTGTCATCTACCGCAGCTCAACTCTGCCCCTTGATGCTGATGATTGGCTCCTTGACATCACTTTCGAGTGGGAGTCTGTGGATGTAGCCCCTTCCAACAATGTCACCTTCGCGGCTTATTACCTGAAAGGTCCCGCTGCTCAATGGTGGGACAGCCACCTACGTTCCTTACCTATTGGAACTGCCATCACTTGGCCGGAATTCCAAGCTGCATTCCGCGGGCCAATGTCGAACCACCATGGTTAGTCACAATTTCCCAGTTGAATTGAAGGGTTGGAATTCCTTGTTTTCCCCATTGTTTTCAAGTCGTCCAATATTGACCTCATTCTGGGAATGGAATGGTTCAAAACACATACCTCTTCTATCATTTGCGCCACTAAAACCGTCCATCTACTACATCCGTCAATTGAGATAGTGAGCTACCTTGCTCATCTTGTACGAAATGCCGAAGCATGGATTTATTCCTTGAATGCGTTAAACGCTTCTCCTCTTGTGAGAATTGAAAACACTCCAGTCGTTTCCAGTCCATGACCTTGAACTTGCTCCAGTTAAGTTTGCACCGAAGTGGTGGTGACATTTCCTTTTTGTACTCGCTGCGAGATCTTCACCGATCATTAAGTTCTAAAGTATCTGTTCGGTCTGCGTTCTCGATCAAGTTGAATGTCGCACCCGTCAGAGAACTACCAAATTTCTGAAAGTTCAGTGGTCAAAGCATTCTGAAGATGAAGCCACTTGGGAACGCGAGGATCGTCATCGAGATGAATACCCCACTTGGTTTCCGTCTACCATACCTCCTAAATCTCGGGACGAGATTTCTTGTAGTGGAGGAGAATTGTGACGCCCGGATAATTAAGCTACAGTAATCCCATGCTAATGATGCCATGTCATCATTTTTACTGTTGCCAAATCCCATGTTGATTCAAACCGATTCAAATTCAAATTTTAAAGTAAAGTCAAACAATTAAAGTTTTCAGATGTCAATAGTAAAAAGTACAAACTATGAGAAATAGTTCATAGGTAATATTGGTGAAGAAACCACATTTTTATAAAAGGTTAAATTGCACTAAAATAATTAAAACGGTGTCATTAACAATTAATTAAATGCCTTTTCATTTATTAAAAATTCAAACAAACTCAAAAGCCTCCCAAACTAGTTTGTGGCAGCGCTAGATGATGCAAGGTATTTATGTGGCCAAGTCCAACTTTTTCCAAAATACATTTGCTAGCTAAAATAAAAAGCAAAAAGAAAAGAACAAATGAAAAACAGAAAGAATAAAAGAAAGAAGAAAACCCCCTGGGCCAAGCCCACCTGGGCCGACCCAACTCCCCCGCACCAGGTCGGCCACCCCACAGGCCAGGCCCAGCCGCCCTCCTCCCACCCCCTGTTCACGGGGAGGGGGTCATGGCAGCCATCCACGGCGCCTTGCCGTGGTGGCGGCCATCCGACCGGCGCCGCCCTCCTACATCTACCCGGCGACCCCCCTCTCTCGCGCTGAACCCTAATCCCCTCGCCTCTCCCTCTCGCGCCCCCATCTTGCTGTGGCCGCACCCGTGGATGCCGCGGTCGCCGCCCGTCGCTCGCCGCCGTGTCGTCCTTTTCTCCGCCTTCCCGTCTCTGTCACTCGTCCCTGGCCTCCTCCCCGGGCAGCTTTACCGAGCCTCGCCGCCCCTCCTCTCTCAAGTGTTGGTCAGGCACCATTCCCCTTCTCCCCCTCGAACTCCCTCTGCTCGCTGCCTTGCCGCCGTGACTGCGTCCGGGCCGCACTCACCGTCCCGCGGCCCCGACCACGCCGTCCGCGTCCACGCCCGCATCGTGCCAGCCACCGCGCCCCTCGCCCACAGCCGTTTGCTCCCTCGCCCTCCCTACTAGGCTGCTACTGATGTTTGTGTTGGCCCCGCCAGCACGCACGACCGCGCCGGCTGCGTCCCGTCCTGGCGCGCTCGCGCCCAGCCCGACCACGCCCCGCACCTCCCTGCCCGACTATGCCCGCGCCCCGCTCGCCCCGCTCCGGCGACGCCCACGCGTGGCCCTACCACCCGCAGCTGCGTGCTGCGATGCGGCCTATAGCAGCTGCAATTACCCGACGACGCCGCTGCCGCACCTGCTCTGCTCCATGGCGCGCACTGCATCTGCCGCTGCCGCACGCCGCCGCGCCGCGCTGCCGGTTGCCGTCGCCGCGTGCTACCGCTGCTCTTCTTGTGGCTATTACTGCGCCTCGCACGCCTGCAGTGCCCCCGCCCGCTTGCTCCCGCCGCTACTTGCTGTACCGAGGCTAGTATTGTAGCTACTGCTACCTAGCTTTTCAAATTTTACACTGACTAACCCTTTGGACAACCCCTAAACTGCGGCAAAACAACTTTTAACAGGAGTAGAAATAATATGGGTAGGTAGTACACTTGACAAGGCTCAAATGTGTCCATTGGACCAAATCCATTTGATGCATGGATTAAATCCTATAAAAATCGCAAAGTGCTATGTTTTGTTAACTGAAAAACAAAAAAACAGCTTTATTATCATAGCTACTTTAGAGCTGTTGTCGACAAGCTACAGGGATCTGTCATGCCATCTAAGGGCATGGCATGATAGTATTCTTGTTGTAGTACCAAACACCTATAGAAGGAGTCACCATTAAAGTTATGGATCAATGGCAATCATCCAGCAAACTTTGAATATGTTAACAGTTTTTGGAGTCAACACCAAGTGGCACTTTTCAATTGAAGTTTCGACCAATCAACTTAACTTTATCATGGATTTA
This sequence comes from Thinopyrum elongatum, assembly GCA_011799875.1. Classification (NCBI taxonomy): domain Eukaryota; kingdom Viridiplantae; phylum Streptophyta; class Magnoliopsida; order Poales; family Poaceae; genus Thinopyrum; species Thinopyrum elongatum. The sequence goes on from CM022300.1 coordinate 233,758,440, forward strand.
AATGGTACTAACATGTAGTTCACATAAAATGCTCAAAATTGATATAAGGCACAAAATCATAGGATGTACAGAACAATAGTTGTAGCTTTTTGAAAACAGCTAAGTGATGTTTAAAACTGGCGAATTCTCAGACGGCAAAATTTCAGGAATTTTCAGAATATTGCTAAAACTTTAGAAATTCGTAGAAAATAATCCGTAACTCGGATGAAAAAGTTTTATATATGAAAGTTGCTCAGAAAAATATGACGAATCCGAATACGCGGTCCGTTCATTTCTCACATGCCCCTAGCATAGCGAACATGGAACCATCCCCCTCTAGTTCGTTTGTCACAAAATGCCAAACTTTTGGAAAACATTCCCGGACATTATCCCCCTTCGCCGGTATTGTGTAACACCACGTTAGAACACCCCTAGCTCTGCTTGTTGACTTGTCATGCATCTGTTTGCTCTGTATTTAATGTTTCTTCCCCCTCTTCTCTCCGGTAGACCGCGAGACCGCTGCTGATGCCACTGTGATCGACTGTGTCATCGACGACCCTTCTTCCCTTTCAGCGGAGCTTCCAGGCAAACCCCCCCTTATCACTTTGATATCGCCCATTCCATTCGCTCTCATGCTTGCATTAGATTTTGCTACTGTTATTGTTTGCTCCTATTCTGATGCATAGCCTGCTTTTGTAACCTACTCATTGTACCTTACCTGCTTATCCTAAACTGCTTAGTATAGGTTGGTTGGTTGGTGATCCATCAGTGACCCCCACCTTGTCCTTGTTACCCCTGCTTCATCATCGATGACTCGATCAACGTGATCGACGACCAGAGCCCGACACATCACCTCACCCCCTTTGTTGTACGACTTTGTAGAGCTACTATCGAGTGCCGAGGGTGATACCTCATAACGCACTCCTGATGACAACTCTGTAGTGTAGCTATTCGGTCGTGGTCATCGAGGGTGATTCCTCCTTCACCACTCCCGATACGACTCTGTCGTGCAGCCCTCAAGTGTGAACCTCGAGGGTGATTCCTCCTACGTTCACCTTGATGATTACATCGAATGGAATCCATCGAGGGTAATTCCTCGGGGTTACCCCTTGATGTTTGGACACACGGTTACCTGGACTTTACTTGAGACCATTATTGAAGTCGGGTCGGCCCTGAGGGGTAACCGCGAGAGATACCTGTGAAAGTCGGGCGGGCCCGGAGAGCACCCGCAAGATGTTACGGTGGCGGCTGGCTGTTTAGCGGTATCACCCAGGAGGGGGTGGTAGCTCCGGACTTGTCCCAACAGTCGTCACTTCATTTAATAATGCACTAACAGGTTTGGGTATTTGTTCTGAGTTGGCCACTGGCCTATACGCACTAACCACCACGCGAGAATAGTTATGGGCCTCGACGTCGTAGTATGAGCCGAAGCTTTGTCAGACGTCCAGTTCAGCATTGTGGCCGGGCCGGATCGCGCCATCCAGGCAGGGGTGGTGCTAGTATCCCCCTGCGCACAACGACCCGGAGTGCAACGGGTGATGGGTCCAAGACCCCAGAGTGCTTAGGATGTAGACCGATGGGGACCTCTCTGCTGAGCCTAGGTAGGGCTGCGACGTGTTGATCTTTCGAGGCCAGGCATTGACCCAGTAAAGTGTGTCTGGCCAGAGTAATCAAGCGTGTTGGGTAATGTGGTGCACCCCTGCAGGGAAGTTATCTATTCAAATACCGTGTCCATGGTAATGTACGTTCAGACTTGTATCCTGATATATTACAACTAGAAATGGATACTTGAGATATGAGATGGATATGTGGCTACGGGATTGCTTTCTCGCAGGGAGTCGAGGAAGGTTCTCTGGGTGTTAATGCTACAACATGCTTGTTAAATATTAAATTGCTATTCTTTACTCTTCTACATGCTGAAAGATGCTTGGAGCTACTTGAAGATGCTAGTCTTCGATAGGTTAGGCCTTCCCTCTATTCTGGCATTCTGGAGTTCAGTCCACAGATACATACCTTCCTTTCATAACAATGCATACTTAGGATAGATCTGATGCTTGCGAGTACTTTGTATGAGTACTCACGGTTGCTTTGCTACCCCTTTTCCCCCTTCTTCCTTCTTTCCAGTTGATGCAGCCAGATGGTGGATCCCTGGAGCCAGATGCCACCGCCGACGGATACTGCTACTTGGAGACCGCCGATGACCAGGAGGAGTTAGGAGGTCCTAGGCAGGAGGCCTTGCCTCTTCGATCGTTGCTACTTTTGTGCTTGCCATCTTATGGCACCTTGTTTAACTTATGTCTGTACTCAGATATTGTTGCTTCTGCTGACTCTTGTGCTCTCGAGCTTATGTATTCGAGCCCTCGAGGCCCCTGGCTTGTAATATAAAGCTTGTATTATTTTGATTTGTGTCTCTAGAGTTGTGTTGTGATATCTTCCCGTGAGTCCCTGATCTTGATCGTACACAGTTGCGTGTATGATTAGTGTACGGTTGAATCGGGGGCGTCACAGAGTTGTTGTTATTGATGCTAGGAAAAGTGATTGAAATTATCATTGATCAAACTTGTGCACTATGCTAGCATTCACACTTCATAAATTATTTCTTTTATCATTTACCAACTCGAGCACGAGCAGGAATCAAGCTTGGGGATGCTAATACGTGTCCAATGTATCTATAATTTATGAAGTACTCATGCCATGTTTACAACAGTTCTATATGGTTTTGGTATGCTTTGAATGGAACTAACATGGACTGACATTGTTTTCAGCAGAACTACCGTGGTGTTGTTTTTTGTGCAGCAATAAAAGTTCTCGAAATGGGCTGAAACTTTTTGATGATTTTTTTGGAACAAAAGAGACCCCCAAGGCTTCGTGGAAGGAGCAGAAGAGCCACGAGATGCCCACGAGGCACCAGGGCGCACCCAGGGGGGTGATGGTGCAGTGCTGCCTCATGGGCCCATCTTAGCCCATCTTCGCGTGATTCCAACGCTCAAAATCCTATAAAAAGAGAAACCCCCAGAAATAACCCTAGAACTTCGACTCCAATGCCGCAAGCCTCTGTACCTTCAAAATACTATCTGAAGCCCTGTTTCGGCACCCTGACGGAGGGGGAAATCATCACTGCAGGCCATCTTCATCATCCCGGCGGCCTCCATGGCAAGGAGGGAGTAGTTCACCCTTGGGGCTGAGGGTATGTACCAGTAGTTATGTGTTTGATCTCTCTCTCTCTCTCTCTCGTGTTCTTGATTTGGCATGATGTTGATGTACCGCGAGCTTTGTTAATATAGTTGGATCATATGGTGTTTTCCCCTCTCTATCTTGTTGTGATGAATTGAGTTTTTACCTTTGAGGTTTCACTATTGCCGGATTGATTACTTGTTGGATTTGATAACACTTGATGTATGTCTTGCATATGAATACCCATGGTGACAAAGGGGATTCACTTGATGTATGTTTTGGCAATCAACTCGTGGATTCCCAAGGTGACATTTGGGTAATCTATGCATCGGGGTTGGTGCATGTTGTCGTCCTACTTTCTCCGGTAGAAATCTTGGGGCACTCTTTGAAGTTCTTTATGTTGGATTGAATATTATGAGTCTAAAGTTTTTTCTATGCACATCGTATAATTGACCCACGGATACTTGTGGTGACATTGGAGTATCTAGGCCGGTGACATTAGGGTTGACTAGTACAAATGCCCATGCATTGCAATGGAAAATCAAAATCGCAAAACCTGCTCGCTTCTTGCTTTCGGTAATTTCATCTGTTTTCATACCTTGTGCTGGGCAGCAGCTCTGGGCTGGCCAGTTGAGCAACACAATGGATTGTGTTTGCTTTCAGAGCGATGACTTATTATATTACCGGACTGCTGGAAACAAAAAGAAAATCTACATTCCATGACTGTTAAACATAGGGCCTTTTTTGGGCACTTCTAACTCATACCTATAGTTCAAATGAATTTGAATTCAACTCTTCCAATTTGGGTGAAACTTCTTTTTTGGGCTAAGTATAAATCTTAGGCTCTACATAAAAGGTTTCAATATTTTCCAAACGCACTAACTATTTCTTTTCTTCTCTTTTTCCTTCTCTCTATTTTCTATTTTTTTTAAACTCTATTTTCTATAAAAAAAATTGAGAAATCTGTAAATGGGATAGAGAAAAAGAAAAGTAAAGAAGGGAGAAGCCGGCCTAGGGGTTATTTTTTGAGACACAGTAGGCCTACATAAAGGCCCAGTCGCAGCAAGCCACCTGCAAGGCCGGCCTACCTAAGTCCCAGTTGGGCCGCCTCCTTAACCCTAGCCCCTTCGTACCCCTGATTCCCACTCCCCTCGTCTCCCTCATCAAGCGCCGCCAGGCGAGAGTAGCACCGTGCTCTCGTGCACCACCCTGCCGACCCGCTCGACACCCCCCCCCCAACCAGTGTCCCTCGCGCGCCAACCTCCCGACCAGCTCCACCCCGGCCGCTCCCTTGTGCGCCATCGGCTGACGCCGACGAGACGCCTCTCGCTTCCTCCCTGACTTGCGCGTGCACCCTCATCCCAGGCTAGCTATGGCAGCGACGGCGCACGGGTGTCGGGGCGGAGACCAGGCGCTATGGTGGTGGAGCCCTGTCCATCTTTGTACAGACTCAAATGGCCAAAAAAAATTATGTATCTTCAGATCGCCTCTCCTCTTTGCTCCAATTTTTTTGGTATCTTCAAATCTTCATTTTTGTGAGACATGGTAGACACTTTCTTCTATATCTTCAGATCGCCTCTCCTCTTTGCTCCATTTTTTTTGGTATCTTCATATCTTCTTTTTTGTGAGCCATGGCAGACACTTTTTTCATATTTCTGGTTAAATATGAACCATATTTTATCTTCCTTTTGTTGGCTTGTTGATCGTTAACTTGTGAACATGTATAAGTTAGTAGGATTTGATGTAAAACAAGCAGGTGGAACTATTAATTTACATCTACATAGGATAGGACAGGACAGAAGGTCACAAGTTCGATCCCGCTCGCGGCCAATACTTTTTTCGACGGCGGGGCTTGCCCATCAGATGTAGCATGGGCGAGGCCCAGGCGTCTATCTGAGTCTGGTGCGCGGGGACCTAGCCTTGTCCTAGGCAGATGATGGCCCAGCCATGCGACAAAAATATGCTCGACACAATCGGGCGAAGGAAACCGTTCCAAAACTGGGTGTGCGAGCGTGCGGGAAAAAAAGTAGGCGACGGTGAAGCCGACATAAGCAATGCGTGCTTTATTAGTAGGTAAAGATTGATGCGTATCATATGGTGTTATTTTAGTACGAATTCTAGGGATGTTTGTGACACTTATAGGAATGGCTCAATAGATTGATCGGAAAGGATAACTTTGAGGTGGTTTCGTACCCTGCAAACAATTCCTTCTTATGTTCTCCGCTGGATAAGGACTTTGGAGTGACTCTTTATCGCACATTGAGGGATTGTTATTTATATTAGCACTGTTGAGGGATTGCACTAGTGAAAGTATGAACCCTGGGCCTTGTTTCCAAACATTGCAATACCCTTTGTGCTCCATTTTATCACTTGCTACCTTGCTGTTCTTTTATTTTCAGATTACAAAAACATATATCTACTATCCATACTACACTTGTATCACCATCTCTTCGCTGAACTAGTGCACCTATACAATTTGCCATTGTATTGGGTGTGTTGGGGATACAAGAGATTTCTTGTATTTGATTGCAGGGTTGTTTGAGAGAGACCATCTTCCTCGTGTGCCTCCCATGGATTAATAAACCTTAGGTCATCCTCTTGATGGAAAATTGCTATTGTCCTACAAAACTCTGCGGTGGGAGGCCCAACACAAATCTACAAGAATAAGTTGTGTCATAGACATCATCGTCCAACTGGATTTCAATTCATGGTCAGTTGATTTCCAATTGAAGGAAGCACCAGCCGGGTAGGTGCTAGTCCGCCCGTTCGCCAAGGAAGCAATGCCTCGGTGTTTATCTTAGGGGTGTGTGGGGCACAGGAGCTGCTGGCACCCGATCTGGATGTCGGCCGGGCTTAAAGGGATGGCAGGGGGTCGGTGCCAAGAATGGAGGTGGTGTGATGTCGATGGGAGGGTGGGGTGGTGGAGACAAGTACACCTTATGATGATATCTAAGGCAATGATCATGTATATAGGCTTCACGTTCGTGACAAGTAGACCGGCTCTTGCCTGCATCTACTACTATTACTTCACACATTGACCGCTATCCAGCATGCATCTATTGTATTAAGTTAACAAGAATGGAGTAATGCCTTAAGAAAGATGACATGATGTAGAGGGATAGATCCAATCAATATGAACAAACCCCATCTTTTTATCCTTAATGGCAACAATACAAATATGTGTCATGTCCCTTTCTACAAAGCACCTCTCCCATTGCAAGAAAAATTAATCTAGTTGCCAAACCAAATCAATAGATCGGAGAGAAATACAAAGCTATATAAATCATGCATAAAAGAGTTCACAGAAGACTCAAATAATATTCATAGATAATCTAATCATAAACCCACAATTCATCAGATCTCAACAAACGCCCCGCAAAAGAAGATTACATCGAATAGATCTCCAAGAACATCGAGTAGATCGAAGAGAGAGAAGAAGCCATCTAGCTACTAGCTATGGACCCATAGGTCTGTGGTAAACTACTCACACATCATCGGAAGGGCAGCAAGGCTGATGTACAAGCTCTCCGTGATCGAATCCCCCTCTGGCAGAGTACCGAAAAAGGTCCCCAGATGGGATCTCACGAAGACAGAAACTTGCAGCGGCAGAAAAGTTTTTTTGGTGTGCCCTCTGGTCTTCGAGGAATATTTGGGTATTTATAGAAGAACAATTAGGGTTGGAAGTGCCACCGGGGGCCCACAAGTTTGGGGGCGCCCCCCTGGGGCACGCCCCCTGAGCTTGTGGCCACCTCGTGGCTCTTCTGGCCTCCTCCCAATGCTTCCAGGGTGTCTTGTGGTCCAAGAAAAATCGTCAAAAAGTTTCGTTCCGTTTGGACTCCGCTTGGTATTGATTTTTTGTAAAGACAAAAACAAAGAAAAATAGCAATTGGCACCGGGCACTTGGTTAATAAGTTAGTCCCAAAAAATGATATAAAATAGCATAATAATGCATATGAAACATCCAAGGTTAATAATATAATAGCATGGAACTATAAAAAAAATATAGATAGGTTGGAGATGTATCAGGCAGATTGGACGAGGTTGCCTTAACAACCAACCCAGTATTATGCAGGAAGGTGCTTTTGGCACTATTAGTGGACAGATACTGACCCACTGCAGCAAGAGGTGACATCACGGTTATGGTTGCCTCGTCATCTTTAGGAGGTGGCGGTTCCACCATTTGTTCCATAGCTTGCTGAAAAGTTGAGTTTGTACATTAGTAGTACCAGAACATAAGTTATTAAGGAGGCAGCAAAACCAAACATAATAGCTTTGGTCTATACACATAACTTATTTTGGTGAACCCGTGTAAAATAATAGTTGTATTTTACTTCAAACTACATAATAAAACCAAGTTCCAAACATATGACCATGTGCCATGCTAATGTATTTTCTATTTCTTCACATTGTATTGACAGCTAAGGATAAAGAGACAGAGTTTATAATACGGTAAGCATAGTATGACATCATTCATATGGCAAAACAACTGAGAACAGACAAACATGCAATTGTAATGTTGTGTGGGCAAGTCCAGGACGGAACTAGATCACAGATCAAGATTAAAGGAACATCACCCCTCTCTTTTAAACCTTGTAAGGTGCAATGATACGCTAAGACAACTATGTATAAAATTGAAAAGAGTAATAGACGTTGGTTGCAAACCGTGCAGTTCAATGCACAAGTCAGAGTAACTAGTAGTTAAAAGGCATGAGGATTAAGGACTTACAACAACGACTTCGACTAGTGTAGTCATGCCCTTCGTCTTGCTGGTGTGACAGTCCTTGAAGATTTCCACAACATTTGGTTCAGGTAATTTTTGGTCCTTGCGGGTTTTCCTCTTCATTTGGAACAAGTCAATATAGATCTCATAATATGGGACAGCAAAAAGAGTGAAACAGTAGCTCGTTACAAGAGCCTCGCAGTGTGCAATATAGCTACGAGATCCTGTTGCCTGTTGGAATTTCACTTTCGTATGGTTGGCCTTGTTCTTTGAATAGTTCACCTAGAAGAAGATAGATTTGTAAGGCACATGTGTAAATAGGAGTTCAACATGTGATCAGATCACATATATATAAAGTACTTGATACTTTGGATCAGACTAGTGTTTAACAAGGGCTCTCTAGTCCTCATCCATTATATTTTCCACTTGAGATGTTTGGGCAAGTTCACTATTAGCCTTGCCTTCAAAGTGAGTTTTCCTAAAGTTATACCGATACTGTCGCAGAGCAGACTTGAAAACATGGGTGCATGCTTTTCTGGTTGCATCATCTTGGCGATCCAACTTGAACCTCATATGTTGAAAATTATGGGAGTCTCATTACCAGCAACCTAGAAAGTATGGGACAGAGCAAGATGATATTACTAATTTCCATACACAACCATACTTACAGATAAATGGTCGAGGAAGGTGTTAAACTGGGTTTTGTCTTTCTCATTCCTATACTGAATCCATGTTGGGAGGATACGTGCATGACACCTAACGGCAACGGCTACCTTTGATACTAACTTGGCTGACTCTATAGGTTCACGCGGCCTTTTTAAACCTGCCTCAAAACGTATATCTATTCTTCCTCCTCTAGATTTAGTTAACATGTCGAGCATTATCCCTGATGTTTGTTTCCTCTTGCACCTAGGTGCTAGTTCAACAACGAACATGGGAAGTGTTAGTGTATGTCAAACTGTGAGACTACGTATAACGAAGCATGCAACTGTAACTTGACTCGAGCAACTACCTTCTTGCTGTTGAAGCTCACAAGGCTCATCTGATCTTGCCAAGTCCTCTTGTGTCAAGAGTGCTTTGGAAGTAGTTTCATGTGGCAAGGGAGCTTGGGAACTTGCCGCTAGCTGAAGAGACAAACGAGTAACTCGTGCATATGTTGTGGAAGAAGGTGCTGCAACCACTAGGGCTGTCGTTGCTTGTTTGGTGCCAGCTTTTCGTTTGCATTTGGATTGTTTTGCATCTTGTGTAGCAGGGGATACCGTGTTTGTACATTTATCCAGTGGACTTCGACCTTCTATTGCACTATCAGTACCAGCAGAATATGTATACCTCTTCCAATTCCATTTCCGTGCGTCCTGAGTACTAACACCATCCCCTACCATTTTGTGTTCCTTCCTCTTTTTCATTGCCATGTCAAGTCAAGTCCACAAGAAAAACAAAAAAAATTAGTTCTTCTGAACTAATTGATGTGTGATACAGACGAACTGAACTTTGATGTTAGACAACCGCATGATAGGAGGATGTAATATGTACGAAAAATAGGACGGCGTGAGATAATCAGACCTATGATGTGTAAACTAAGCAGAAGGCATTTCAATAAATTAGAAGCAATGCAATGGAAGGTAGACACCATATGAAAGATGCTACAAATATCACTCTGCCAAGTTAACAGTGTCTTGTCATAACTAGCATTTAAACAAATCTGACACAGTACAAGAAATAAATCATATGCAAGATGCAAACAACATCACACTACCAAGTTAAAGGTGTCTCGTCATAAGTGATTGATGCAGGATAGACACGAACAGTACTTCAATGTTAGAACATGTAATACACAGATGTAGTATATGCAGAAAAGGAAGACATGCCATATTCACATGTATAATGTGTAAACTAAGCAGATGTCATTTAATCAAATTAGAAGCAATACAAGCTGGCCACCATATGCAACATGCAAGCAAATATCACACTGCCAAGCTAGAGAAAGCACCTGGGATGTCGGTTCCGCAGGAAGACCGCCATTAGTCCCTGCCTTAATTTTTTCCTTCCTCTTACTTAATTTTATTGCCCTATCAAGTCAAACCCACAAGAAAAATGAATAAAAAATTGCTTTTATGAACGCATTGATGTAGGATGCTGACGAGCACTACTTTCATGTAAGGAGACTGCATGATAGGACGATTAAATGTGTAAGAAAAAAGGACAACATTGCATATTCATAGCTACGATGTGTAAACTAAGATAAAGCATTTCAACAAATTAGAAGCAATGAAAGCTAGACACCATATGAAAGACTCAATGAATATCACTCTACCAAGTTAAAATTGACTCGTCATAGGTGCTATTTCAACAAATTGGAAGTAGTACAAGCTAGAAAAAGAATGCAAGATGTAACCTATATTACACTCCCAAGTTAAACGTGTCTTATGATAAGTGATTGTCGCAGGTTACACAACAGTAGTACTTTGATGTAAGAACATGGTGTGATAGAAAGATATTATATGTTCTAGAAACAAGAACACGTGTCTTATTCACAAGTATAATGTGTAAACTAAGCAGATGGAATTCAACAAAATTAGAAGCAATACAAGCTAGACGTCTACGTAACACGCAACCACATATAACAGTGCCAAGTTAGAGGAAGCACCTGTGATGGTGGAGTAGGGGAGATGTGTTCATCATCAACACAGCTACATTGAGTGTCTATGCATGTGTTGTCTTGCAAATCTTGTTGGGGGGATGGCAAAGTAGAATCTATAGAGACCCTCCGTTTTAGTTGGTCGGAAGGAGCACCATCATCCACTGCCTTGCTAATTTCCTTCCGCTTTATTGATTTTACATTATCAAGTAAAACCGACAAGAAAAAGCAATAAAATTCACTCTTTAGAACTCATTCATGCATGATACTGACAATCATTACTTTGATGTAAGGCAAACACATGATACGAGGATGGAATATGTACGAAAAACAGGACGACATGGCATATTCACAACTATTTGTGTAAACTAAGCAGAAGCCATTTCAACAAATTAGAAGCAATGCAAGCTAGACACCACATGAAAGATGCAACAAATATGACTCTGCCAAGTTAAAAGTGTCCCATCATAAATGGCGTTTCAACAAATTAGAAGCAGTACATGCTATAAATCATATGAAAGATGCAACCAATATCACACTCCATATACTAAAGGTGTCTCGTCATAAGTGATTGAAGCAGGATACAAAAGAAGAGTAGTTTTATGGAAGGACATGCTTAATAGATAGATGTAGTATGTACCAAAAACAGAAAGGCATGTCACATTAACATGTATAATGTATAAACTAAGCAGAATAGCACATGCAATTTTACCAGATTGGAAGAATTACAAGCTAGACACCATATGCAACATGCAACCACATATCACACTGCCAAGTTAGAGCAAGCACCTGCGATGGTGGTGTAGGGGAAATGCGGTCATCAAGTACAGAGGTACGTTGACTATCTTCATCTAGCCTTGCCGTTTCTTGAGAATCATGTGGGGAGGCTGACACTATAGTCATTAAAAGAGTATCTTTTCTCACAGTAATCCATGAGTCTGAGTATCTCATCATAAGTGATTGATGAGGGATACACAAGAACATTAGTTTGATGTAACAACATGGTTAATAGACAGATGTAGTATGTACGAAAAATAGGAAGGCATGTCATATTCAAAGGTATAATGTGTAAACTAAGGAGATGCAATTTAACCAAATTGGAAGTAATACAAGCTAGACACCCGACTGGAGTGGTGAGCATGATCAGCGAGGACCTGAGAGCCTGGCGGGAGGCATGTTGCTTCGCCACCATCGTGGCTTTTTTAGTTGGCTTGCAGGTGATGCCTGTTTGTGCTGGGCTTGTTACTGACTTGGCCAGTGCCTTGACTAGCTATTTGGCTTTTGGTGCTCTGCGGTCTTGTACTCTTTGCGGCCGTCGCCTTGATGTAAAAAATTTATTTCCTTATCTTAATAAAGGCCGACTTTGTCCTTTTGAACACAAGCTAGAAACCATATGCAACATGCAACCACATATGACACCGCGAAGTTAAAGCAAACACCTGGGATGGTGGTTCGTGGCGAACGAGATCATCAACTGCACAGCTATGTTTACTGTCTCCATCTTTTAACACTGCACCCTTTAAAGCGCTAAAACGCTTCGTGCTTATCCGTGAATTAAGCTGGAGAGAGACTTCTCTCTTTTCTTTTGTGTATTTATCAATAGTGCGTCAGAGGCTCAAATACCCATGCATATAAAAACAATAGTGAGAGTATGGGTGAAGTGTGTGAAGAAGTAGTGCACTGTAAATGTAGCAGATAGCAGGTGGGTGAAAAATAAATGACGGGTATGATAGCTCTACAACATGCATGGCACACGAAATTAGATTCTAGGATTTTGAAATATGAGCACAGTGATGGATGGGAAATGCAGGTACTCTGCAGCACACCACCACATGTGGTCCTATAAAAATAACAGTCGACTGAAAATAAATAGGTCAGTTGATTTTATTTGAACCATCTCATCTACAAGGAATGGGCAGATGGCCTTCGTCTACTTCCCGCCAGTCACTGTTGACGATCTTTCTTGAACGGCCAGCGACCACTGGCCTAGACCCCTAACTATGTGCTTTTCTATCAATTGCTCAACAATAATTTGTTTACCTACCGTATGCTTTCTTTCAAGAGAGAAGCCTCTAGTGAAAACTATGGCCCCCGGGCCTATATTTTATCATATTATTTTCATATCTATAAAATCAAAAACACAAAAATACCTTGCTGCAATTTATTTTATTTTATTTTATTTAGCACTTTTACTTATCTTTTATTGACAACCCCTTTATCGCATTGGGTGCAAGAATTTGTTTGTTTGTGTAGGTGCAATTATTGGAGACTTGTGTGTTCCTCCTACTGGATTTATACCTTGGTTCTCAACTGAGGGAAATACTTATCTCTACTTTGCCGCATCACCATTTCCTCTTCAAGGGAAAAACCAACACAAGCTCAAGAAGTAGCAGGAAGAATTTCTGGCGCCGTTGCCGTGGAGGATCTACATCAAGTCTACCAAGTACCCATCATAAACTCTCAGCTCTTTCATTTACATTATTTCTCATTTGCCTCTCGTTTTCCTCTCCCCCACTTCTAAAATGTTTTCAAAAAAATACAAAAATATTTGCCTTCTTTTCGTTCTCTTTTTTGTTTGCTTTTTGTTTGCTTGGGTGATAGATTGCTTGTTTTGTCATCATGTCTGAATTAAAAAACCTTGATCCTTACCATAGAAACTTGGAAGAGATTGAAAATAATGCAAAAAGCTTCATGTGTTTGCAATTTGAGCATAATAGTTTCTTTAGGAATTAAATAATAATCTACTATAATAGAGTATATCAATAAACCGCTTGCTGATGATAATAAAGAAGTTATTGGTCTTCAATATCAACTCGATCATATTGAAAGTTTAGTTGGCCAAATTTCTGATAAGCAAACTACGTTACTCAATAAGATGGTTGCTAAACCTGAATCTTTGAATCGTGATGAAGATTTTAAAGTAATTGGTGTGACTCCTATTGAATCTTTGTTTGCTAATATAAAACTTATAATGAAGGGACTGGAGAGGAGTCAACTTTAGCTAGAAGGCGTCCCAATAATTTGGAGGGTGAAGATCTTAATGAAAAAATTGACAAAAGTGGGTTTGGCAAGGTCAAAACTTTAACTAGTGATGTGCCCACTTTTTTGGATTAAAAGGAATTTAATTATGATAATTGTTATTTGATTGAGTGTATCCCCTTGTTACAATCCCTGCTTAATTCACCTCATGCTTATGATCTAAATAAGACTTTTACTAAACATATCATTGATGCTATGATGAAATCTTTTAAAGAAAAACTTGAGTTGGAAGTTTCAATCCCTAGAAAGTTATATGATGAATGAGAACTTACTATTAAAATTAAGATTAAATATTATGAGTGCAATGCTTTGTGTGATTTGGGTGCTAGCGTTTCCACTATTCCAAAATATTTATGTGATGTGCTAGGCTTCCATAAACTTGATGATTGTTCTTTAAATTTGCACTTAGCAGATTCCACTATTAAGAAACATATGGGAAGAATTAATGTTGCTCTTATTATTGCAAATAGGAATTATGTGCCCGTAGATTTCATTGTGCTTGATATTGATTGCAATCCTACACGCCGCATAATTCTTGGTAGACCTTTCCTTAGAACGATTGGTGCAATTATTGATATGAAAGAAGGAAACATTAGATTTCAATTTCCATTAAAGAAGGGCATGGAACACTTTCCAAGAAAGAAAATTAAGTTACTGTAACGCCTGGATAATTAAGCTACAGTAATCCCCTGCTAATGATGTTGTGTCACCACTTTTACTGTTGTTAATCTCGCGTTGATTCAAAACCGATTCGAAATTCAAATTTAAAATAAAGTGAAACAATAAAAGTTTTCAAATGTCAATACTAAAACATTCTAAATACGACAAATAATTCATAGGTAATTATGGTGGAGAAAACCACATTTTTATAAAATGTTTAAATGCACTATAATAAATAAAACTGTAGCCAAACAATTATTAAAAGCCTTTTATAATTTATAAAGTATTAAACTATTTTAATTGGGTGCCCAAATTGTAGTGGCAGTAGTGTATATAGTAATACTAATTTAGGAACCATTTTGTATATTTTGTAAAACTAAATAAAAGGAAACTACAATAAAACAGAAAAGAAAATAGATAAAAGAAAAACAAAACTAAAAATAAAATAAAATAAGAAAAGTGGCCAAACCCCCTGGCCCAACTGGGCAACCCTAGCCACTACCACCCCCACGTTCCCCCACGCCCCCCTTCTCTCCTGACCCCGTCTGGATCGGGGCACGAGAGCCCGACGACGCTGCCGCCGCCGAGTCCCGCCAGCACCTTGCCCCGGAGTCACCCTCGTCGCCGCTACCTCCCCGTCTCCCCCTCACCAGTCTTAAACGCGCCTCGTCGCCCCGATCCCCTGCAGCCGCCGGTGAGGACCCGGTCCTCCTCCCCCCGCTCGCCTCACAACGGCCCCGCCCACATCGCGCCCCACTCCGCCTCGTCTCTGGTCGCCTCGCCGCAGCCGCTCGCCGCCTGCCTCGCCTGTGTGCGGCACCGTGGCCGCACTCCCCCCCTCCCCCGCGCCTCGCCACTGCCCCGCCTCCCGCGCTGCTCTGCTGTGGCTGCAGCCACGCCGAGGCCGTCGGTCCTTGCATCGGCCTCCAGCCCGCCGCCCGCGCCACGCTGCTACCCCGTGTTGGCCTTGCCTCTCCGCCCGCCTGATGCCGCCGCCCTCACCCAGCTACCCATGTGCGGCTGCTGCTTCTGCCACGACCCGCTCCGTGCCACTGCCGCCGCCGGACGCCATTGTTGTGGTCGATTATGGCTGTCCCGACCCCTGCTTTTGGTTCCACTGGATGCATGGCGAGGCCCTCGACCGATCTGTGTCAACCGCTACTTGAATGGTCACCGGAGGCAAGCGCACGGCCGTCGTCGGTGCGCTCTGCCTCACCGTCGTTACCCTGTTGACGTGGCACGTCGTTAACCCCTGATCACCCCCTGTGTTCCACTGACCTAGGGGCCCACTGGCTAATTAGATTAGTTCATAGCTAAATACGTCTGTTAAATAATGGTTCAATTAAGATATGACACTGACAGTGGGGCCCCACCTAGCTAATTAATTTGACTAACTAAATTAGATTAACTGCAGAGTATGACATCTGGGCCCCACCTATCTCCTTGACCAGGTCAACAGTCAACTCATTTGACCGTTGACTGGACCGTTGACTGGGCCAAACTGGGGCCCCTGGCCCCACCTGTCATCCACGTGGCTAGCCCACAGTGTGTATAAAATGTAATTTAGTGTTTATTTTCAAAATTAAATAAATTTCAGAAATCCAGAGAATTGTTTAAAACTTTGTAAATTAATATAAAATAAACCGAATCTCGGATGAAAATACTTTGTACATGAGAGTTGCTCAGAAAACCGTGACGATTCTGAATATGCCCATCGTTCGTCTGCCACACGTCCCTAGCATAGCGAACATGGAACCATCCCCCTCCGGTTCGTCTATCCGAAAATGCCCAATATAGGGAATACTTTCCCAGATGTTTCCCCCCTTGGCCGGTAGCACCTAGTACCGCGTTAGGTTACACCTAGCACCGCTCTTTGCCTTGTCATGCAACTGTTTGCATTGATATTCATTATTTCTTCCCCCTCTTCTCTCCGGTAGACTTCGAGACCGACGCCGCTGCTCCAGACTTCGGCTACGCTCCTGACGACCCCTCCTTCTCGACAGAGCTTCCAGGCAAGCAAACCCCCCTTGATCATCCCGATATCGCCTACTCTTTCCCTCTACTACTTGGAGTAGTGTTACTATTTCATCGGTTTGATCCTATACTGCTGCATAGCTCGTCCTTGATACTGTTGTTAGTACCTTAACTGCTATCCTAAATGCTTAGTACAGGATGCTAGATTTCCATCAGTGGCCCTACATACGTGTCTGTCTGCCATGCTATACTATCGGGCTGTGGTCACTTAGGGAGGTGATCACGGGTATATACTATATACTATTACATTACTTATCTTACTGTTCGTATGTGGGGGCTGAAGGGATAGGTGGTTCCACCAAGGTAGTGGTGGGCCTGGGTTCCCGACGGCCCCCGAGTGTTACTTTGTGGCGGAGCGACAGGGCAGGTTGAGACCACCCAGGAGAGAGGTGGGTCTGGTCCTTGGTCGGTGTCCACGGATACTTCAAATAACACGCTTAACGAGATTGGGTATTTGATCTGAGTTGGTATTGACCTATACGCACTAACCGCCATGTGGGATAACATATGGGCAACCAGCGTCAGAGTATCAGCTGAAGCTCTTCAGACATCAGCGACTGAGCGGCGCGTGCCGGATTGGACTGGAACACCTGCGCTTGTATATGGGGGCTAGGTCTGTTTCCGGCCGCCCACGTAACATGCAGGAGTGCAAAGGGCGATGGGCCCAAGACCCCTGCGTGCTTAGGATGTAGACCAGTGTGCTGACCTCTCTGTTGGGCCTAGGTAGGGCTGCGACGTGTTGATCTTCCGAGGCCGGGTATGACCCAGGAAAGTATGCCCGGCCAGAGTGATCAAGCGTGTCGGGTAATGTGGTGCACCCCTGCAGGGAAGATTGATCTATTCGAATAGCCATGTCCACGGTAACAGGACGACTTGGAGTTGTATTCCGACCTCTTACAGCTAAAATCGGATACTTAATAAAACACACCCTTTCAAGTGTCAGATACAACCCGGTGATCATTCTGTCGCAGGGTGTCGAGGAGAGGATCGTCGGGTAGGTTTATGCTATACGTTGTCACTTGATACTATACTTGCTACTCTCCTGTATATGCTTCAAGATGGAGGCTACCAGAAGCGTAGTCTTCGATAGGACTAGCTTCTCCCCCTCTTATTCTGGCATTCTGCAGTTCAGTCCACAGATACTACCATTTCATTGATACCGATGCATGTGTAGTGTAGATACTTGCTTGCGAGTACTTTGGATGAGTACTCACGGTTGCTTTGCTCCCTCTTTCCCCCCTTTTCCATTTTTCTTAGATGCTATAACCAGATGGTGGAGCCCAGGAGCCAGATGCCACCGGTGACGACTATTGCTACTCCGAGGGTGCTTACTACCACGTGCAGGCCGCCGACGACCAGGAGTAGTTTAGGAGGATCCCAGGCAGGTGGCTTGCGCCTCTTCGATCTGTATCCCTATTTGTGCTAGCCATCTTATGGCAACTTGTTTAACTTATGTCTATACTAAGATATTATTGGTTCCGCTGACTCATTTATGATCGAGCTTATGTATTTGAGCCCTCGAGGCCCCTGGTTTGTAATATGAAGCTTGTATGACTTTAATTTGTGTCTAGAGTTGTGTTGTGATATCATCCCATGAGTCCCTGATCTTGATCGTACACGTTTGCATGTATGATTAGTATACGACTGAATAGGGGGCATCACAAGTTGGTATTAGAGCTGACTGCCTGTAGGAATCCCCATTCCAAACTCCTTGGCCGAAGTTGAGTCTAGTCTTTGCAAAACTTTTCACTACAAAAGAAAAACCACTTCTGTGATGATACGTGTTTGTCGTAGTAGGTCACGTTTTCTGTCATGCATGTACATCCATGATGATTTTATGACAGAATCAAGATAGTCATACTTGTGCTATCGTAGAAGTGTTCCATGACAATACCAAAATTATCATCACGGAAGTGTCCACTTCCATGACGATAAATGGCGCGTCATGGAAGTGCTTTTGTCAAGGGTAACCGACACGTGGCATCCACCGTAACGGGTCGCCGTTAAGCTATCGGGTTCCGGCTTGGATCCGATAACCCATTAATAGCCTGGACCAATGGGGATTTTCCACGTGTAAAATTATCGATGGCCAGAGGAACCACGTGTCGGCTCAGCGTTGGGACAGATGTCATCCACTCATTGGACGGGAGGCACCTATGATACACCGACACATGGCATGGCCCAGCAGAGGCCCATTCAAGTGAAAAGTCCTACCCATTTTACTTGGGCTAAAGGTAGCGGGCCGGCCCACGGAAAGCCTGTTAACGGCCTGTTCGCATATAGCCCATTTACATCCTGCTAACTGACGACCCATTATGGCCTATCCGAATTAGGCCCTGTAGCGTCATCTGGGCCGTCCAATATGATTTCAGCCCATTGTAACTTCTGGCCCATGTATGGCCCATGATGTCTTTCGGCCCATACGAGGCCCTTTGTAAATCTGGGCCCACTAAAGGCCCGTGGTGAAACTGGCCCATAATGAACAGTATATCACTTTATACCCATTAACGGCCCATTATTCCGTTGGGCCGTTTCCATTCTGTGTTACCTTTCGGCCTTCTAAGGGCTCATTTATTCTTGGGCTCATTTCCAGCATTCGGTTACTTACGGTCCGTTACTGGCCTATTCTACTTGTGGGCCAAATTCAGCCAGTGGTTACAGTCGGCCCGTTTGTGGTCCGTTAACCCGTTGGGCTGTTTTCATAGCGTCATCAAATACGGCCCATTAACGACCCATTTGGCCTGTCGATAGAATTAAGCCCGTTATATATTTCGGCCTATTAACGGCCCGTTATGGTCGGGCCATAAACAGACAATTTCACTCTAGCCCATTTACGGCCCACTTTGCGGACCATTGATGGTCCACGAATAGTATGGCCCATGTTTGGCCAATCGATCATACGACCCGTAGAAGGCCCATTGATTATACGGCCCGTAGAAGGACCATGGATCCTACGGCCCATAGGAGGCCGATGGTCACTACAGCAGGTAGCAGGACCATAGTTACAACGGTCGGTATGTTGCTTATGGTTATTGTGGCCTAGTTATAAAAAATAGGTTATTGTGGCCACTCGAAGAACGCAGAAAAAGAACTGCAGTCACTACAAGCAAACAACTAAACTAGACAATAAGGAAATAAATAAGCAAGCAACTAAAGCTAGGCTATTATGACTATTACACATATTACATCCGCTGGGCATCAAAGTTCGCCACCAGTGCAAATATAGGGAACAAAGCAGCATATTACATACACTGGCCGTCTAAATTGGCCACCAGTGCAAATAAACGCGGCAGCAAAACAAGTCCATAATTGAAACAACTTCAGAAGAGCTCAAGAAACGTTATCCTGGGTATCCACCATGCTGGCAATAAGCTTAGCAAGCTAATTAGCTTTCTCCTGTTTGGCGCTAAAATCCTCCAACGCTTGCTGTTGCACCAGAAAGTATGCATCTGAATTCTCCAGGGACTTCCGCAGTGCTTCGGCTTCTTGTCGCAGCACAGCTGATCGACATCTTTCATCTTGTAGTTCAGACTCAAGAAACCAAACTGATTCAGATAGTGAGTTCGAGGAGCTTGAGCCAGCTGTAGTGGCCAGTAACTCGAACACTACACCAAGACAGGACTTTTGGGTTATCTCACTGTCTTCAAGATAGTTTTTCTTAGCTGTTTTATCAACTTTGGTGGAGAGCAACAAGGATGTCTTACTATCCTAAACCTTATCTGCATTACTTCCTTTACCATTTCTTAATAAGGCACTCTTCCCCAATATTCTGTCAGCATTCTAAAAGAAGAAACAAGCAGACACATAACAGGTTTAGCATGTAGTATATGAAACTCATTTCGGTGAACCAGTTTAGTAGTAAGGTGGACAGGATTAAACTACCAAGTCTTCTATTGCCAAGTAGTACATAATAAAAGCATCAAACAAACATATATCTATGTCCTATGGTCACTGCATTGTCTTGCCAAATCAAAATAGAGACACGGTTCAAATCATATCAGTTCAAGACAAAGTAGCATTGAAAGAATACAAAGTGTGGGAAACTACATAGCACAACAAGATTTTAGATGGGTACCACGGGTATACATGTACGACAACACTATTGGCTCTGTTGTGATGCTAGTAATGTGCATGATATGAGAAGTTAACTATATACACAATTCAAATTCAAATCAACAGAGCTATTTAGAAGAGCAAACCTGTTAAAGAAACATGCTTAAACATACCTATTGTGCCATTGGAGTTTCGATTGGATCATTCAATTTATAAGTTTGTATGAGTAAATACGGTGATACAAGAGCAAAGCAGTATGCACCATAGCAATGGAATCTTAAATGAGAACAGTTGTTCTTCAGGTTTAAGCACTTGTTCTACACAAACAGAGTACAGTAAGACACAGGCATATAGTACTTAAAAATAAAAAATGAGCTCATAGACCTTACCACATTCTTGGTTCGGGACCAGTACAGAACAAGGCGTTCCCAGTCATCGTCCCGTAAATGTGTCTCAGGAGAACGTAAGGGAATTTGATGAGTTTCTTTGCCAGTGAAGTACGTTTTCTTCAGGTAATTCCAATACTGCCACCAAGCATTCTTGAAGATAGCAGAGGTGTTAGCACAGGTTATCTCATCCTGAGTTTCCAAATTGGTCCTTCTCTATAGAGAAAAATGGGAACATTTGCTGTATTATAACCAGCAAGGAGGTAGAATGTATGGGACAAAGCAAAGTAATTGCCATGAATAACATTACTTACACATAACTCCTGGACGAACACCTACAACTGGCATTTTCCTTCATCTTCTGTATAATATTTCCATGATGGGAAGATAAGCACATAGGATTTAACAACATCAATTGCGATAGATGCTAAACTACGAATGGCTGGTTGTGTTTCGTCCACAGGAATAGGTCACTACTGCAGGATGCTGCTAACGCGACACTACGATCAGAGACCCTTCGACGAAACTGTGTGCGATGCATTAATCGCAAATGGTGATGTAAAATAATCGTCAAAAAAGATGCAAAATGTTTGCGATGAAGGATACATCAAACACGGTCCAGATTTTAGTTCCGTGTGCGATGCCGGGCATACGGTTCAGTTTAATTAACTGTTTGCGATGAGGCAGAACAAAAGAAACGGGCAGGTAGATGAAGGCGTGTGCGATATACGACATATGGTTCACTCGGATGAACTATTTGTGATTAGGCGAGACAAAAGAAACGGTCAGCCAGATGAAGGTGTGTGCGATAGAGGGCATACAGTTCACTCGGATGAACTGTTTGCGTTAAGCCAAGATAACAGAAACGGTTCAATATAACAAGATGTGTGTGATACGCGACAAATAGGTCTGTAATCAGAAATGTGTGCGAAGATCGATAATAACACAGACGATTGCTTCTAATAAGATGTATGTGATATGCTCTGTTTACACAACATCTATTGGCCATTCGGCGATGGGCGGTCATCCGGGTACGCCATAAGGATGCGAAGAGGCATCCTATATCAGCAAGGACTAGCTGTTCCACCAATAGCTCAACTAAGAGAACTCTCAAGTTAAGTGTGCTCTGGCTGCAGCAGCCATCAGATGGGTGACTGGATGGGAAGTTGTCTTGATGTTAAATTAACTGATGGGATGGGTCATAAGGGTCAAATTAAATGACCTCTATGATCCATCCCATCAGTTAAATTAAACTCGAGGTCCTTGTTTTTTTTTGTTTTTTTAACACATGTTAAAGAAGGTCTACCGCATTACTTTTTGACAATGTGCGATACGTGGCATACAGTTGATCCATCTGACCTGTTTGTGATGGAATAAGCCGTGTGTGTTGTGGGCAAACACTTGCTAGTATACAACCGTTTGCGATTGATGAATTCATCACCGACGGGTTCCCTAGTGTGGTTCGTGTTCATCTGATCATCATCTACTTCTTGTGCTAGCTTGATGTTCCTTATATGCTAAGTTTCCATTAATTGATGGCATTTTATGAACACGCCACCGTTTCCCGCCATTTCCTCACCTATTTCCCGCCACCCAGCGATATTGCACATAAACCTAGGCGGCGTGCGACGCACGGAGGCAACAAGCGCAGCCTGTAGCACATCTACCTTTTCCAAGCATGCCAACCCACCAAAGCGCCGCCTCTGCCATCAACCTCATCGACGAGGAAAACAAGAAGGTGCCACGGCCCGTCGAGGCCGAGGCGCTCCCCAGCAACATGATGGACGACACCGTGATGCACGTCATCGCCAGGGTTGAGCAGACCCTTGGCGCATGGCGCTTCAGCGGCGCGGATCAAGATAGGCATGTCAGCGCCGAGAGGCTGCAGCTCGCCGCACAACATGATCGAGGGCGCGCTGCAGAGCAAGCTAGGCGCGTCCACGCCGATAGGCTGCGGCTCGCCGCACGGCGAGACCGTTGGAGCGCCACAGAGCCAGAGGCGCGGCGCGCTGCACAGCAAGAGCGGCTCCATCGGCGCTTGCCTGCTGTCGATAGGGCATCGCAACTGGGTACATGCCCCGTCAGTACCCCCATTCCTCGCCAGGAGTGGGTAGAGGCCCTCTGCGCCATACTTGCACCAGAGGCCGGCCACGCCGTACTTGCACCGGACGCACGCCACGCCGTTCGCATGGGTCGCGCCGTTCGCCTTGTCCACGGCCCGCTCGATGCCAATGCGCTGGTCGGTAGGCTCGACCGCCTCCTTGGCCCAGGTGTCCACCTGGGTGCAGTAGAGGAACATGGCCGTCGCATCCTCGAACTGGTGATCTCTGATGAAATAGCCAACTTGGAGCTCGAGATCGCGCTCCAGATGTATCACAAGCGTGTCGACCGCTTGGACGAATGCCTGCACAAGTTCAGGCAGAGCCAAGAGCTACCGTAGGCAAGGGCTGTTGGTCATGGTCTCATGGACGCGTTTTATTTTGTTGAGTCGTTTCGACGTGGATAGCTATGTATTCATTGCAATCATAGTATTGCTCTGTTTATTGCTCTGTTTCAATGTGTGTACTCTGTTTTCCGTTCTTATATGTTCTGTTTCAATGTGTGTATATACGCTTTCCATTCTCTATATGTGGATGATAACAGCTAGATTCAAATTAGTATACAAAAACAGATAGAAAATGGAATTCATAATACATATATATATATATATATATATATATATATTAATTGTTCTTTAGTTCATCACAGAATATATATAATATCATCACATATACGTGATGATACTTAACTACTAGGTACAATGCATAAAATTGAAAACGAACAATACTAAAACTAATAATCCCTCCTGGGGGCAGTATTCCGGCAGCCCCTCGCCAGCAGCTCCCTGGTGCGCGGCGTCTTCCCAGCGCAGAGGCAGTACTCTGCCTTCTCTGCCTCGCAGCGCTTGACGTACCGATCTACATCTTGCTGGCGGACAAGCGCGAACGATCTTGCCATCTCGTTGGGCGCCCACCGGAGCTCCTCGTTGGTGGCACGCTGGAGCTTATC
This sequence comes from Thinopyrum elongatum, assembly GCA_011799875.1. Taxonomy (NCBI): domain Eukaryota; kingdom Viridiplantae; phylum Streptophyta; class Magnoliopsida; order Poales; family Poaceae; genus Thinopyrum; species Thinopyrum elongatum. Next base: position 233,782,171 of record CM022300.1, read on the forward strand.
GGCCCACCTCCACGCAGCGATGAAACGCCTAGCGCCTTTGACCTTCCTCGCGAAGTACCCGTCTTCGTACACCTCCTCCGCACGACGACGCGCCCGCCCCCAAAGCTCCACCTCCTCCTTTTTCCAGGCAGCATCACGGGCTTCACAGGCCGCCTGGTACCTGGCTTCCTCCTCCGCCATCTCCTTCTTGAACGCCACTTGCCTGGCTTTCTCAGCCAGCGGCAGCAACTTCCACAGACAAAGATTGTACTGGCCCCAAAACCAATCCAAAGTTGGGGGGTCCGGCGCAACCTCGTCCGGTGGTGCGTAGGGGTCCTCGTCGCTGCTCTTCGAGTGAGCGTCCTTGGGGGGCGGCGACTCCTCGTCGGCGCGTGGGCAGACCGGTGGCGCCATGGCAGAGATTTGAGAGAGAGAGAGAGGGCGAGCGAGGGGAGGATGTAGATGAGAATGCAGGTGGGACGACGTGAGCAAGGTAGTATTTATTGGCGGCCGGAATCTAGATCGATGGGAACAGTACACACGACGGTCGCCGGAATTACGAGTACTATAGTTTGAATTACACACGATTCCCGCAGCAAAATCCATGTGTGAACATAATAGCTGACGGTTTCCAATACAGAACCGTGTCTGATTAATAACCCCCGCCACTCACCTTCCAAACCTCGAGGCGCGAAATAGAGTGCCAATCGTGTGGAATTAACTGACACACAAGTACAATAAAATATGATTTTTCAAACCGTTATGGTTAGCCGTTGCATGTAGATGTAGTTCAAATTTGAATTACGGTCATTAAATGGCAAGAAAATCACTTAAATGTCTTTAAAAGGTCAAATGACCCCTGAAATTTTTCAAATTTTTACATGACAGTTGTATTAGTGCATGTTAAATGTAGAAAAAAAATTGAAGGCCGTAAGAGGAAGCTATCTCCCGTTCATCATCAAACATGAATTGTTCCCTCTCGGAACCACGAGCCTTCTAGTGAGTTGCTCCGATTTGTGAGGCATGTGTGTCCAAACTTTCATCAAACAGGCCAATTTTTTTACCACATCATCTTGGTGGCATGACATTACATCAAGCAAAGTTTCTTGTTTTTCTAATCATTTTTTAATTTTTTGGAATTAAAATGCCATGGCACTCCATGCATGTGTCCATGCCGTGAGACCAATATGTTTGAAAATTCCTTCTAATTTACTGCACATGGAATTAACTCGCACACAAGTACACAAATATGATTTTTCAAACCGTTATGGTTAGCCATTGCATGTAGATTTTGTAGTTCAAATTTGAATTACGGTCATTAAATGGCTAGAAAATCACTTAAATGTCTTTAAAAGGTCAAATGACCAATAAAATTTTCCAAATTTTCACATGACAGTTGTATTAGTGCATGTTAAACATAGAAAACAATTTGAAGGCCATAAGAGGAAGCTATCTCCCGTTCATTATCAAACATGCATTGTTCCCTCTTGGAACCACAAGCCTTCTAGTGAGTTGCTCCGGTTTGAGAGGGGTGTGTGTCCAAACTTTCGTCGAACAGGCCAATTTTTTACCACATCATCTTGGTGGCATGACATTACATCAAGCAAGGTTTCATGTTTTTCTGATCATTTTTTAATTTTTTGGAATTAAAACGCCATGGCACTCCATGCATGTGTCCATGCCGTGAGACCAATATGTTTGAAAATTCCTTCTAATTTACTGCACATGGAATTAACTCGCACACAAGTACACAAATATGATTTTTCAAACCATTATGGTTAGCCGTTGCATGTACATGTAGTTCAAATTTGAATTACGGTCATTAAATGGCTAGAAAATCACTTAAATGTCTTTAAAAGGTCAAATGACCCCTGAAATTTTCCAAATTTTCAGATGACAGTTGTATTAGTGCACGTTAAACGTAGAAAAAAATTTGAAGGCCGTAAGAGGAAGTTATCTCCCGTTCGTCTTCAAACATGCATTGTTCCCTCTCGGAACCACGAGCCTTCTAGTGAGTTGCTCCGGTTTGTGACGGGTGTGTGTCCAAACTTTCGTCAAACAGGCCAATTTTTTTACCACATCATCTTGCTGGCATGATATTACATCAAGCAAGGTTTCATGTTTTTCTGATCATTTTTTAATTTTTTGGAATTAAAATGCCATGGCACTCCATGCATGTGTCCATGCCGTGAGACCAATATGTTTGAAAATTCCTTCTAATTTACTGCACATGGAATTAACTCACACACAAGTACACAAATATGATATTTCAAACCGTTATGGTTAGCCGTTGCATGTAGATGTAGTTCAAATTTGAATTACGGTCATTAAATGGCTAGAAAATCACTTAAATGTCTTTAAAAGGTCAAATGACCCCTGAAATTTTCCAAATTTTCACATGACAGTTGTATTAGTGCTCGTTAAACATAGAAAAAAAATTGAAGGCCGTAAGAGGAAGCTATCTCCCGTTCGTCATCAAACATGCATTGTTCCATCTCGGATCCACGAGCCTTCTAGTGAGTTGCTCTTGTTTGTGAGGGGTGTGTGTGCAAAATTTCATCAAACAGGCCAAATTTTTTACCACATCATCTTGGTGGCATGGCATTACATCAAGCAAGGTTTCATGTTTTTCTGATCATTTTTTAATTTTTTGGAATTAAAATGCCATGGCACTCCATGCATGTGTCCATGTCGTGAGACCAATATGTTTGAAAATTCCTTCTAATTTACTGCACATGGAATTAACTCGCACACAAGTACACAAATATGATTTTTCAAACCGTTATGGTTAGCCATTGCATGTACATGTAGTTCAAATTTGAATTACGGTCATTAAATGCCTAGAAAATCACTTAAATGTCTTTAAAAGGTCAAATGACCCCTGAAATTTTCCAAATTTTCACATGACAGTTGTATTAGTGCACGTTAAATGTAGAAAAAAATTTGGTGGCCGTAAGAGGAAGCTATCGCCCATTCGTCATCAAACATGCATTGTTCCCTCTCGGAACCACAAGCCTTCTAGTTAGTTGCTCCGGTTTGTGAGGGGTGTGTGTCCAAACTTTCGTCAAACAGGCCAATTTTTTTACCACATCATCTTGGTGGCATGACATTATATCAAGCAAGGTTTCATGTTTTTCTGATCATTTTTTAATTTTTTGGAATTAAAATGCCATGGCACTCCATGCATGTGTCCATGCCGTGAGAACAATATGTTTGAAAATTCCTTCTAATTTACTGCCCATGGAATTAACTCGCACACAAGTACACAAATATGATTTTTCAAACCGTTATGGTTAGCCGTTTCATGTAGATGTAGTTCAAATTTGAATTACGGTCATTAAATGGCTAGAAAATCACTTAAATGTCTTTAAAAGGTCAAATGACCCCTGAAATTTTTCAAATTTTTACATGACAGTTGTATTAGTGCACGTTAAATGTAGAAAAAAAAATTGAAGGCCGTAAGAGGAAGCTATCTCCCGTTCGTCATCAAACATGAATTGTTCCCTCTCGGAACCACGAGCCTTCTAGTGAGTTGCTCCGATTTGTGAGGCGTGTGTGTCCAAACTTTCATCAAACAGGCCAATTTTTTTACCACATCATCTTGGTGGCATAACATTACATCAAGCAAAGTTTCTTGTTTTTCTAATCATTTTTTAATTTTTTGGAATTAAAATTCCATGGCAATCCATGCATGTGTCCATGCCGTGAGACCAATATGTTTGAAAATTCCTTCTAATTTACTGCACATGGAATTAACTCGCACACAAGTACACAAATATGATTTTTTTGAACCGTTATGGTTAGCCGTTGCATGTAGATGTAGTTCAAATTTGAATTACGGTCATTCAATGGCTAGAAAATCACTTAAATGTCTTTAAAAGGTCAAATGACCCCTAAAATTTTCCAAATTTTCACATGACAGTTGTATTAGTTCATGTTAAACATAGAAAACAATTTGAAGGCCATAAGAGGAAGCTATCTCCCGTTCGTCATCAAACATGCATTGTTCCCTCTTGGAACCACAAGCCTTCTAGTGAGTTGCTCCGGTTTGAGAGGGGTGTATGTCCAAACTTTCGTCGACCAGGCCAATTTTTTTACCACATCATCTTGGTGGAATGACATTACATCAAGCAAGGTTTTATGTTTTTCTGATCATTTTTTAATTTTTTGGAATTAAAATGCCATGGCACTCCATGCATGTGTCCATGCCGTGAGACCAATATGTTTGAAAATTCCTTCTAATTTACTGCACATGGAATTAACTCGCACACAAGTACACAAATATGATTTTTCAAACCATTATGGTTAGCCGTTGCATGTAGATGTAGTTCAAATTTGAATTACAGTCATTAAATGGCTAGAAAATCACTTAAATGTCTTTAAAAGGTCAAATGACCCCTGAAATTTTCCAAATTTTCACATGACAGTTGTATTAGTGCACGTTAAAAGTAGAAAAAAATTTGAAGGCCGTAAGAGGAAGTTATCTCCCGTTCGTCTTCAAACTTGCATTGTTCCCTCTCGGAACCAAGAGCCTTCTAGTGAGTTGCTCCGGTTTGTGACGGGTGTGTGTCCAAACTTTCGTCAAACAGGCCAATTTTTTTACCACATCATCTTGCTGGCATGACATTACATCAAGTAAGGTTTCATGTTTTTCTGATCTTTTTTTAATTTTTTGGAATTAAAATGCCATGGCACTCCATGCATGTGTCCATGCCGTGAGACCAATATGTTTGAAAATTCCTTCTAATTTACTGCACATGGAATTAACTCACACACAAGTACACAAATATGATATTTCAAACCGTTATGGTTAGCCGTTGCATGTAGACGTAGTTCAAATTTGAATTACGGTCATTAAATGGCTAGAAAATCACTTAAATGTCTTTAAAAGGTCAAATGACCCCTGAAATTTTCCAAATTTTCACATGACAGTTGTATTAGTGCACGTTAAACATAGAAAAAAATTTGAAGGCCGTAAGAGGAAGCTATCTCCCGTTCGTCATCAAACATGCATTGTTCCCTCTCGGAAGCACAAGCCTTCTAGTGAGTTGCTCCGGTTTGTGAGGGGTGTGTGTGCAAACTTTCATCAAACAGGCCAAATTTTTTACCACATCATCTTGGTGGCATGGCATTACATCAAGCAAGGTTTCATGTTTTTCTGATCATTTTTTAATTTTTTGGAATTAAAATGCCATGGCACTCCATGCATGTGTCCATGCCGTGAGACCAATATGTTTGAAAATTCCTTCTAATTTACTGCACATGGAATTAACTCGCACACAAGTACACAAATATGATTTTTCAAACCGTTATGGTTAGCCATTGCATGTACATGTAGTTCAAATTTGAATTACGGTCATTAAATGGCTAGAAAATCACTTAAATGTCTTTAAAAAGTCAAATGACCCCTGAAATTTTCCAAATTTTCAGATGACAGTTGTATTAGTGCACGTTAAATGTAGAAAAAAATTTGGTGGCCGTAAGAGGAAGCTATCGCCCATTCGTCATCAAACATGCATTGTTCCCTCTCGGAACCACAAGCCTTCTAGTTAGTTGCTCCGGTTTGTGAGGGGTGTGTGTCCAAACTTTCGTCAAACAGGCCAATTTTTTTACCACATCATCTTGGTGGCATGACATTACATCAAGCAAGGTTTCATGTTTTCTGATCATTTTTAAATTTTTTGGAATTAAAATGCCATGGCACTCCATGCATGTGTCCATGCCGTGAGAATAATAAGTTTGAAAATTCCTTCTAATTTACTGCCCATGGAATTAATTCGCACACAAGTACACAAATTTGATTTTTCAAACCGTTATGGTTAGCCGTTGCATGTAGATGTAGTTCAAATTTGAATTACGGTCATTCAATGGCTAGAAAATAACTTAAATGTCTTTAAAAGGTCAAATGACCCTGAAATTTTCCAAATTTTCACATGGCAGTTGTATTAGTGCACGTTAAACGTAGAAAAAAATTTGAAGGCTGTAAGAGGAAGCTATCTCCCGTTCATCATCAAACATGCATTGTTCCCTCTCGAAACCACGAGCCTTCTAGTGAGTTGCTCCGGTTTGTGTGGGGTGTGTGTCCAAACTTTCGTCAAACAGGCCAAATTTTTTACCACATCATCTTGGTGGCATGACATTACATCAAGAAAGGTTTCATGTTTTTCTGATCATTTTTTAATTTTTTGGAATTAAAATGCCATGACACTCCATGCATGTGTCCATGCCGTGAGACCAATATGTTTGAAAATTCCTTCTAATTTACTGCACATGGAATTAACTCGCACGCAAGTACACAAATATGATTTTTCAAACCGTTATGGTTAGCCATTGCATGTACATGTAGTTGAAATTTGAATTACGGTCATTAAATGGCTAGAAAATCACTTAAATGTCTTTAAAAGGTCAAATGACCACTGAAATTTTCCAAATTTTCACATGACAGTTGTATTAGTGCACGTTAAATGTAGAAAAAAATTGAAGGCAGTAAGAGGAAGCTATCTCCCGTACGTCATCAAACATGCATTGTTCCCTCTCGGAACCATGAGCCTTCTAGTGAGTTGCTCCAGTTTATGAGGGGTGTGTGTCCAAACTTTCATCAAACAGGCCAATTTTTTTACCACATCATCTTGGTGGCATGACATTACATCAAGTAAGGTTTCATGTTTTTCTGATCATTTTTTAATTTTTTGGAATTAGAATGCCACGGCACTCCATGCATGTGTCCATGCCGTGAGACCAATATGTTTGAAAATTCCTTCTAATTTACTGCACATGGAATTAACTCACACACAAGTACACAAATATGATTTTTCAAACTTATGGTTAGGTGTTTCATGTACATGTAGTTCAAATTTGAATTACGGTCATTAAATGGCTAGAAAATCACTTAAATGTCTTTAAAAGGTCAAATGACCCCTGAAATTTTCCAAATTTTCAAATGACAGTTGTATTAGTGCATGTTAAATGTAGAAAAAAAATTGAACGCCGTAAGGGGAAGCTATCTCCCGTTCGTCATCAAACATGCATTGTTCCCTCTCGGAACCACGAGCCTTCTAGTGAGTTGCTTCGGTTTGTGAGGGGTGTGTGTCCAAACTTTCGTCAAACAGGCCAATTTTTTTACCACATCATCTTGGTGGCATGGCATTAAATCAAGCAAGGTCTCATGTTTTTCTGATCATTTTTTAATTTTTTGGAATTAAAATGCCATGGCACTCCATGCATGTGTCCATGCCGTGAGACCAATATGTTTGAAAATTCCTGCTAATTTACTGCACATGGAATTAACTCACACACAAGTACACAAATATGATTTTTCGAACCGTTATGGTTAGCCATTGCATGTACATGTAGTTCAAATTTGAATTATGGTCATTAAATGGCTAGAAAATCACTTAAATGTCTTTAAAATGTCAAATGACCCCTGAAATTTTCCAAATTTTCACATGACAGTTGTATTAGTGCACGTTAAATGTAGAAAAATAATTGAAGGTCGTAAGAGGAAGCTATCGCCCGTTCGTCATCAAACATGCATTGTTCCCTCTCGGAACCACAAGCCTTCTAGTTAGTTGCTCCGGTTTGTGAGGGGTGTTTGTCCAAACTTTCGTCAAACAGGCCAATTTTTTTACCACATCATCTTTGTGGCATGACATTACATCAAGCAAGGTTTCATGTTTTTCTGATCATTTTTTAATTTTTTGGAATTAAAATGCCATGGCACTCCATGCATGTGTCCATGCCGTGAGAACAATATGTTTGAAAATTCCTTCTAATTTACTGCCCATGGAATTAACTCGCACACAAGTACACAAATATGATTTTTCAAACCGTTATGGTTAGCCGTTTCATGTAGATGTAGTTCAAATTTGAATTACGGTCATTAAATGGCTAGAAAATCACTTAAATGTCTTTAAAAGGTCAAATGACCCCTGAAATTTTTCAAATTTTCACATGGCAGTTGTATTAGTGCATGTTAAACGTAGAAAAAAATTTGAAGGCCGTAAGAGGAAGTTATCTCCCGTTCATCATCAAACATGCATTGTTCCCTCTCGGAACCACGAGCCTTCTAGTGAGTTGCTCCGGTTTGTGTGGGGTGTGTGTCTAAACTTTCGTCAAACAGGCCAAATTTTTTACCACATCATCTTGGTGGCATGACATTACATCAAGCAAGGTTTCATGTTTTTCTGATCATTTTTTAATTTTTTGGAATTTAAATGCCATGACACTCCATGCATGTGTCCATGCCGTGAGACCAATATGTTTGAAAATTCCTTCTAATTTACTGCACATGGAATTAACTCGCACGCAAGTACACAAATATGATTTTTCAAACCGTTATGGTTAGCCATTGCATGTACATGTAGTTCAAATTTGAATTACGGTCATTAAATGGCTAGAAAATCATTTAAATGTCTTTAAAAGGTCAAATGACCCCTGAAATTTTCCAAATTTTCACATGACAATTGTATTACTGCACGTTAAACGTAGAAAAAAAATTGAAGGCAGTAAGAGGAAGCTATCTCCCGTACGTCATCAAACATGCATTGTTCCCTCTCGGAACCATGAGCCTTCTAGTGAGTTGCTCCGGTTTGTGAGGGGTGTGTGTCCAAACTTTCATCACACAGGCCAATTTTTTTACCACATCATCTTGGTGGCATGACATTACATCAAGCAATGTTTCATGTTTTTCTGATCATTTTTTAATTTTTTGGAATTAGAATGCCATGGCACTCCATGCATGTGTCCATGCCGTGAGACCAATATGCTTGAAAATTTCTTCTAATTTACTGCACATGGAATTAACTCACACACAAGTACACAAATATGATTTTTCAAACTTATGGTTAGGTGTTGCATGTACATGTAGTTCAAATTTGAATTACGGTCATTAAATGGCTAGAAAACCACTTAAATGTCTTTAAAAGCTCAAATGACCCCTGAAATTTTCCAAATTTTCACATGACAGTTGTATTAGTGCATGTTAAATGTAGAAAAAATTTGAAGGCCGTATGGGGAAGCTATCTCCCGTTCGTCATCAAACATGCATTGTTCCCTCTCGGAACCACGAGCCTTCTAGTGAGTTGCTTCGGTTTGTGAGGGGTGTGTGTCCAAACTTTCGTCAAACATGCCAAATTTTTTACCACATCATCTTGGTGGCATGACATTACATCAAGCAAGGTTTCATGTGTTTCTGATCTTTTTTGAATTTTTTGGAATTTAAATGCCATGGCACTCCATGCTTAATTCTGTCATAGCCGTTAGACCAATATGTTTGAAAATTCCTTCCAATTTACTGCACATGGAATTAAATCACGTAGATGTACACAAAATATGACTTTTCAAACCGTTATGGTTAGCTGTTGCATGTACATGTAGTTCAAATTTGAATTACGGTCATTAAATGGCTAGAAAATCACTTAAATGTCTTAAAAGGTCAAATGACCCCTGAAATTTTCCAAAATTTTACATGGCAGTTGTATTAGTACTACAAATTTTCTCGTACATTTAAAACACCATACGTTGCCACTTTACTCCAAATTCGTCTTTCACAGCTAATAAAAAATATCCACAACATCACACACAGTTTTTTTTGTAGGAACCGTTTGCGATGAAAATTTCTGGGTCTATTTAAGTCTTCCTCCTTAAGCTTCACCGGTTTGTCTGCTCCAGTGCCGGCAACCCCCGAATCCACGAATCCCGATCCCCATTCCCACACCCCCTTCTTGCAAAGATGACATCATGGAAATGCTTCGTGAAGGCCCGTATGATGGTCGCGTCCTCCCCGAGCGCCACCGCCTGTGTCGAGAGCGCGGCCGGCTACGCTGAGAGTGCCGCCGCATCCGCATTGAGCGCGGCCGCATCCGCCGAGAGGGCGTCTGCGGCAGCCAACAGGGCAGCTACAGCAGCCGAGACGGTTGCTGCTGCTGCGATGACGGCTGCAAACGCCGAGAGCGCTCGAGCTGCCTTCCGTGCCGCCGATGTCACCCTGGCCCGGGTCGAGGCCATCCACGCCAAGATCATAGATGCACGCGCCAAGATATTCCAGGCCACCTCGGAATCCAGCATGCAACCCATGTCCGAAAAGGCGGCGGTGGCCATGGAGCACCTGCTTCCTCATGAGATCGCCGAGCGGGAGCTGGAGATGCAGGAGGCGGCGGAGATCGAGGAGCGCTGAGAGGAGGAGTTGCGCGTGGCCGAGGTCGAGGTAGAGAAGAGTCTGTCCATTGAGGAATTGGCGGTGGAGTACCAACGCGAGCTCTGGCGCAGCCACTACTACGAGTACTACAACCTTGAGGGCGGCGCCGAGGATGAGGACGAGGACGCGGTCGACTTCAGCAGGGGGGACGTGGAGTCCACCAATGGCGGCATGTCGCTAGGACAAGTCATCGACGTCTCATCTCACACCGGCGATGCATAGGCCGGTGCGGCGGCGGATTTGTTAAAATTATGCATACTTAGGCTTTGTTTTTAATGCTGGTCTTTTGTTATAGCAATGTTTAGGTCAACTGGCTCTATTTAATTAATAAAATTGCTCGATTCAGTAAGTGTGGTATGTGTGCCGTATGCTCTTTTGTGTGCCCAAATTAGCAAGCGATGTTAAATTATGCAATGACGTACCCGGGGAAATTTCCACCAAAATTTGAATTATCAAACTCATCCCATGCGCGTAAAGCAGAAGAATCGTTTGCGATGCACACAATCGTTCAAAGTGAATGGTGTCCGGCGGCACCGCGCGCAAAGTTTCCCTCCATATTTCGAAATTTTTGGCCTACCGCCGAAATATCTACCCCCCTTCCCCACCCCCTTTTCTCCCCGACCACAAGTCACATTTCCCCGGTTTCCTCCTTCCTTCCTTCCTTCCTAAGCTATAGCCACTTCCTCGCTTGCTTCCTCGCTCTCACCATCTCGCATCCTACCGCCGGGGTCGCCATGGTCTTCTTCAATGACCTCTCATGCGGTTCCTCCGACGACGACGACTCCTTCACCACCCGGGTATGCCTCTCTTCTCTCTCTCGGGCTATGACTTGGAATGAAGGATTTTTACCCGGCGGTCGATTTGAGTCATTTCTTCCTCTTGTAGCTCCCTAGGACCATCAGTTGCAACGAATGGAGCGGGGTGGCTGAAGATCTGTCTGCTCGTTGTCACCATCAATCTCCATGTGTGAAGCTAGTTGCGTTTGAATCTGTGGATAGTGGGAGGAAGTTTCTGGCATGTGCAATGAAGGTTAGACCCTCTTTCATTGTTACAAATCATTTGTTAGATGTGATTCAGACACGGTCACGGTCCCAACCCATTCATACCACACCTTCAACCAAACGCATCCTAAGACAGTGTCATAGTTTGTACCTAGTATCTAAAAATGTTGCCATCTCATCAGCGGTGCCATTAGAAAATTATTTGGCACCGCTTCGGCAGTTTGTGCAGCCAACTTTGGTCCACACATCCGAGCAGCCAAGCAGTAAAATACTAAATCTTTATGGCACGAAGGAACTGGGCATCGGAGCAACTAGGTGCTCCGGAGTCCGGGTCCCTGATTTTTTTCCACTGCATCGGCTCGCCGGTGCAAGGCACCGGTGCGAGATGTAGCAACAGTTGTCTTTACACCGGTTTTGGCATACATAGTGGACGGCCTTAGTGCTATTAGTTCTATGTTACTAAATTTGTGCATGTACACACCTTAGTATCAATTTGCTGTCATCCAAACACTGTCGCTATGCTGTTGCAGTTATATTTACCTTCCTCATAAAATGTTCAATTTGTTATTTATAGTACATGAGTGAGAACTTGTAGCATTGTTGTAGTTAATTATAGCTTCTGATGTTTCATAATTTGGTTGTTGTCTCAGTAGCAATTAGTTCATTTGCACATTGATCTTTTTGAGAAGATATGTCATAATTAACCTGTTTCTCCAGTTTTTCAAAATAAGTATTGGTGATTTTCTATGTTGCTATAAACCCATTTCCCCTACAATTGTTACTGATCTAGTTTTATATATTATAGGATGAACGAAGTGTTCTTACTTGGAGTGGGTTGATCAAGAGTGGCCACAGTCTTTGAAGATGTGCCTAGCAAAGCTCTGGAGCATGTATGAGGAAGAGAACAGAGGTAGGCTTACAGAAAGTGTTGTCAACGTTGAAGAATATTTGAAGATGCGGGATAAAAAGAGGAAGGTGGAGAATGAGCTCAGATTTTCTAAATCAGACTTTGCTAAGATGGTGTTGGCGAAGGAGGAGGCACTTTCCCAGTTGGCCAGTGCAAAACAGGTTCTTACTGAACTGAAAGCAGAGGTGGATAAGACGAGCCTAGATGATCTCGATTAGGGAAATGAATATATTGTTCTAATATTGTTCTTATGAAGTTGAACTAGCTATATGCTGTACTGTGCTATTTTCAGGTAGCTATCGTACTGTGATGTTAAAATATATTTATGTGCCTGATATGAAATTGGCAAACAGCTTTTTGATATGAAATGTGAATTTGCGTAATACTGGAATTATTAATTGTAAACTAATGAACCTACTAAATGTGTCATGGAACTTTGCAAACGGTTCTAGCAGTAAAAGCGCTTGTGATGGATAGCCCAATGCCACATAGTTTTCTTCATCAAATCATGTGTGATGTAGTTGATAAAGCAAACGGTTAACCAAGGCAGAGCGTGTGTGATAGTTACACCTATCACACATAAGCCTATACATAAACCTGTGTGGGATGTACATACGAACAGAAACGTTTTCCCTGGATTGACTGTGTGGGATGTACATACGAACGGAAACATTTTCCCTGGATTGACTGTGTGGGATGTACACACGAACGGAAATGTTTTCCCTGGATTGACTGTGTGGGATGTACATAAGAACGGAAACGTACTCCTTGGATTGACTATGTGTGATATACATACGAACGGAAATGTTTTTCTGGGATTCACCATGTGGGATGTACATACGAACAGAAACAATTGGGTTTCGATGCCTTGCCCGATCGCACATGAGCTCATTTTGCCCCAGCCTGTGTGCCAGGAGGGCCTATCCACGACGGTTTTTGGGTCATGTGGGAAGGACCCCCCTATCGCCCACACTCACTTGGCGACGATTCGAAATGCCGTCGCGGAAAGGGGTTAAAAACCGTTTGTATAGCACCGACGCGTACCAGTGGGTGTACTAACTGGTGGACTTGGGGTTCGCCGTGGTAGTACTGGCGCTTTGGGCACTGGTGCTGCCTTACTAACTGCTCTTGTTTGGGAGCTCTATGGTGGAGATGGTGCTACGTCAACTGGAACTGGGTTACTATCTGTTGGGGTTGGGGTTAGATTGGGTGAAGCTGGTTCTCTGTCCATCGCAGTAGGGGTAAAATTTGCGAGAGTCTGGGTTATGTGTGGTAGGGCTAGTTCTCATGCATGTACAACCGGGGTGCTATCTCCACCAAGAGGTAGCATTGTTTTATTTGGAGACCGTGTTTTTACTCCGCTAAATACTGCCATCACCCGCTCCAATTCAAATGGCTAATAAACAAGAAACGTAGTTGAATGTACAGACCATGTATGAGAGACAGATGCAATAGATAGGGTGGAAAAAAGAGGGCATGAAATAGTTCAGATGTATATTGTTTAACTAAAAAGGATAGCATGACATAATTTCACATATATGATGTCTATCTAAACTGGATAGCATAGCATGACATAATTCAAAGATATGATGACTAACTAAACAGGATGGCATGAGATAATTATATGATGTCTTTAGTAAACAGGTTCTCATGACATAATTCACATACATGTTATCTAAGTAATCAGGATCGCATGATTTAATTCTCATATGTGATTTATATCCTAAGCAGAGGGCATTCGCATATATGATGTATGAACTAAGAACATGCTGTTGAATATTGTGTATATGATGTCTAAGCTATGCAATGCAATACACCATATGCATGATATGAGCAGTATACCATGCCAAGTTAGAGCATACACCTCGGTGGGGGAATAGGACTGGTCATCTGTCTCTGAATCCATCTCTGAGGACCTATCGGGACCCAGCAAGAGATCTACTTCGATAGGTAGCACTGTCTACTCTGAAGACCTTGTTTTCACTCCAGATTTTTCCATCACCCACTCAAATGGCTGATTCATAGGAAGAGTAGTTGAATGTACAAACATAGTCGACAAATGGAAATGTTATGAAGAAAAGGATTGGCAAGAAATCATTCAAATATATGATGCCTGGTTAAACAGGATGGCATTGCATATTTCACATATATTATGGCTGGCTAAAAGAGATGAGATTGCATAATTCACATATATGATATAGAAACTAAACAGGTGGCATTATAGAATAGGTCTAAACTAAGCAGATGACATATATGATGTTGAAAGTAGGAACTGCAAGGCAACATATGCATGATATGACCAACATCATCATGCCAAGTTAGAGCAAACACCTCGGGGGGTAAATAGGAGTGGTCAGCTCCGTCTGAATCCACCTCAGAACATATATCTTCCTCTGGATTACAATCTAGAGGGGGGAGAGGGTTTGCCATTGAACCCACCATGGAGCGATGTCTGCATGACATTGTATTGCCGTGCAAAACTCTTCTCTTTTTCTCTACATGTTCAGCATGACTGTGTACAATATCTGACATGCATACGAAAAAAAAATAGTGAGATTATGTAAGGACAACATGTAGAAATCTAAAGTGATGGTAACAACCAGTGGATGGATCCAAAAATAATGATACCATGCTGATCATAGCTTTAATTTAATAAAAAGACAGATGATGATTGCTTTACTGTTTGTTTCCCACCCAAGAAGAACAACATAGGCATACCCTAGGTGAACCAGATAATAGACAGGGATACTATTCATTGCTGCATCGATATGTGCCCCATAAGTGATTTTAAAACTCAAGTTTGAACATTAATTTTGACATGACTTGGAGTCCAAGAGGTGAACAGGACGATAAAGTAGCAGGTAATATTAAGCAATGCATAACATAAGCAGAAACAAAAGAGTGCAACCTCTCTTGTGGACCCATTTACTCCTCAGGTTCATCTGCTGAGTCGATGATGGTGATGCAGTTGCGGTGGGTGCTAGCGGCAGGGAAGGAGATCTGAGGCGGCGAAAGATGGTCAGGAGTCGTGATGTTTAGTATGGTGGATGCTTCTGTCGATGGAGCAGCTCAGGTGAGGTGGGCGACGTCGCGGCAGGAGCAGGACAAACTACACAAAGTTTTCTTCGAGACCTATCTGTAACTGAAGTAATTCTATACGGGATCCTTTGGCTTGCATGATTCTAAAAACGCTGGGATAGGAAAAACACCGGAATGGGATAGGAATGCACGTGGGAAATAGAGCATTTGTAAACACATGATTTCTGTCAACTTGGGTGTTTGGTTCACAGGAATTGGAAGAGCAGAGGAATGCAAAGAAACATGGCCAAATTAAAGTGAAACCATCTGAAAGTGTGTACAGTTAGGATGTTATTCTGCCACTAATGCACTTAGTCTTGTTTTCATGCATAGGATTTTGAAAAGTAGGTCCAGGTGGATCTTTTGCTGCATTCCTTTCAATGAAATGCATGAATAATTGAATAGTAGAGTGCCAAACGAAAATTTCCTATTGCTACATTTTTCCTTCACTTTTTCATTTGAACCAAAATAGCCCTAATGGATCGACATGAATGTAGAGTAATAAGTGATGCGACAAGTGTACAACCTCTTTGGCGTAGCCGTGTCGACCTCAGCATCATTGGGTTGGTCGCTGAAGAAGTTGCAGCGGAGGTGGCTGTCGGAGGTGTGGAGGAAGATCTGAGGCGTCTGTAGACGGTGTCCAGGGTACTGCTCTATTGTGATGGACGGTTCCGTCGTTGGAGCAGCTCCGGCGAGCCATAAGACATCGAGGCTGAAGCAGTACAAGACAGACATCGCTAATCTCAAGTGGGATTTGTCGTGGGATGACACGGTCACCTATGGGGCCATCGGCCCCTTGTGGTTCGGCAAGGGGGAAGGTCACGTTGCACAAAGAGCGGAGGCCATGAAACAACATGACGGTGGTGACGGTGATGGTTTTTACCCAGGTTTGGGCCGCTGGGAAGCGTAAAACCCTACTCCTGCTTTTGGTGGATTGGATGGAGGAACACGATGAGCACGTAGCGCTCAAGCCCGGCAAGGTGGCCTCGGGGAGAGTAGCTATGCGCGTACAAGTGTGCAAGGGTCCGAATCCTTTGCTAGTTAGCCTTGGACCTCCTTTTATAGCTTAAGGGGTGACCACAGTGGCAAAGTAATCTTTATCTGGTGATTAGATAGCTAACAGTGCTATCATACCTAACTCTGGCAGTTAGGACAAAGTCTGCCCTGTCGCTTAACCCTCTTCTGCTTATCTGCTTGACACGCCTCTAGACGGGTGTCACGTGAGGAGCCAGCCCCCAGCCATGTCCCCCTATAAAAGGGGACGGGAGAGAGGGGCTCATCCACACACATCTCCTCCTTCCTCTTCTCGTATCTTTCTTCCACTATGGTGAGGGGAAGAGGACGTGGTCGACCTTCGGTGGTGGCGACGAGGGTCTCTTCTCGATAGCGCCTCCCTCCCCCTGCTGGGGATGCAGGGGCAGAGTCCAGCGCGTAAGGTGGTGCCGCCGGACGCGGGCGCGGTCGTCGTGGCGCTCGGGGCCGAGGAGGATGTGGGGGTGCCCTGGTCGCTCCTCCCCCGGATGCCACGGCTGGGACCAGCCGTTGGAGTTTATTGTCAAGCTGGGCGGGCCACCGCGCAGCCGTCTTCGGCTTCCCACCCTGTTCACAAGGGTGATGGAGGAAGAACAGCCGCCTGGATTGAGGCTGCACATGAGGGCTGCTGTAATGGCAGCATGCGGGTGAACGTAGAGTTCCCCGCACCTCATGGTATGCTTCTCCGGCGTGGCTGGAAAACCTTTGCTCGTGCCCATAGCTTGGCGGCAGGGCACGTTCTCCATTTCAAGCTAATGTAGGTTAATCTGCTCTCCATCAAGGTCTTCGGGCGTTCGGGTGCTCGCTTCGGGTGCTGCGCGGAGAGCTCGACCGATGACGAAAGCTCCTCCTTGAGCGACAGCGACGAAGAGGACAGTGACGGTGATGACAACGGCACCGAGCAGGAGGACGATGGCTCGGACTCCAGCTGAGTGTCAGACGCACCGTCACCGTCAGTAAGGCGCCGGAAGCACCATCATCTGCACCTGGGTCTTCTTCCACCGGCAGAGCGATTTGCCGGGGTGTTGGGTGTGGATGTCTCCACCTCCTCCAGCTGGACCCCGACAGGCTTCCCCGTGGACTCTGGCTTCATCTTCCCTGCCGGGGATCCTCATGCCGCATTCCGCTGGTCCTGACGGTGATTGGGTGTGGATCTCTCCATCCGTCATCTTCGACCTCGCCCCTCCCAATCTTGTCAGACTGCGTCCCGCGGGCCCTGACGGTGTCAGGCTGGGCTTCTGCCCAAGCACTCCTTTTGCCCTCTTTACCTCCCACTGTAGTTCCTAGGGGGAGATGGACAAGAAAGGCATTATGGGGCACTTATCTTTTTTTAGTCTAAAATAAGTAGGCACATGCCAAACTTTATCTTAAGTAATGTAATCTTTTCAGCTATATGTGTACTCTGTAAGGCTTGTGCTTGTTTATCCGCGTATTAATGAAAAAAGACATGCTTGCCGGCCACTTGTGCATATATCATATTCATGCAGAGGGGTGACTCCTTTATACTTTCAAGTAAACAAGGTTTTCCGGCAAGATATCTTGTCAGTTCCTTCCATCGCGGACGCGAGGCTCGGCCCGGCGAGCCTGGGAGCGTCGAAGAGAACCGGCCCCTTGCCAACCCTCTTCACAAATGCCACTGTAACCAATTTGACTGAAGTAATCCTCAAATCAAAAGATGGGAGCACAAATGTTTAAGAGTGACAAGGTTTTTCTACGCACAAGTTTTCCGCACAGATGTACACTATGGAACTCTTAAAGGAAACTTATCTGCTTTGGGTTGCCGGGGGCCGATGTGCAAACTTGTTCTTTCTACTCTTCCTTAGGATTTTATCCATGGCAGGGCCCCTGTGGTTAGCACAGGGAAAGACGAACAGCAGCATATGACCCTCCCTAAATGACCATGGCAGAATCATGCTAAAATAAACATGCATGCAAGTTTTAGGCGCCAGCGCTTCATTTTATTATCTTTGCATAGGGTATGCACCTGGCTTTGTACAAAGGGTTACATGCACATCGGCAAGGTTGTACAAAAGGTGGCTGCAGGGGCAGGGCCCGACAGCCGCGCCTTACAGGTAGAACTTGAAAAGATGCTCAATATTCCATGAGTTTTGCACCTTAATGCCATCTTCGGTCTCCAGACAGACTGCGCTAGGTCTGGTGACTCGTACTACCCGGTAAGGGTCTTCCCACTTCGGCATCAACTTATTGGAACCCTTGGCAGATTGAACACGCATAAGGACAAGGTCGCCTTCCTCAAGGCTCTGGGCATGAATCCCGCGGCTATGATAGCGGCGCAAGGCTTGCTGGTAGTGTGCAGCATGCGCAGCGGCCCAAAGACGATCTTCCTCGAGGAGCACGGCATCGTCATGCTGGAGCTGCTCTTGCTCTACTTCATCGTAGGCAAGTACTCGAGGTCACCCGTATATGAGTTCCGTGGGGAGCACTGCTTCTTCCCCATAGACTAGGGAGAAGGGAGTCTGGCAGGTGGCTCAATTCGGTGTCGTACGGAGGGACCAAAGAACCACCGACAGCTCATCGATCCAGCGTCTGCCGCAATTCTGCAGCTTATCAAATGTTCTCGTCTTGAGCCCATGCAGCACTTCAGCATTCATCCTCTCAGCTTGTCCATTGCTCCGGGGATGAGCAACAGAGGCAAAGGAGACCTTGCTTCCGAGGGTTTGGACATATTGCATGAAGGCACGGCTTGTGAATTGGGTGCCATTATCAGTGATCACTCTGGCGGGTACTCCAAAACGGCACACCAATCCTTTCAAGAAGTTGATAGCTGACTATGCGGTTACCTTCCTCACTGGCTCCACCTCCGGCCACTTTGTAAACTTGTCGATTGCAACGTACAAGAATTCAAAGCCCCCCGTAGCAGAAGGAAAGGGGCACATGATATCGAGCCCCAAGACCGAAAAGGGCCAGGATAAAGGGATCGTCTGGAGAGCTTGAGCTGGTTGATGGATGTTCTTGGAGTGGAACTGGCAGGCTTCACATCTGGTGACTAGCTCGGTTGCATCCTGGAGGGTTGTGGGCTAGTAGAAACCCTGCCGGAAAGCTTTTCAAACCAGGGCTCTTGATCCAATGTGAGAGCCACACACACCCCCATGTATCTCTGCCAGCAGCTTCTGTCCATCTTCCCGGCAAATGCACTTCAATTTCACACCATTTGGCCTCTTCCTGTACAGTGTATCGTCGATAAACTGGTACATGTTGGACCTTCGGGCTACTCTTTCAGCTTCTTCTTGTTCTTCGGGAAGTTCTCCTGTTTGATGAAAGTGGCTATGTGTCATGCCCAAGTTGGAGCCTAAGGCTCAACAACAAGGACTAAAGGAACCTCCTCATTCGTGGGAGCGCTCACCTTGACCGCAAGGACCTGTGGTTCCACGGGAGGGAGCTGCTCACTGACCAAAGCGGAGTTGTTCCCAGCAGCCTCTCTACCGGTGGCTTCGAGAAACTCTGTCGGGAGATACTTGCCGGAGTCCAACTTCCTCCTTTTTCTGGCCATCGTTGAAGGGGACACTGATGGTTAAGTTAGGTGGAGGACAAAAGTTCCTGGTTCCACAGGGAGCTTTTGGGCCGCGCACTTTGATAAATGATCAGCAATGTTGTTTCCGCATGTCGCACGTGCTCTGTTTGTAATCCATCAAAGTGCTCCTCCAACTTTCTCACTTCCTCTACATATGCCTCCATCAACAGGCTCTGGTAATCCTTGTTGACTTGCCTCACCACAAGCTGCGAGTCTCCACGAATGATCAACTTCTTGATTCCCAAC
The DNA here is from genome assembly GCA_011799875.1 of Thinopyrum elongatum. Classification (NCBI taxonomy): domain Eukaryota; kingdom Viridiplantae; phylum Streptophyta; class Magnoliopsida; order Poales; family Poaceae; genus Thinopyrum; species Thinopyrum elongatum. The sequence goes on from CM022300.1 coordinate 233,802,141, forward strand.
TCCACCGCGATTCTGAGTCCGGCAAGGAGCCCCTCATATTCAGCAGTGTTGTTGGTGGCCTTCTCCCGGGGAATGTGCATTTGAACCACATACTTGAGGTGCTCTCCGGTGGGTGCAACAAGAAGCACGCCAGCTCCAGCGCCCTGCAACGAGAAAGCACCATCAAAGTACATGGTCCACTCCTGAGGCGCCTCCTCACCGGGGATAATTGTCTCTGGTATTTCTTCATCTGGAGTAGGCGTCCATTCTGCAATGAACTCCGCCAATGCTCTGCTCTGAATGGTCGAGGTACTTTCATACTTCAAGGCAAAGCTCGATAGCTCCAATGCCCATTCAACTATCCTGCCGGTAGCTTCAGGGTTCCTCAGTATGCGCTGTAGTGGAAAACGGGTGACAACTATGATCTCATGGGCTTGGAAGTAGTGGCGCAATTTCCTCGAGGCCATGATGAGGCCGAAGATTAGATATTGCACTCCAGAGTACCTTGACCTAGCCCCCCCTGTAACAGGGAGCTGACAAAGTACACTGGTCGTTGCACCACTTTCTTCTTTGCCGCGGTCTTGGGATTGCCTTCGCTAACTTGTTTTGCTTCCTTTTGATTCATGTCCAATCCTGCCGTGACTGGTTCAGTTTCACCTCCGGAGGGGACAGTTGCGGCATCTACTTCCTCATCTATTTCCCGCTGTGCCACTAGCGCTGCACTAACCACTTGGTTTGTTGCCGCCAAGTACAGCAGCAACGGCTCTTGTGGTTTAGGAGCGACTAAGGTGGGAGCAGAGGAAAGATAGGCTTTTAGGTCCTGCAGCGCTGCTTCTGCCTCTGGGGTCCACTTCATGGGACCTGCCTTCTTCACATTTTTGAAAAAGGGCAAGGCATCCAGTTAAGCGCCTCACATCCTTGACATTCTTGGGTGCTTGTATCTGCTCGATTGCTTTGATCTTGTCGGGATTGGCCTCTATCCCTCGGTGAGACACAAAGAAGCCAAGTAGCTTGCCAGAGGGAACACCAAACACACACTTCTCAGGGTTCAACTTCAAGTTGATCTTGCGCAAGTTTGCAAAGGTCTCCTCCAAAACTTGAATGAGCATTGATTTGTCCTTGGTCTTGACCACTATATCATCCATATAATCTTCTACGTTTCTGTGTAGCTGTGGTTCAAAACCAATCTGAACTGCCCTTGCAAAAGTGGATCCAGCGCTCTTTAACCCGAAAGGCATGCGTACAAAGCAGTATGTGCCACATGGAGTTATGAACACGGTCTTCTCTTCATCTTCCTTGGACATGAATATCTGATGGTATCCGGAGTACGCATCTAGAAAGGAAAGCAGATCACACCCGGAAGTGGAGTCTACGATCTGATCGATGCGCGGCAGGGGAAAAGGGTCCTTCAGGCATGCCTTGTTCAAGTCTATGATGTCAATGCAGAGTCTTTATTTCCCATTTGCCTTGCGCACTACCACTGGGTTTGCTAACCATGTTGGATGCAGCACTCCCTAGACCAAATCAGCTGCCTCAAGTTTCTTGATTTCCTCGGAAATGAACTGCTGTCGCTCCAAAGCTTGCTTCCTAACCTTTTGCTTGATGGGTCGGGTGTGAGGGAAGACAGCAAGGTGGTGCTCGATTACCTCCCTGGGAACACCGGGGATATCAGATGGTTGCCAAGCAAACACATCAACATTCGCCCGCAGGAAGGCAATGAGTGCAATTTCCTATTTGTCATCAAGGGTGGCGCTGATGGCGAACGTACCATCAGCGCCATCCTGCCTTGCCAGGACCCTTTTCACAGCAGGTGGAGTAGCCTTGGGCCTCTTGCTAGTGGAACTTGAAAGCACAAGTGCTCCCTGGGTGATTTTGGTAATTAATGTCAACATATCTCTTGTTGGACTAATATCTTCATCTAGTATATTTCAGAAAGTTCAACAATGGTGTGGCAAGGACAAGAGGATGTGGAACCCCTTTAAAATGCCAAGGACAAAGATTGGCAAAAGCTCAAGACTCTTCATTTCTATTTTAGTGATCCAAGATCACATTTAGTCCATAGGAAAAGCCAATACTATTAAAAGGGGATGAGGTGTTGCATAATGGTCTACTTGCTCAAAATGCTTAGTGATATGCTCCAAAGCCCTCAACCACTTTCTCATTTCCAGATATGTCCTAAACCTAAAGTCAAATTCGGCCCCACCGATTTGATCTATCCGGCGCCACCGAGTTTCTTTGACATAGCCACTGCCAGAAACCCTAATCAATTCGGTGTCACCGATAGGGATTTCGGTCTCACCGAGATGGCAATGCAAACTCTCTGTTTCCCTTCGTAACGTTTCGGTCTCACTGAAATGAGTGATCGGTCCCATCGAGTTCGCAATGCAAACTCTCTATTGCCTGTTGTGATTATTTCGGTCTCACCGAAATATGCAATCGGTCCCACCGAGTTTGCCTGACCAACTCTCTGTTTAACTCATTGCTGAAATCGGTCCCACTGAGTTCATGCAATCGATCACACCGAGATGAGGTCTTGCCCTAACCCTAGCACATCGGTCCCACCGAGTTGATCATGTCAGTCCCACCGTGAATCCTAATGTTCACATTTTGAACTAGATTGGTCTCACCGAGTTCTTCTATTCGGTCTGACCGAGTTGGGTCAAATGTGTGTAACGGTTGGATTTTGTGTGGAGGCTCTATATACCCCTCCACCCCCTTCTCTATTCAAGAGAGAGCCATCAGAACGAGCCTACACTTCCACTACTCATTTTCTGAGAGAGAACCACCTACTCATGTGTTGTGATCAAGACATTCCATTCCTACCACAAGAATCTTGATCGCTAGCCTTCCCCAAGTTGCTTTCCACTCAAACCTTCTTTCCACCATAGCCAAATCTGTGAGAGAGAGTTGAGTGTTGGGGAGACTATCATTTGAAGCACAAGAGCAAGGAGTTCATCATCAACACACCATTTATTACCTTTTGGAGAGTGGTGTCTCCTAGATTGGTTAGGTGTCACTTGGGAGCCTCCGACAAGATTGTGGAGTTGAACCAAGGAGTTTGTAAGGGCAAGGAGATCGCCTACTTCATGAAGATCTACCCGAGTGAGGCAAGTCCTTCGTGGGCGATGGCCATGGTGGGATAGACAAGGTTGCTTCTTCGTGGACCCTTCGTGGGTGGAGCCCTCCATGGACTCGCACAGCCGTTACCCTTCGTGGGTTGAAGTCTCCATCAATGTGGATGTACGATAGCACCACCTATCGGAACCACGCCAAAAATCTCCGTGTCTTCATTGCGTTTGCACACTCCAATCCCATCCCTTTACTTTCTTGCAAATTGCATGCTTTACTCTTTCTGCTGCTCATACTCTTATCATGCTTGCTTAAAATGTATTGTGAATGCTTAAACTTGTGCTAAAACTCCACCTCAACTTGAAGAACTTAAAAACTGCTACTTTTTCTTGTTGAGTGTCTAATCACCCCCCCTCTAGACACCTCTTCTCGATCCTTTCAGAACTCTCCGGCAGGTCCTCAACAAGTGCGGCGCACTCCGAAGAGGCGCGCTTCCCGGAGTCTTTGCCGGCATCACTGCTAGCTTTCTTTCCCTTTTTTGCCTCCTTGGCGGGAGCCCTGGCTTCAGCAGCTTCAGCTGCTACCGCGTCTTGATACATCTGATCCACACATATAATTGCATCTTTCTTATCTGATGGAATGGAAATAACGCCCAATGGCCCTGGCATCTTCAAGGTGTTGTAAGCATAGTGGGATGCTGCCATGAAATTTGCCAGAGTTGGGCGACCAAGGTTCCCGTTGTACGGCAAAGGAAGCTCAACAATGTCAAACACAACCCTCTCGGTCCGGTAGTTCAGCTCCCTGCCAAATGTCACCGGCAGCGTGATTTTTCCCTTAGGACGGCTCCTGCCGGGGTTGATTCCTTGGAACGTATCAGTAACCTTGAGCTCTTCATCAAGGATCTGCAGCTTGCTGGCCACTTTGGGGGAGATCAGATTCAACCCAGCCCCGCCGTCAACTAGCATCTTTATGACTTTGATATTGCGGATCGTTGGGGAGACCAACAACGACAAACACCCTACCGCGCTAGTGCGGTCGAGGTGATCCTCTTCATCAAAGATGATAGGCGTGCGGGACCATTTGAGCGGTTTTCAGGAGTCTGTAGCTGGCTCCACGGCATTGACCTCTTGTAGCGCCCAAGACGCGGTTCTATCCCAATCACGTGATGAATTCATGATTGGGGCACAATCGCATTACGAGCGCATAGCAAGGTGGATATCATTACAACATACCATGTACTGAATGGATGAGAATACAAGATAAAGGCTTACACTCGCCACAAGCCACAACATGAATACAACAATACATCAATGCATAGCAGTCATCATGCAGAAGAGCAGGATCCGACTACGGATGAAATCAAATGAAAAAGAAGAATGACATCCACCTAGCTAATCCCAGGCTCCCGACCCGGAACCTATCCCTTGATCGAAGAAGAAGAAGCAGGAGAACTCCAAAACAAGCAAGCATTGCTCTCACGTCAAAGCTTCGCTTTACCTGTACCTGCACCTGTTGTCGTAGTAATCTGTGAGCCACGAGGACTCAGCAATCCCATTTCCATGGGTATCAAGATTAGCAAAGCTTAATCGGTATGGAATGGATAAGTGGTGAGGTTGCAGCAGAACTAAGCATTGTATGGTGGCTAACTTACGAGTACAGGAGTAAGAAGAGTAACTATGCATACGGTCACAAACTAATGATGATCAAGAAGTGATCCTAAACTACTTACGTCCAAACATAACCCCACTGTGTTCTCTTCTCGAACTCACTCGAAAAGAGACGGCCATGGTTGCGTACGCGGTTGGTGTATTTTAATTCGGATCTGGTGTCAAGTTCTCTACAACCGGATATTAAAAATTCCCATCTGCCACATAACCGTGGGCATGGCTTTCGAAAGATTAAACCCTGCAGGGGTGTCCCAACTTAGCCCATGATAAGCTCTCACGATCCGCGGAGATAATCCTCCATCTTGGAACACCCCGATCAAGCTCGGGATCCCGTTGCACAAGACATTTCGACAATGGTAAAACAAAACCAGCAAGACCTCCCGATGTGCTGACACCCTGATAGTAGCCGCGCGTATCTCGTCTCAGGCCACGATCGGATGAGCACAGTGTACAGCAACTGAGACCCGAGTTGCCTCGGGGGAAACCGCACATGAATCTGTTTTGGACCAACACTCATGAGGAGCACTCGCCCGGGTTGTTGATTAATTATCCTCGGGGTCCGGAAAGTCCCTATGCAAGTTTTAGTTGTTAGTAGGCAAATGGTAAAACCAATGTTGGGCCTTGCTGGAAGAGTTTTATTCAAAGCAAACTGTCAAGGGGGGCCCATAAACCCCGACCGCGTTAGGAACACAAAATTTAAGGAACATAACACCGGTATAACGGAAACTAAGGCGGCAAGAGTGGAACAAAACACCAAGCAAAAGGCCAAGCCTTCCACCCTTTACCAAGTATATAGATGCATTAATTAAATAAGAGATATTGTGATATCCCATGATATCCATGTCCCAACATGGAACAACCTGCAACTGCACCTGCAACTAGCAACACTATAAGAGGTGCTGAGCAAGCGGTAACATAGCCAAACAACGGTTTGCTGGGAGGGTGAAAAGGTTAGAGGCTGTTTCAGGGCAATTGGGAGGCTTGATAAACAAGTGGTAGGTAGCACGACATAGCGATAGCATCGAGACAACTAGCAAAGCAAAGATAGTAGTGGTATCCAGGGTAATGATCATCTTGCCTGAAGTCCCTCTAGGAAGAAGACCGAATCCATGAAGTAGACGAACCAACGTAGTCGAACGAATCCTCACAATCGCAACATTACCAGAACTATCGAGAAGAAGCACAATCGGAAAGAAGCAAACAACATGGTAAACAAACAAGCATGAACATGGCATGATGCACAATCAAGTATGATGCATGTCCGGTTTAATGAGGCATGGCATGGCAAAGTGCAACAAACAATACTACCAATTAAGTGGAGCTCAATATGCAACGGGTTGCATATTGAGGAAACACCACATTCAATTATTTAGTTCGCTCTTGTTTATGTACCCAACACTATTAAATGTTTTTAAACATGGCAAGAGGTGAAGCATAAGTAAAACTAGCTATTTAGGCAAGTTTAAATGAGGCTGGAAACAACACATAACAATTCCGGAAAATCCTCATATGCATATTTCGAATTTGGTACTGTTCTGCCCTAAACCATATTTTAGACTTGTTAAACAGTAAAATAAAGTGCGCCATGTTAATCTATGCATTTCTCTGGACAAGTTACATGTCGGATTTCGGGTTCCCCAAACCCTTGAGAGGTTCGAACTCTGGGGTGCGTGCAAAGAACTCGTCCTCCCCAGTCTGCCTACTCGCTAATCTCACAACCTAGCTCGTCGAACTGTAAGGAAAAGAGACACAGCAGTTTACCCACGTTCGGGCCACCTTGCAGTTTAAAACCCTACTCCTGCTTTGTGGTGGATTGGCCTCGGGGGGCTGAGGATGAACTAGTACATTGGCGAATAGCCTCAGGAGGAGAGGTGTTCTTGGGCTCGGGTGAGCTGGTGAGTGTGTGGGTGATCTGGATGATCCGTCGATGCCCCCTCTACGGTGGTGGCTAAGTCCTATTTATAGTGGCCTTGGTCCTCTTCCCAAATGAAAGGCGGGAAGGGATCCCACAATGGCCAAATTCGAAGGGAGCCACTTAGTACATGCTATCCTGACAAAAGTAATCTTCGCCTGCAAAAGCCTCTGGTCATGACGTCGTGGTGGGCTCGATGATGACCTCCGTCCTACCGTCCTGGCGGTCTTGGTCTTGTTGCACGGGAATGGAAACCTTTGGCTGATTCCTCGGGACTCCGCGCCTGCGCTTGCCTCTTTAGCACCAAAGAGGAAACTGGTACACTGCGCCCGCTGGCGCCCGCCTGGCCTTGGTCGTCATGGCTCACGTCATTCGGACCTCACGAGGTGAGGCTTGCATAGAGATCTCCGCTCCTCGGGAGCTAGCCTGAGGAGGCCGCTCCTCGTGGAGGTCTTGGTGTCGTCCGCCTCGCGAGGTTTGGCCCCTCGCGAGGGTCTTGAGTTGTTGTCGCTGAAGCTGGGCCGTACCAGTCCGTCGATGGAGCCACGTCGTGGGCCGCAGGCAGGCAAGTCTGGGTACCCCCGTTCACAGAACGCCGACAGTAGCCCCCGGGCCCAAGGCGCGCTCGAACTTGGCTTCGAGGCGAAGCCAAGGGGCAAGTGCGGAGCGCCGTGGGCCCTAACCGCCTGCGGCCTTGGTTGACGCGTGGCAATTGATGGGACATGGGCGTCTCCGCTTCCCCATGCTGCCTCGACAACCGTCCCTGGCTGACAAAAAGGCTGGCGCTTGCCGCTGAGCCTTCATTGCCTTCCTTCCGTCTTGCTCCAGATCCCCTTCTCCTTCTGCTTAGCGCGCCTCCAGATCTGCTGAATCCTTTCCTCGGGCCCGCCACCGATGGCCACCGACAAGGCGAAGTCATCGGCCTCCGCCGTGCGCTGGGCTCTCTGATTTGAGCCAGCCTTGAGCGCGTCCTCCATCGCCGAGGAGAAGCACCTTGCCGCCGTGCTCCCGCTGATGGCGGGCGCCGATAATGAGGGAGGGGAGACGGCGCTCCGGGTCGGCTCCGCCCAGCCGGAAGCCTTGGGTGACACCTTCTACCCCTTCTTCCTGCACAGCATCTTCGCTGGGCTGGTTCCCCCTTTCTCCCATTTCTTCTATGCCGTCCTCAACCACTATGGTCTCCATGCCCTCCATCTTCATCCCAACTCCATCCTCCTCCTGTCGATCTTTGCCTTCTACTGTGAAGCGTTCATGGGGGTGACGCCCTCCGTCACGCTGTTCCGCCACTTCTTCTACCTCCGGATAAGCAGCGGCCAGTGCTCTGGGTGCGCCAGCTTTATCGCGGCCAACGGCAGCAACGCGATCTCGCGGGCTGGGAAGAAGTTGGAGGACTTCCGGAACAAGTGGATCTTCATGGACGCCAAGCACTCCCACGCTCGGCTGGAGCTGCCGACCGCGCTGCCGAAGCCCCTGGATCGATGGGCTCACGAGAAGCTCACCGACCCCAGGGCGGAGCAGTTGCTGGAGAGGATGACGGCCGACCTGAAGGAGGAGGACCCGAAGGTGGAGAAGCTGACAGGGGCCATGATTGTCAAGGAGTTCCTGACGCAGTGCCTGGATCCACTCGAGGCGCACTCGTGCCCCCTGTGGAGCTTCAAGGGCGCGGAAGACGACCTCCGATTGCGCCCGGACAACTTGTCCGATGAGGAGCTGAGCAAGGTCGTGCGCACCTTGCTCGGGAAGGACCAGGGTGGCCCCTCGGATGCCCATTTCCCGTTGTACTGTCGCGCCGATGGGGAGAAGGTAGCCTCCACCATGCCTATCTTCAACGAGCGAGGGCTCGTGCCGCTGGAGCCTTCCTTGCCCCTGGGCTCCCCGGTGCCGGTGTCCTCCAGCGATCCCTCCGGGGAGGAGGAGAACAAGAGCTCGGAGGCGACCTTGGAGGAGGTGGGGGAGACCTCTCCCCCACGGCGGAGCGAGCTCCTCCGCGCCTTTTCTGATGACGACGCCGACGAGCACCCAGTCAGGGAGTCGCTGCGCTCTGCCGGGGTCACCACGAGGTCTAGGGGCACCCCTCCGAAGAAGCTGAAGCTGGGTGTCCCGAAGAAGGATAGGCCATCGTTGCTTCCCTGAGGTGGTGCCTCCGCCCCACCGTTGGCCGACGCTAAGCTTCCCGAAGAGACAGTATGTTTTGTAATAACTTGCTAATCTTCTGCGGTTTCCTTTCCATTTGCTTTGATGTTCTGCGTCGGCAGGGCACGGCCCTGCGCATACCTCAGCCGCCGTTGGGTCGTCCGGATCACTAGTACGAGACCAAGTGGTGAGGGGCTACATGGCCAGTTAGGCTCCTGAGTCGCGATGCTCAGGAGTCCCCCTTGACGTACGAACAGCCTTCGGGAAGGAGACGCGAGGGTGGGTCTTGGCGTTCTGCGTCGGCAAGTCCCGGCCCCGTGCATACCTCAGCCGCCGTTGGGTCGTCCGGATCACCAGGACGAGACCAAGGGGTGAGGGGCTACGTGGCCAGTTAGGCTCCTGAGTCGCGATGCTCAGGAGTCCCCCTTGACGTATGAACGAAAACCCCATACCTGTCCTCGCCGGGCTTTCGCTCGGGAGGGATGCGCGAAGACAAGGTCCGAGGGACCTGGCAAGGTGGCGTACGCCAGGCATGACCTGAGCGTAGCCCCCGTGCCTAGCCCCCTCGCGCTACTCTCCCAAGGGGAAAGCAGCGCGGTGAGGCTGAACACCGAGCCTGGTGGCTCTCCTGAGGTTAGTGCAGCCGTTAGGCTGCCCCTAGTTGTTTATCACCTGCGCGGAGCATGGCGCGACCGCTCTTGCACGGGCATAGCCGCTCCTCGACCGTGTCGACTACCAGCGCGGAGCATGGTGCTTCCACTGGTACGTGGGTGGGGGCTCCCTTTGAGGGGAGACCCCGGGGCGTGTATAGCCCCGCCCTGACACGTGGCTTGCACGGCAGGGCTAGAGGAGGTGTGTATGGGCACTCGTGAGCCAGCGCGGGACTCACGAGGCCCTACCTCAAGGCAAGTTGCGCCTGAATTTGATTCGTAACACTTGTGATAGTCCTGCGAGATGGTTAGGCAACCTGCGCCGAGTGAATTTCCCGAGGTTATCGCATGAGAAGGCCAAACACCAACGACCCCAGGAGGTGACGTGAACGGGTTTGGCCTGCCAGACAGAGCTTAGCCGTTGGGTTTGTCGACACTGCAGGGACGGACCCGAGCACAGATGCCGTGCCCAGTCTTCTCATGCGAATGTCCTGAAGAAAGACAACCGGCGCGCGGCTCCCGCGGTGGCGAGGCACCGGGTCGCGCGCCCTAACTTACCCGCCCCCGATTAGCTCATGCGAGAACAACGCACCAAGGACTATGGGAGGTGACGTGAACGGGAGCTGGCCCGCGAGCCAGAGCTCAGCCACTTGGGTTTAGCGACGCTGTAGGGACGGACCCGAGCACAGACGCCATGCCAGTCCTTAATCATTAGGCGGTCGTGGGTGGGCTTGCAAGGGCGTACGATGTTCGTGGTGACGAAGCACCGAACAGGCAAGTGATAATCATAAATGAACTCATGGATAAGGTAGAGCTAGTTCTGATAGATGCAAAACGATACATGCCGCAGGGACGGACCCATGCGGCATGGGGATAATGCAGCCCGAGGGGCGCCCCCAACTGAACAAACCAGAAAATGTCACCTGGCACCCTTGCTGAAGAGATGTTGGAGTAGCTGAAGACGCGTGCCGCAGAAATCGCTCCTCATGAGCCGCCCAGGCCACGAACCTCGGGAGGCTCTGGGGGCTCGGGGGGGGCTCGCGAGGATCCATCTCCTCCTCTGACAGGATCGCCTGGCTTCTGGCCTCATGAGCCGCCAGGACGCCCCGCATGTGGCGCTGGAATGCAACAGCTACGCTCGGCAAGCCCAAAGGCAAGCGAACATAGCTGTGAGGGGACCATCGCATCGGCCAGCGCGGGACGGCCAGAAGCACTCCTGAGATGCGGCCCTGTTGAGCCCTAGGATGTTGACGCAGACACGCAGCTCATTGTCCTCGCCGGGACAAGGAGCCGCGCCGGGTGGTGGGCGATGGCCGCCTCGCATAGCTCTTGCCTCCTGAACCTCCTTGATTGCCTTGGTGATGAACTCCTGAGCACCTGGTGCCTCACGCCTTGTACTCTCCTGGCGGAAGCATGCGCTGAAGCACGCCTCCACATGGTGCCCGAGCGCCTCCCTCGTGACGTTGGCCAGGTCAGAGGCCCTCCAAAGGAGAGCCCCCGAGCCCAGTCCAAGAGGGGCGCCGGGCGCGCCTTCCTATGCGAGAGAGGGAGGTGCCCCGTCAGTGGGCACTGGGCCTGAGGTGGTGCCACTGGGCACCGCGCCCTCCTGAGGTCCTTGGCGGAGCAGCAGCTTCTTCTTCTTGGGGACAGCTTTAGGAGGGTAGACGGCGCCTTCATCGTCTGGGTTCTCGACCGCCGCAGCCTGGTAGGCGCGCTCGAGAGAGCACACCACGTCCTTCTCCTCACAGGCGACCGTGATGATGCCGCAGCTCCCTGGCATCTTGAGGACATTGTAACCATGATGAGTCACCGCCATGAACTTGGCCAGGGCCGGATACCCAAGGATGGCATTGCATGGAAGGAGAATGTGGGTAACGTCGAAGTCGATGAGCTCAGTGTGGTAGTTGTCGCACTTGCCGAAGGTGACAGGGAGGCGGATCCGCCCTATCGGGGTGGTGGAGCCATCGGTCACTCCTGAGAAGGGCTTGGTAGGCTGCAGCTGGTCGTAGGGCACCTGGAGTCGGTCGAATGTCTCGATGGAGAGAACGTTGAGCCCCGCACCGCCATCGATGAGAGTCTTGGTGACGAGCACGTTGCTGATGGTAGGCGAGCAAAGCATCGGGAGAGCGCCGGCAGTCGCCGCGCACTTGAGCTGGTCGGATGAGCTGAAGGTGATGGTGCACTTGGACCACCTGAGCGGACGCGTTGCCTCGAGCTTGGGGAGGGCCGCGTTCACCTCACGGGCAAACTGCTTGAAGATGCGATGAGAGGCAGGGGCCTGAGCGCCGCCCAGGATGCAGGCGATGGCACGAGGCTCCTGGAAGCCCCCAGCCCCCTCGTCCTGGTGATGGTCGTCATTCCTTCTTGGCGGTGGCAGCAGCGGAGGAAGGCCAGCGTTGCCCTGAGGACAGTCCTCACGAGGCTGGTCCCTCCAGGGGCCCTCACGAGGCTGGCCCTGCCAGCGGTCCTCACGAGGTTGATCACGCCATTCTTGGCGGGGGTCGTGGCCGTCACAGCATCCTCCACCTCGGCCTCCTCCGCGGCTGTAGCCTCAGTCACTGCGCTCGGGGCGACGATCGAGGCGCCCATCGCAGATGGCCGTGAGCTCCTGGCAGTCATTGGTGTTGTGGCTATGCACGTTGTGGAAGACGCAGAACAGGCGGCTGCCCTTGGATGACTCCGGGTGGTCGCAGCCGCGCTTCATCTCTGGATCGGCCGCGAGCACGGCTGGTCCTTTGTGCTTCACGTCCTTGGCTTTGGCCTTCTTGTCTTCTGGGTCAGCCTCCGGGAGCTCCAGGAGAGAGAGGCGACCTTCCTCAGCTCTTGCATACTTGGTTGCCATGTTGAACATCTCTAGAGCCGTGCACAGGTCTTCATGTATGGCGAGCTCCTCCTTCATCTTGACGTCACGGACGCCATCAGTGAATGCCGAGATGATGGCCTCATCCGACACCTTGGGGATCTTGAGGCGAACGCTGTTGAAGCGTTGGATGTAGTTCTGCAAGGTCTCTCCTGGCTGCTGCTTGATGCGCCGCAGATCACCCGCAGCCGGTGGAGGGTTGCGAGTGCCCTGGAAGTTGGCGACGAAACACTCTCGCATTTCGTCCCAGGAGGAGATCGATCCCGCGGGCAGGTTCAGGAGCCACGAGCACGCACCATCCTTGAGGGCCATGGGAAACCAGTTCGCCATAACCTTCTCGTCGCCGTTGGCTGCCTCGATGCTCAACTCGTAGAGTTGCAGGAACTCGGCTGTGTCAGGAGTGCCGTCGTAGCACGGAGGTAGGTCGGGCTTGAACTTCCCCGGCCAGACGATGCTACGAAGCTCTGGAATGAACGCGCGCCAACCTGCTGTGGTCACTCTCGGTGTACTAAATATTGGCCCTTTAGTACCCCATACTTGTGCACGGGCAGTTGTAGCCACACTTGCGGCAAGGCTTGTCGGGGGAGCAGCTGAAGATCGATCCAAGGTTATCAAGAGACATCCACGCCAAGGATCAGAAGATAAGGAGGACTGAAGACCAAGGGCTTGGCTCCCGGCAAGGTCTTGCCGGGGTAGCCCGCCAAGCCCGGCAAGATTTGCACCCGACAAGGTTCCGCTACTGTGCCACCGCTCCAATACAGCGACCGGCCTGGCATTCTGGCCCCACCTCTGGATGCGTGGCAAGGCACTAGTGGAGGCGAGCTTAAGCGGTGCTGATGGGATGGCCCCTTTTTCCATCCCCAAGAAAGTAGGGACACCTAAATGGACACCTCATGGTGCATTAAATGCATTTGTCCAAAACCGTCAGTGGTTAGGTATGATAACCATGTAGCTACTTTACACCTCGCAGATGAGCAGTTTGCCACTGTGGTGACCCCTTTGATCATATAAAAGGAGGCCCAAGGCAACTGCTACAGAGGAGGACGACTCTCAGCCCATTCTGCATGCGTAGCTGCTGCTTGAACGCACTGTTCATTGCAAGCGCTCCAAGAACTGGGACGAATCATTGATAATAAACTAAAGCGGGAGTAGGGTTTTACGCTGATCAGCGGCCCGAACCTGGGTAAAAATCCCCTCGCGTTGATCATCGGTTCTGCTCTTTGTGCGTACCCCTCTCCCTGCCGAACCGTAAAGGGGTCCCTCGGATCCCATAGGTGTCGTACGCCAGACGAGGAGATTCAAGAGACGACTCTTCCCGGCAGGGAAACAGATCGAGAATGGGTTATGTACTTTGATGGTGCTTTTACGCTGCAAGGCGCCGGTGCTGGCGTGCTGCTTGTCGCACCCACTGGAGAGCACCTCAAGTATGTGATTCAGATGCATTTTCCCCGGGAGAGCTCGACAAACAATACTGCGGAGTACGAGGGCCTGCTTGCCGGTCTCAGGATCGCGGCGGACCTTGGTATCAAGAAACTCATCATCAGAGGCAATTCGCAGCTTGTTGTCAGGCAAGTCAATAAAGATTATCAGAGTCCATTGATGCAAGCTTATGTGGATGAAGTGAGAAAAATGGAAGAGCGCTTTGACGGTCTACATACAAAGCACATCCCTCGTGCTGAAAACAGTATTGCCGATGACCTGTCAAAGCGTGCTGCCCTTAAGTTGCCTGTGGAACCAGGAACTTTTGTGCTCCATTTGACTCAGCCATCTGTAGTGCCATCAATAGGGCAAGCAAAGAGAAGGAAGTTGAATTCTGGTCAGTGCTTTCCGGCAGAGCTCCCGGGAGCCGCCGGCAAGGAAGTTGCCGGAATCAGCGGCAAGCCTGCCGGGGAACAACAGGCTCCAGCAGGGGCTCAGGCCCTTGCCGTCGAGACAAACGTTCCCCCGGCAGAAGAGATGCCTTTAGTCCTAGTTGTCGAGCCCCAGGCTCCAGCTTGGGCACAACCCATTGTCCATTTTCGTTAGACAGGGGAACTCCCTGAGGAGCAGGAAGAAGCGGAAAAAGTAGCCCGTCAGTCTAGCATGTACCAGTTCGTCGATGGTGTTCTGTACAGAAAGAGATTGAACGGTGTGAAATTGAAGTGTATTCCTCGGGAGGATGGACTGGAACTGTTGGCAGAGATACATGGAGGCTTATGTGGCTCCCACATAGGGTCAAGAGCGCTTGTCGGAAAGGCATTCCGGCAAGGTTTCTTTTGGCCCACTGCTCTCCAGGATGCAACTGCACTAGTAACCAAGTGTGAAGCGTGCCAGTTTCATTCGAAGAAATCACATCAGTCAGCTCAAGCTCTTCAGACAATCCCTCTCTCCTGGCCATTTTCGGTCTGGGGGCTCGACATACTGGGCCCTTTTCCCCGTGCTACCGGGGGCTTTGAGTACTTGTACGTTGCAATTGACAAGTTCACAAAGTGGCCGGAGGTGGAAGCGGTGAGGAAGGTGACAGCACAATCAGCCGTCAAGTTTTTTAAAGGGATAGTTTGCCGTTTCGGTGTGCCCAACAGGATCATCACCAACAACGGCACACAGTTCACAAGTCGTACCTTCATGCAATACGTCCAAGACCTTGGCGGCAAAGTTTGTTTTGCCTCTGTTGCTCACCCGAGAAGCAACAGCCAAGCGGAGAGGGCTAATGCTGAAGTGTTGCACGGTCTCAGACCAGAACTTTCGACAAGCTGAGAAAGTGCGGAAGGCGCTGGATTGATGAGTTGCCAGTGGTTCTTTGGTCAATCAGAACGACACCAAATCGAGCCACTGGCCAGACACCCTTCGCTCTGGTTTACTGAGCGGAAGCAGTTCTCCCCATGGAACTCATATACGGGTCACCTCGAGTGCTCGCTTATGATGAGCTTGAGCAAGAGCAACTGCGACAAGATGACGCTGCACGCTACCAGCAAACTTTGCGCCGCTATCATAGCCGCAAAGTTCATGCCCGAAGCCTTGAGGAAGGCGACCATGTTCTTCGGCGGATTCAGTCCGCCAAGAATTCAAACAAGTTGACGCCAAAGTGGGAAGGCCCTTATTGGGTAGTACGAGTCACCAGGCCCGGCGCTGTCCGCCTGGAGACCGAGGATGGCGTTCCAGTGAGCAACTCCTGGAATATCGAACATCTTCGCAAGTTTTACCCATAAGGCGCGGTTGCCGGGGGCCCCCGGCAACCTCCTTTTGTACTAGTCTTGCCGGCAAGGCATGTAATCCTTTGTACAAAGCCAGGCACAGACCCTGTGCGCAGTTGAATAAGCTTAAGTGTTGTGCATTTCTTGTTGATTTCCATGTTTATATATATGCATGTTTGCCTGAGATATTGTATGACACTTGATCCCCGGTAAGACTAACGAACCGCCAAGGTTCCATATCTTTATTTTCTCTTCTTTCTTTTTCTCAAAGGATAGAAGGTTCCCTCACATGCAAGTTTGCCGGGGGGAAGGAAGGTATGGATACCAATGGGCGATGTTCAGAATTGATTTCTTGCCGGAAGGAATACAGCGACAGAAAGCTAAGTTCGAAACTTTGAGCAAGTTTTTCGATTTTTACTGTCAGGCTATTTCCTTTGGACGATTTCGGCCCTTGTATGGAAAACCTGCACGCGAAGGAACCCTTGTCGTGATTGGTTGCGCCCTTGTTCTGTTTCGAGTCCGCTCAACAGTATAAGTGGCTGCGCCAAGAGCGCCAAGGTGTCTTGAAGGCCGCTGCACCTCCAGCAGGCTGCTGAAGTCCCACACCCAGCGCTCGCGGCAGGTTGCGCGCCGACAAGTTTCCAGTAAGGGTAGGGCGTAATCATACTGAAAGAAATCGAACAAGGGGAATAGCATGCATATACTCAGTCATAGCAAGTTATATTACATCAATAGTTGCCGCAGTTCTAACCTAAGACTAAATTGTCTTTGACATGGAATGGTGGCGGCAAGAAAAAGCGAGACGGCTAGTCCCTGCGCTGGCCTTCGACCCTCTTGATAGAATCCACCTTCTCGATGATGGGCGCGACGAGCTTCTCAAGTGCCTGGAGGTCTGCATCCTTCGGCAAGCGGTTGAGCATGTTGGTGAGATCGATGCCGGGGTTCTTATGCACCACCTTGATGAGCACCTTGTGGAGGACGGCCCGGCAAAGTTTGCAGGATTCGTTGGCCACCTGGGTCGCTCGGTTGGACTGGAGTAGCTTCAGAGCATCAATGATGCTTTCGAAGAACATGGTCAACCTGGCGCTCGGGGATATTCTTTCTTCAGAAGAATACCTGAAGTTTTGTAAGCCCTCCCGGCCCATGGTTGACAGCTGTGCTGTGAGCTTCTCCGCGGTGTCAACAAGGCGTTCAGTCCAGATTTGCACGCCTTTCTCATAGTCAACTTGGGCGGCGGCGGCGCTCTTGAGCAAGTTCCTCTCTTCCTGGAGATCTTTGCTCAGGGCCTTCTCGCGGGCCCTGCCGTCCTTGAGAGACTTCTCCAGCGTGGTTAGCTTCAGCCTCAGATCAGCAATGGCATCGTTGGTTGAAGAGAGCTGCTTGGTCTTGCGGACATAGCAACTTGCATCTCCGCCAGGCTGTGGAGAGTTTTATCCCTGTCGTCTTTGAGCGTCGAGAGCTCCTTGCTGTGTTCCTCAAGATCCACTTCCAGCTTCTTCATCTTGTCGCTCAGCTCATTCTTGGCGGCCTCTGCGGCCTCGGCGGCATCGATGGCTTCCTTGAGCTTGCTGGCGTGATCTACAGTTGCAGCTTTGAGCGCCTCCTTGTGCTTCTGCTCCAGCTCCTGGGTCCACTGCGTGACAAGTTTCTCAATCTCTTCGTCCTTGCCGCGGAGTTTGGTGGCGAGTGCCTGCTCGCGCGCGGCAAGGTCTTCTTCATGAGCGCAAGCCCAATGCGGTGCTGCGTCAAGAGAGCTTCTTCAGCGGCAACCTTTTGCGCAGCTTCCTCTTGCACCCTTTCCATATCAGATTGCTTCAAGTGGAGCTCCGTCCAGCTTTGGCTCACTTGTTCCCGGCCGGTAGTCAATTCTTGAAAGGCCTCGGCATACCAGATCTGCATTTGCTCGATGCGTTTCTGGAAATCCGCCTTGGCTGCTTCGACAACTGCAGCTCTGGCGTCTACCTTCTCCTTTCGAGCATGGTGGAGCACCTGGAGCTTGCGGAAGTTATCGCCCATGGCCTGGAGGAGCCGATCTTCTTCAGATTTGCCACTGCTGACGCTTGGTTCATCGACAATCTTGAGCCCGGCAGCGGTGATGACTTCTTCATCAAAAGTTTCCCCTTCGATCGGTGCTCCAATGCTTGCCGTCCCCGGTAAGTTGACGAACAGGTTGTCGCCAACCTTGAGATACTTGCTCGATGAGGGAGCCTCGGATGTCGATGGTTGATCTTCGGCAAGCGTCTCACCGGTGGCTGGGGGCTCTGTGGCCGGTGTAGCGCCTGCCACTCCTGCGGCAGGAATGCCGTCAGTACGGTCATCAGTCTCCTCGCTGGCCCTCTCGGCAAGTTTCTTGGCGGCCCCCTTGGCAGCAGCCTCGCTGACCTCGACGGTGGCATCTTTGGTGGCCTCGCTAGTGGCGATTTTGTCAGCTTCGGCGGCAGCATCTCTGGCGGTCTCCTCGATGACCACATCGATGTCCATATGTTCCATCACAGGGAATTCTAAAGGACGAAGGAGGGAAGCAAAATCAAATCAAGATCAAAGTTCAGAAAGGTAAAGGGAAGAATCACAAGTGCTCTGAAGCAAGCAGTCACCTGCGTCGAGCTGATGAGGAGTAGTTTCATCCCTCCCGGCAACATTGGTTGTCGGGGAAAGGTTGCCGGTGCCCCTGTTCACCGGCTCCTCCTCCTCCAAGGTAGGCTCGTCGGTGGGAACTCTTGCCGGAGATGCGCTTGCAGGCTGCGCGGTTGACGGGGGCGGCACGACGGGGGCGTCTTCCAATGACTCTCCTTGTTGCCGTTCTTCTTCTGCAAGCCCAAAAGATGTAAGCGGCAAAGGTAGAAACCTTAGCACCCGCCAGCGGAAAACGAGTAGTGAACTCACGCTGGGGGCTGTGCTGGGGGCTGCATCGAGGGCTAAGCTCCGGGCTGATGGTGATAGTCTCTGGCGCGCTCGTAGAGCTTGTCTGTGGCTCGTCGCCCGTGGAGGTTTTCGCCCTCTTCACCATCCTTTCTGCCAAAGTTTCTGCCTCCCTGCAGAGACAAGACAAAGCAAGGCGATGAGATCAATTGAATTCAGAATTTGGGAGATAAAGACTGCGAAAGGATACTTACTCTTCCTCTTCCCGTTCCGGGCTAAAGCCGGAGATGTCGAAGTCGACCTCCGTTGCAGTGTCCGTATGGTGAGGTGGAGGAGGGGTCCTAGGTCGCTTGGCTGCGGCAGGTGCAGGGGGTTGGTGTGGCTCTGCCGCCTCAGCTTTCGGTGCTGCTGCGTGAGACACCCTTGCCGCCCCAGTGGTTGCCGCAGGTGTGTGTCTCGTGCGCCACGTGGGTTCCTGTCGAACCCCTTGACGCGGTGCAGCCTTGCCGGCCGCCCCCTTGCCGGGAGCCTCACTGCTTGAAGAGGTTTGGCTTGCTGGGATGCCAGAGGCAGCTTTCCGAAGGACGCGCTTTGCCTTCTTTGGAGCTGGGGGCTCCTCCTACGGCTGCTCTTCGGCTGCGTCCTCGCCTGATGAGCTCTCAGCGGCTGCGCCGCTCTGTTCCCCGGCAACCCCATCCTCCCCGACAGGTTTCTCCTCCAGTACGACTTCTGCGTCGCTGGTTTCCCATTCTGTGAAGCCGACATTGCCAGCCTCCATGGCAAGATTCACCTCTTCCACTCTAGTGGCAATCTACGCCACTTCTTCGTCAGTGGTGGCGCGGATGAGGTTTGTCTCTTCCCGGACGGCCCTCTCCGACAAGTTGTCGAAGAACTTTTGTGCCTCCTCCGCAGATGGCTCGGCCCAGGTCGCGTCAAGGCCATGGGCGTTGAACATTGGCATTGCGGCAATAATCGACCCCAGGGCGGAGTTGTTGCACAAGGGAACAATTCTTGCCGGCAATTTATGCTTGTCTTCACGCTGAAATAGCCGGTGGCAGAGAGCACCAAGCTGCATAATCGTCAGGTTGTTGTTCAATCCGGGGCACAGCCTCATGATATCTGCCACGTTCCGAAACTCCCAGGCTGGCCTCCCCTTATTCTGCAGAGGGGCGATGCGCCGGTGAAGAAAATCAGAGCCTATCATCTCTATTGTGAGCCCGGCAGCTTTCAAACGGAGGATCCTGGTCGTGGCGATTGTGAGCTTGTCATCTTGAGCATCAAGATCGCTCCAGTCCTCGCCACGGACCGCTTTTTGCCGTCGGGGCAAACAGAAGGGATGGGGGTCTGCTTCCTTGATCCAGCACCACTCGGACCGCCATTCTTCCCACTTCTCGTGGTAAACCCCGTCCGGATATATCTCCTTGTTCCATGCCCTTGGGATCCAGGCGATAGAACCGGCAAGGGCTTCCCCTTTTTGGACGCGAGGAATGAAGTAATGGTGGAAGAGGGCGGTGTTGGGAACTACCCCGGCAAAGTTTTCGCAAAGATGGGCGAAGATAGCCATGCAAGTTACGGCATTCAGCGTGAAGTCCAAGAGATGGAAGCCATATGTATACATGATATCGTTAAAGAAATCAGAGAATGGAGGGCAGAGCCCACAGTAAAAATAAGCGGCGAAGAAGGGATATCTATCAGGGCCACTTTTGGAAGAAGAACCTGGGGCCACACGAGTCGCGGGGTGAGCCTTCGTCTCCCTCGCCCACATGCACTGGTACCGGTTCCTCAAGGCTTCCGCGTTGAGCGTCGGAGCGAAGACGACGTACTTCTTCCGCATCTTCACCAACTCGCTCTCCGGGACATCGGCCTTCGTCTCCTTGCCCTTGCTCTTGCTAGCCTTGGGCGGGATGGTGGTTGCAAAGGTGGAAACCGAAGATGGAGCGGTGCGGGGGCGATGAGAGGATGAGGAGAAGTTCTGCTCTGGGTTCGGGAGAGAGAAGGCAATGGCAGATTTCAGATTGGAAAGAAGAGGGGGTGAAAGGGTAGCGCCTTTGCGGATTCCTTTTTATGGGGAAGGAGCGGGGCTGCCTCTTTTACTGCCCAATGTGAACGCGCCTATACGAGCGCGCTGCGGCCGTGGCCGTTCAGCGCATGCTTCCCACGTCGCGCATTCAACGCGCGTAGTGGGGAAGCGCAGTAAGCGGAATGATTGCAAGTAGTTAATCCCTGCCACGTGTGCCCATGCACTATTTGGGCCTAGCCCAACAACGCCTCGCACCCGTGTGTGGCCTAGGCCCGGGGGCTCCTATCGGTGTACTAAATATTGGGCCTTTAGTACCCCATACTTGTGCACGGGCAGTTGTAGCCACACCTGCGGCAAGGCTTGTTGGGGGAGCAGCTGAAGATCGATCCAAGGTTATCAAGAGACATCCACGCCAAGGATCAGAAGATAAGGAGGACTAAAGACCAAGGGCTTGGCTCCCGGCAAGATCTTGCCGGGGTAGCCCGCCAAGCCCGGCAAGATTTGCACCCGACAAGGTTCCGCCACTGTGCCAGCGCTCCAGTATAGCGACCGACCTGGCATTCTAGCCCCACCTCTGGATGCGTGGCAAGGCACTAGTGGAGGCGAGCTTAAGCGGTGCTGATGGGATGGCCTCTTTTTCCATCCCCAAGAAAGTAGGGACACCTAAACAGACACCTCACAGTGCATTAAATGCATTTGTCCAAAACCGTCAGTGGTTAGGTATGATAACCATGTAGCTAATTTACACCTCGCAGATGAGCAGTTTGCCACTGTGGTGACCCCTTTGATCATATAAAAGGAGGCCCAAGGCAACTGCTACAGAGGAGGATGACTCTCAGCCGATTATGCATGCGTAGCTGCTGCTTGAATGCACTGTTCATTGCAAGCGCTCCAAGAACTGGGATGAAACATTGATAATAAACTAAAGCAGGAGTAGGGTTTTACGCTGATCAGCGGCCTGAACCTGGGTAAAAATCCCCTCGCATTGAACATCGGTTCTGCTCTTTGTGCGTACCCCTCTCCCTGCCGAACCGTAAAGGGGTCCCTCGGATCCCATAGGTGTCGTACGCCGACAGTCACGGAAGCCCGTCGTGGAGGTGGAGCCTGGTCTTGGCGCTCGCGCGCCACTGCTACAGGTGGTTCGCGGTCTTGACGTGGCGGTGCTGGGAGTGCACGAGCATCTTCTCGCGGCCGCTGCACCACCTGGCAGCTTTCGTCTTCACACGCCGGCGCCCTGCACGGCGGGTTGCGCCGCGGGGCCTCGCGCCTTGACTCGAGGGCGATGTCTTGACGGGGAGGTGGTGGAGGTGCTCCGTGGGCTATGTCACCCGCAACAGGCGGCGGGTGAGGCAGCGAGCGAGACGGTGCAGGAGAGTCCCCGGCGGCGCTGACAAGCTCGGCGATGCGGTCCAGCCAGTCTTCGTAGAGGTCATCGACGAGGCGGTAGTGCAGGAGCTCACGCGCCATGAGCAACGCAGCCTGCATGTTTGCTGGCCCGCGACGGGCATGAGACGACGAACCAGCCGGAGTCAGCGACGGGGTGGCGGTGCGTCCATCCCGCCGCACAGAAGGGTGCAGCGATGAAGCTTGCTGCTCGTGCCCCGCAGGGCCGGTGGCGGCGTTCGCCACTGGAGACGGGGGATGGCGAGGGCAGCCATCACCTACCGGCGCTGTCTGAGCGACGCGGGCGGCGAGGGCGGCCGGCGCTCAGCACGAGCTCGACGAGCGTCGGCCATGGAAGCGGTGGAGCGATGGCGGATCGACCGGCGGAAGAGAGGCTTCGACGCACCCCTACCTGGCGCGCCAAATGTCGGATTTCAGGTTCCGCAAACCCTTGAGAGGTTCGAACTCTAGGGTGCGTGCGAAGAACTCGTCCTCCCCAGTCTGCCTACTCGCTAATCTCACAGCCTAGCTCATCGAACTGTAAGGAAAAGAGACACGGCAATTTACCCAGGTTCGGGCCACCTTGCGGTGTAAAATCCTACTCCTACTTTGTGGTGGATTGGCCTCGGGGGGCTAAGGATGAACTAGTACAGTGGCGAACAGCCTCAGGAGGAGAGGTGTTCTTGGGCTCGGGTGAGCTGGTGAGTGTGTGGGTGATCAGGATGATCCGTCGATGCCCCCCTCTACGGTGGTGGCTAAGTCCTATTTATAGTGGCCTTGGTCCTCTTCCCAAATGAAAGGCGGGAAGGGATCCCACAACGGCCAAATTCGAAGGGAGACAGCTAGTACATGCTATCCTGACAAAAGTAGTCTTCACCTGCAAAAGCCTCTGGTCGTGACGCCGTGGTGGGCTTGATGATGACCTCCGTCCTGCCATCCTGGCGGTCTTGGTCTTGTTGCACGGGAATGGAAACCTTTGGCTGATTCCTTGGGACTTCGCGCTTGCGCTTGCCTCTTTAGCACCGAAGAGGAAACTGGTACACTGCGCCTGCTGGCGCCCTCCTGGCCTTGGTCGTCATGGCTCACGTCATTCGGACCTCACGAGGTGAGGCTTGCATAGAGATCTCCGCTCCTCGGGAGCCAACCTGAGGAGGCCGCTCCTCGTGGAGGTCTTGGTGTCGTCCGCCTCACGAGGCTTGGCCCCTCGCGAGGGTCTTGAGTTGTTGTCGCTGAAACTGGGCCGTACCAGGCCATCGATGGAGCCACGCCATGGGCCACAGGCAGGCAAGTCTGGTTACCCCCGTTCCCAGAACGCCGACATTACATACAAAGTTCATTTAATTCGGAGCTACGGTTATTTAGTTATGAAATAAACCTTTTTTGCATGCTATTTATGCAAAACAAATGCAAACAATAAGTTAAACATTTTTAACATGGATGAAAGTTGCAAATTATGAAAGCACATGAAAAACTGAGCATTTTACATGTTTAAATCATTTTAATCCGATGCACGCTTAGTGAGATATTACATGCATGAACTTGAGGGTTTTTGTGCAAAACTGGTAAATCCTGGATAATAGCTAAATTCGCAGAATCTGGGAAAAAACATGATCGGGCCGAATCTAACTGAACTAGGCCAGCTGCTCACATTGGGCCAACAAGCTGGTGGGGAAGCAGAGCGCTAGGCCTTGGTCAACAGGCGAAGGGGAGGCGGCTCAGGCGCGTGCGGTCGTGGGACTTGGCGCTCGCTGGAGGTCAACGAGGGCGGCGCATGTCCTGTTGCTCGAAGCAGAGGACGAGCGGGTGCCGCGGCTATAGGAACATGGCAGCGCGGCGAGATCAGGCGGTCCCCAGCTGGATCTGATGCGGAAGGGCGGCGACGGTTGACTCGGGGCAGAGCATGGGCGTCCATGGCGTCGGTTCCCTGTGAAGAGAAGCGAGAGAGAGATGAGACAAGGAAGAGGTCAGAGAAGAGGAGAAACGAGAAGAAGAGGAGGACAGGGAGAAGGAGCGGGCGGCCTGGCCTGGTGGATGAGGGCGACGCCCTGGTGGTTGAGGTCGCCGGCGGTGACGGGGCTGACGAGGTCGAGGGTTATGGCCTCAGGGCAGGTGTGGAAGGCGCGAGGAGGCAAGGAGCTCGGGTGCTGCTGCAGGCACAAGAGGAAGCAGAGGAGGCCGCATCTTCGGTGAGGTGGTGTAGGGGAGCTTTGGTCGCGAGGTGGTCGAGGAGGACCTCGGGCGCGAGGTGGAGGGCGTCGGCACGAGGAGGTGCTCGGGCGGCGGCTTGGTGGCGTGAGGAGACGACATCGAGCGCTCCTTCTCGGGCACGAGCGTGGAGGGGGACGTGGGGCCGCGGCAGAGGATCTATGGATCCCATGGATCGAGGGGAGATCGGGATTGGATGGCTGGTTCGGTGGGTGGATCTCGGTGGGGATTGGCCGGTTGGGGAAAACGATGAAGGTAGGAGCCGCCGGTTGGCGGAGAATTTTGGATCGGGGAAGAACCCGAGGTAGGAGGCGACCAGGTGGAGTGTGGTGGCGGGGATGGGACAGACTGCCTAGGATCTAGGGTTTGGTCTAGAAATGGACTAGGGTGGTCCGCTATATGTAGTAGGTGGGTTAGGGTTAGACTATTTCGTCCCTCTGATCGTAATCGGACGGTCGAGAATAAAATGCATTGGGAGTCCAAACAAATAACCGAAGATATTTTAGGGATGTTTGGGGATGATCCGGACCCTTCGGTACCAAAAACTCGGGTCGGGTTCGGGGATGTTTCGGACGCGCACTCGAGGGGGTTTGAGAGAGATAGACAAAGACAAAGGGCCTGACAAAAGATCAATGGAGACAAAGAGAGAAGCGGCAACTACGAACGACTACGAGTTTTGAAAACAATGACGGCAACAGAGTGCCGATGCAATGCAAATGATGACATGATGAAATGCACCAACCAATTAAAACACACGACGGCAACGAAATAACTAGAAGGCATCTGGAGCATCGGTCTCGGGTCGTTACACCTCTCGCGCCCACTGCTTGAGCTGGCGGTGAGAGGAGTGCAAAGATGCACCTCCGTCAACACACAAGGCTTCAGTTGCTTTCTGGAATTCTTGCTCGCTGGTTTCTTCTTCATCCCCTTCATCACTTTCACCATCTTCTTCTTTCTTCTCACGGCCTCTAGCAGGTTTCTCTTTTTGCTGCGGGGCCTTGCCGCGGCGGCCCCATCTACTGCCACGGCCTTTTCCTCCAGCACCATCTTGGTCTTTCTCCCTGTCTCTTTTTTCATATTCTGCCTTCTGCTTCTTGACAAGCTATTCGACCTGGTGGCATTCCTGGAGATCATGATCTTTGGTGCGGTGGATCTTGCAGTATGGCCCATCGGACTTCCCAGCTTTCTCTGCCGCCGCAGCCTCCCGGCAATCAGCGCACGCGGCAGCTTCCTTGCTGGGGGCTTCGGTTTTGGCCTTCTTGCTGGTGCTGAGGTTGCCAGGGGCTCTCAACGGCCAATACTGACTTATCCTTGCGCTTTTTATTGCGCTTTCGGTTCCTCCTCTTCGGGTTGGCGGCTTCGTTGTCCTCTTCTGAATCGACCTCGACGCCATCCTCTTCTCCAGGGGGTCGTCTTTCCTCCTCCGCCCTAGCACATTTATCTTCCAACTTGCACAACTCATTGACAGTCTTGGGCAGTCGGACGTTCATCTTGGACCATATCTTTCTGTTGCGCACGTTCGAATGGAACGCGGCAATCACAGCTGCTGGATGTATCTCTGGAATGTTGCGGTGTACTCGACTGAACCTTTGCATGTACTTCCGCAAGCTTTCCCCTTCCTTCTGTGGAAGGACTTGCAGGTCACTGGGTCGTCCTGACTCTTGGTGGCCACCCATGAAGGCGCCAACAAATTCGTTGCACGAGTCAGCCCATGATGAAATAGAATTCTCTGGTAGGTGCATCAGCCACGACCTCACGTTTGGCTTGAGTGCCAAAGGGAAGTAGTTGGCGAACACCTTTTCATCCCCGCCCCCGGCAGCTTGAACGGCAATAGTGTAAATGCTCAAGAACTCTGTCGGGTTTAGCTTTCCATCGTACTTTTCTGGTAATTCAGGCTTGAAGACACGGGCAGACGGCCAGCGGACTTGTCGCAGCTCACGAGTGAAGGCGGGGCAACCAACCTCGTAAGGCAAGTACCCTCCATCACTGGGCACGGGTTCGTCAATGTCTGGATCATTTCGCATGTCAGATTGATGGCGAGTCTCCTGGCATCGCTCTATGGTGACGTGCGCATCTTCCCTCCGCCGATCCTCTAGGACCTGCCACTGGTCCCGATGGGCTTGCGGATCAGAAGAGGCCATCGATGCTTCGTCAGGCTAGAGGAAACGATGTCCTTGCTGCTGCCGCCTCTGGGTCTACTATCGCGGAGGAGATTGCACCATCGGTGTGGTCTCCTCGGCAAGGCCATCAGCCCGGGCTGCTGTTGCTGTTCGCGGGTGCCGCGATGGTTCTACCTTCTGTGACATTACAGCTTCAGCGAAACCGATCAAACTCTGAATGGTGGCCCTCCATTCATCCATTTGATCAGCCACCAGCGGGAATCTCAGTAAGAGTTGGGCTCGTGCCATGGCTTCCGTAGCTGTGCTCGACGCATCCGACGAGGCAGACCGCGATGTCGCTCGACTCCTGGTGGTACCAGCAGGGGCGTCGCCGCTTTCGTGCCATCGCGAACCGGTCGCTAAGGCATTCTGGTGTTGAGTGGGCCGCGCTCGGGGATCGACACCCCCGCTAGGTGCTCCACCTTGCCCGCCCTGCTCCGGGCAAGGTTAGTGCCCAGTGGCCGCGCCGGTGGCAGGCATGGCTAGAGGGTCACGACTCGCACTAGAGCGGGCGTCGTTGCTGCGGCTGCGCCCACTAGTTCGGTGGGGTGGTGGAGGCTGAACGTCCCCTCCACCTGCAGCTTGAGGGTCATGCCCGTTGGGGTGTTGTTGATGCTGTCCTCCCCCGGCGCCTCCCGCTCCTGCTTCATCCACGGGGGACACAACGACGGCGCCGCATGCACCGGTCGTGTCTCCCACGGTACCCACCTCGCCCAACGCCACCATGTCGCCTATGGCGTCCGCGGCTGCGTGAGAGGGGGTCTTCGAAGTGGAAGGGTGCGCGGTAGCGCTGGGTTTCTTCTTGGGCGCCATCGATGAAGAAGATGATGATGATGATGGGCACGCTGCTCACAACCTCAGGTTCACGCAAGCGCCTATCCCCTACCTGGCGTGCCAAAGATGTCGTGGGATGACATAATCACCTATGGGGCCATCGGCCCCTTGTGGTTCGGCAAGGGGGAAGGTCACGTTGCACAAAGATCAGAGGTCATGAAACAACATGACGGTGGTGACGTTGGTGGTTTTTACCCAGGTTTGGTCCACTGGGAAGCGTAAAACCCTACTCTTGCTTTTGGTGGATTGGATGGAGGAACACGATGAGCACGTAGCACTCAACCCCGGCAAGGTGGCCTCAGGGAGAGTAGCTACGCGCGTACAAGTGTGCAAGGGTCCGAATCCTTTGCTAGTTAGCCTTGGACCTCCTTTTATAGCTTAAGGGGTGACCACAGTGGCAAAGTAGTCTTTATCTAGTGATTAGATAGCTAACAGTGCTATCATACCTAACTCTGACAGTTAGGACAAAGTGCATTAAATGCACTGCTAGGTGTCATGCTGAGGGCGAAACCCGGCAAGCCTACCGTGCGGCTTAACCCTCTTCTGCTTATCTACTTGACACGCCTCTGGACGGGTGCCACGTGAGGATAATCTGTCTTCCATGGGCTGCCATGTGCTTAGCAGAAGCCACTTAATCACTTGGGGGCTCGACACCACATTGATAGGTGATTTGCGTTGCGGTGCGGTGAAGCGGTGGCGCCTTGGCGGGGAGATTTGCCCTTGGCGGACCCGGCAAGCCTGTCGGGTAAATCTTTAACCTATCCTTGGGACGGCCTCGACCCGGCCAGTCTCTCCTGCCCGGCAAGGGAGGCCTTCCCAAGGTGATGCTCTGCTGTCTCGCTTGTCTTGGTCTTCTTGATCCGCTCCTTGATCTCACGAAGAGCGGTTCTTCTAGCTTGGTCTAGGGCATGCAATGCTAGCACGCCTGTGGATAGGTTCGGGTAACCAAACGTGAATGTTTTTGCACCGACAGGATTCTAATAGCATCTCCAATAGATGATGTAAAATACATTACCAAAAAGTGATAGATGTAAAATTTACATCACCAAAAAACACCTGACTATAACAGATGAGGTAAAAATTGTTGCCTCTGAACTTAACTGTCGAAACTGAAATTTAGTGTGGAATCTGAATGTTACTGTCGAAACTGAACGCACTGGTAGCGGAGAGGCACTTCACATGTAGTTTAGGCTGCTTGAGCACTAGTGTCTAGTAGTAGAGAAACAGTGATCTAAATCAGCAGGCAATCGAAAAGGAACACAGTAGCCGGAGGAGCAGCGAACTAGAGCCAGAGCAGCAACTCATGTAGCTGCAGCAGCCCGTGTACCATCATCAGCATCGCGTGCGAGAGCAAGAGCAGAGCAGCAACACGAGCGAGGGGAAGAGCAGAGCAGCACCGCGACCGAGCGAGAGACAGAGCAGCAGTAGCGCGACCGAGCGAGAGACGGAGCAGCGGCAGCGCGAGCGAGTGAGAGCCAGAGCAGCAGCAGCAGCAGCAGCAGCGCAAGCGAGCGAGCGAGAGCCCGAGGAGCGGCAGCAGATCCAGCTGGTATGGTCGCCGCCGCCGAGTGTCGTGGAAGAACACGATCACCTATGGGGCTGTCGGCCCCTTGTGGTTTGGCAAGGGGGAAGATCAGGTTGCACAAAGAGCGGAGGCCATAAAACAACACGACGGTGGTGACACTGGTGGTTTTTACCCAGGTTCAGGCCGCTGGGAAGCGTAAAACCCTACCCCTGCTTTGGTGGATTGGATGGAGGAACACGATGAACACGCAGCGCTCAAGCCTGGCAAGGTGGCCTCGGGGAGAGATGCTACGCGCGTACAAGTATGCAAGGGTCCGAATCCTTTGCTAGTTTGCCTAGGACCTCTTTTTATAGCTCAAGGGGTAACCATAGTGGCAAAACAGTCTTTTTCTAGTGATTAGATAGCTAACAGTGCTATCATACCTAACTCTGGCAGTTAGGACAAAGTGTATTATATGCACTGCTAGGTGTCGTGCTGAGGGTGAAGCCCGCACTACAAAAAAGATACACTTCCGTGATGATACGTGTTTGTCACAGAAGGTCACGTTTTCTGTCATGCATGTACATCCATGATGATTTTATGACAGAATCAAGATAGTCATACATGTGCTGTTGTAGAAGTGTTCCATGACATTACCAAAATTATCATCACGGAAGTGTCCACTTCCATGATGATAAATCATGCGTCATAGAAGTGCTTTCGTCAAGGGTAACCGACATGTGGCATCCACCATAACGGGTCGCCGTTAAGCTATCGGGTTCCGGTTTGGATCCAATAACCCGTTAACAGCCTTGACCAGTGGGGAATTTCCACGTGTAAAATTCTCATTCGCCGGACTATCCACGTGTCAGCTTAGTGCTGGGATAGATGTCATCTAGTGAATGGACGGGACGCACCTATGATACATCGGCATGTGGCATGGCCCAACAGTGGCCCATTCAGGTCAAAAGGCTGGCCCGTTTGACTTAGTCAAAAGGTAGCGGCCCGGCCCACCGAAGGCCTGTTAACGGCATGTTCGCATATAGCCCATTTACAGCCCGCTAAATCATGGCCCGTTATAGCCTATCCGAATTAGGTCAGTAGCGCCATATGGGTCGTCCAATATGATTCCAGCCCATTGTAACTTCCGGCCCATGTATGGCCCATGATGTCTTTTGGCCCATATGAGGCCCTTTCTAAATCTTGGCCCATAAACGGCCCGTGGTGAAACTGGCCCATAATGAATAGTATATAGCTTTATACCCATTAACGGCCCATTATTCCATTGGGCCATTTCAGCCCGTGTTATCTTTCGGCCTTCTAAGGGCCCATTTATTATTGGGCTCATTTCCGGCATTCAATTACTTACGGTCCATTATTGGTCTGTTCCGCTTGTGGGCCAAATTCAGCCCATGGTTAAAGTCGGCCCGTCTATGGCCCTTTAATCCATTGGGCCGTTTTCATTTAGTCATCACATATGGCCCATTAACGACCCGTTATGCCTACTGTTCGAATTAAGCCCATTGTACACATGGGCCTGTTAATGGCCCATAAATAGACGATTCCCATTATAGCCCGTTTACGGCCCATATTGTGGTCCGTTAATTGTCCATGAAAGTACGGCCCATGTTTGGCCAATTGATCATACAGCCCGTAGAAGTCCCATTGAATCTACGGCCCGTAGAAGGCCCATGGATCATACGGACATTAGGAGGCCCACTACAGCAGGCAGCATGACTACTTCTAAATAAAAAGGTTACCATAGAAAAAGAACTGCAGCGACTACCAGCAAAAAAATAAACAAGACAATAAGGAAATAAATAAGCAAGCAACTTACGCTAGGCTATTATGGCTATTAAAAATATTACATCCACTGGGCATCAAAGTTCACCACCAGTGCAAATATAGTGAACAAAGCAGCATATTACATACACTGGGCGTCTAAATTGGCCACCAGTGAAAATAAATGCGGCAGCAAAACAAGTCCACAACTGAAACCACTTCAGAAGAGCTCAAGAAACGATATCCTGGATACCCACCATGCTGGCAAGAAGCTTAGCAAGCTTATTAGTTCTCTCTTGTTTGGCGCTAAAATTGTCCAGCGCTTGCTGTTGCACCAGAAAGTATGCATCTGAATTCTGCAGGAACTTCCTCAGTCCTTCAGCTTCTTGCTGCAGCATAGCTGACTGATGCCTTTCAGCTTGTAGCTGAGACTCAAGAAGCCAAAGTGATTCAGGCAGCGAGTTCAAAGAGCTTGTGCCAGTGGTAGTGGCCAGTAACTCGAACACTACATCAATGCAAGACTTTGGGTTTGTCTCACTGTCTACAAGATAGTTTTTATCACATTTCTTGGAGACCAACAGGGTTGTCTCACTATCTTGAACCTTATCTGCATTACTTTCTCTACCATTGCATAATGGGGTGCTCTTCTCCAATATTCTGTTCGCATTCTACAAGAGAAACAAGCAGACACATCACAGGCTTAGCATGTAGTATATGAAACTCATTTTGGTAAACCGATTCAGTAGTATGGTGGACAGGATAACAGCATGAAAAAAACATATATCTATGTACTATGGTCACTGTATTGTCCATATCATTCTAGTTTATGTTGCCAAATCAAGATAGAGACACAGTTCAAATCATATATTTTTAAGACACAACAGCATAGACAGAATATAAGTGTGGGAAACTACACAGAACTGGCAACACTTGTAATGTGCATGACATGAGAACATAACTGTTTATTCAACTGAAACTGAAATCAACATTGAGCAAGAAGTTAGAACAGCAATCCAGTTAAAGAAATAGGTTTAAAACATACCTGTTGTGTCATTGGAGTTTCAATTGGATCCTTCAAATTCGAAATTAGTTGGTATGAGTAAATACAGTGATGCAAGAGCAAAGGACTATAGACCATAGCTACGGAATCTAACCTACGAACAGTTGCTCTTCTGCTTTAAATGTGGAGTTTGGGTTCGCTGTGGTGGTCTTCATGCTTTGGGCACTGCAGTTGCTTTACAAACTGCTCGTGTGGGGGTACTCCATGGTGGACATGGTGCTGTGTCAACTAGAAGTGGGTTACTATCCGCTGGGGTTGGGGTTAGATGGGGTGTAGCTGGTTCTCTGTCCAATGGTGTAAGTGTACAATCTGGAAGTGTCTCGATTATGTGTGGTGGGGCTAGTTCGTGGGCCACTACAACCATGGTTCTATCTGCATCGATGGGTAGCACCGTCTTTTGTGAAGAACAGGTTTTTACTCCCTTAGATACTACCATCACCCCCTCCAATTCAAATGGCTGATAAACAAGAAAAGAAATTGAAAGTATAGACATTGTATGATAGACAGATGTGGTAATTCACATATATGTTGTCTAACCAAACAGGACAGCATGACACAATTTCACATATATGATGGCTAACTAAAAAGGATAGCATGACACAGTTTCAGATATATGATGGATAACTTAACAGGATATAATGGCATAATTCAACATATGATGAGTATCTAAACAGGATGACATGACAAAACTATATGATGCCTTTCTAAAATAGGTTGGGATGAAATAATTCACATACATGTTGTCTAAGTATACAGGATGGCATGATATAATTCATATAATTGATTGATATACTAAGCAGCTGGCACTCGCATGTATGATCTCTAAACTAAGCAGATGGCATTGAATATTGTGTATATGATGTCTAAACTAAGCAATGCAAGACACCATATGCATGATATGATAAATATAAACATTGCAAGTTAAGAGCATACACCTCAGGTGGGATATAGGACTGGTCATCTGTCTCTGAATCCTCCTCTGAGGAGCTACCTGTAACCATCGAGATATATGCTTCAACAGGTACCATTGCCTGCTCTGAAGACCTTGTTTTCACTCTAGATTTTTCCATAACCGGCTCAAATGGCTGATACACATGAAGAGTAGTTCAATATACACAGATTGTCGACAAATGGAATACGTAATATAAAAAAAGGATGGCATGAGATAATTCACATATATGATGCCTGGCTACATGGCGGTGCATAATTCACATATATGATAACTGGCTAAAAACATTGCATTGCGTAATTCACATATCTGATATAGAAAGCAATCAGGAGGCATTCACACAAAGCATGTCTAATCTAAGCAGATTGCATGGCAATGCAAGACACCATATGCATGATATGAGCAATATAACCCTGCCAAGTTAGAGCATACACCTCGGGGGGGAATACGACCGGTCATCTGTCTCTGAATCCTCCTCTGAGGAGCTATCTGTAACCAGCAAGAAATCTGCATCGACAGGTAGCACTGACTGCTCAGAAGACCTTGTTTTCACTCCAGATTTCCCATGACCGACTCAAATGGCTGATGCACAGGAAGAGTAGATGAATGTATAAACATTGTTGACAAATGGAATACATTATGAAAAAAATGGCACGATACAATTCACATATACGATGACTGGCTAAACAGGATGGCATTGCATGATTCACGTATATGATGCCTGGCTAAAGAAGATGGCATTGCATAATTCACATATACTCCCTCTGTTCCTAAATATTTGTCTTTTTAGAGATTTCAAATGGACTACCACATACGGATTTATATAGACATATTTTAGAGTGTAGATTCACTCATTTTGCTCCGTATGTAGTCACTTGTTGAAATCTCTAAAAAGACAAATATTTAGGAATGGTGGGAGTATGATATAGAAACCAAACAGGTGGCATTCACACAAAGCAAATCTAAACAAAGCTGATGACATATAAGATGTATAATGTAAGCAATGTGAGGCGCCATATGCATGATATGACCAACATCAGCATGCCAGGTTAGAGCAAACACCTCAGGGGGTAAATAGGAGTGGTCGGCTCCCTCTGAATCCCCCTCTGAACAATTATCTTCCTTTGGAATACAATCTGGAATGGGGGGAGGCCCACTTTGCCCACCATGGAGCGGCATCTGCATGACATTATATTCCCACGTAACGGTCTTCTCTTTTTCTCTACATGTTCAGTACGATTGTGTGCAATAACTGACATGCATAATAAAAAAAACATAGTTACATTATGTAAGGCCTAAGGGGTGCATGCAGAAATCAAGACTGATGGTAGCAAATGAGTGGATAGATCCAAAACTAATGATAGCAGGCAAATTATAGCTTCAGTTTAAAAAGATGGACGATGGATCATCTACTGTTTGTTGCCCACCCAACATGAACCACATAGAAGACCCCAGATGAACCAGATAGTAGACAGATACTATTTGTTGCTGCCTTGATATGTGCCCCACAGGCATTTTAAAACTCAAGTTTGAACATTAGTTTGGACCTAACTCGGAGTCTAAGAGGTGAACAGGACGAGAAAGTAGCAGGTAATAATAACCGATGTATAACGTAAGCAAACACGAAAGAGTGCGACCTCTCTTCCGGAACTATGTAGTCCTCAGGTTCATCTGCTCAGTCGATGATGGTAATGATGTTGGCGTGGCTGCCGGCAATGGGGAAGATGATCTGAGGCGGCGAAAGAAAGTCTGCAGGGGGAATCTCTGCTGCAGTGAACGCTTCCGTCGATGGTGCACCTCAGGTGGGGTGGATGACGGCACGGCAGGAGCAGGACATAACACACAGAGTTTTCTTTGACACCTATCTGAAAATGAAGTAAATCTTTAAGGGCTCCTTAGAATTGGAGGATTCTAAAAACGCAGGGATAGGAAAAACACAGGAATATGATAGGAATGCACGTGCAAAACAGAGCATTTGCAAACATAGGATTTCTGTCAACCTGGGTGTTTGTTTCAAATGAATTGGAAGAACACAGGAATGGAGAAACATGGTCAAATTAAAGTCAAACCGCATGAAAATGTAAAATAAGAATCTTATTATGCCAGTAATGCAATTAGTCCTGTTCTTCATGCATATTAATTTGAAAAGGACGTCCAAGTGGATATTAAAATTCCTACGTTTTTTCTTTGAAAGAGACACCAAAGGAAAAAAATATCCTCCAGTTTTGCTTTGCTCCATTCCTTCTAACCAAATGCACGAATAGTAGTACCATAGTAAAGTTTCCAATTCCTATGTTTTCCTTCACTTTTTCTTTGAACCAGTGGCGATTCTAGTAGGCAGTCTTCAACGGGCTGAAGCCTGCCCTCGAAATATTTTGTGAGCTTAGATTTGGTCCACATGAGTATCATATAATGGCTATCTTGCTAAACCGATTCAAATTGTGGTTCAAAAGAGCATTTAGTTTTCTCCCTGTTAACTTTGTGACCATAATTCATTTATTTCTAGATTTGCAACTGCTTTGAACCAAAGGATCCCTGAGGGATCGACATGAATGCAGAGTAAAAAAGTGATGCGATGAGTGTACAGCCTCTTTGGCATAGCGTTGTCAACCTCAGCATCATTGGGTTGGACGTGGAGGATGGTGATGCTGGTGTGACTGTCGGAGGCGGGGAAGAAGATCTGAGGCCTCTGGAGATGGCGCCGAGGGTACTGCTTCACTGTGATGGATGGTTCCGTCATTGGAGCAGCTCCGGTGAGGTGTACGACGGCGAGGCTGAAGCAGGACAAGACAGACAACGTTAATCTGAAGCGGGACTCTAATAGCATCTGCAATAGATGATGTAAAATACATCACCAAAAAGTGCTAGATGTAAAATGCATCAGCCGCGCCACGGCCGCTCCGACAGATGCTGTAAATACTATCTACTCTCAACTTAACTGAAGAAACTGAACTTTACAGTCGAAACTGAATTTTACTGTCGAAACCGATTGAACTAGTAGCAGAGCATTGCAATAGAAGTTTAGGGCATTCGAGCACTAGTAGTAGAGAAGCAGTGATCTAAATCAGCAGCCGCTCGAGCAGGGAACGCACTAGCAGAGAGCAACTCATGTAGTAGCACCGCGAGCGAGCGCTAAAGCAGCAACTCCTGTAGCTGCCGCAGGTCGTGCAGCAGCAGCGCGAGCGATAGCAAGAGCAGAGCAGAGCAGCAGCATGAATGAGAGCAAGAGCGGAGCATCAGCACGAACAAGAGCAAGAGCGGAGCAGTAGCGCGACCGACAGCAATAGCAGAGTAGAGCAGTAGCATGAACGAAAGCAAGAGCAGTGCAGCAGCGCGACCGACAGCAAGAAAAGAGCCGTAGCGCGAGCGAGAGCCGGAGCAGCAGTAGCTAGTGCTGGTGTGGAAATCACTGCCGAGGAAGCAACGACATGGGGGAGAGACGCCGTGGAGGAAGTGGCCGGCGACGGCGCCGTCGATGGAGACCCGCCATGGCTGCTCGGTATTGAGCACCGGCAGCCCCGTGAGATCGAATAAAAGATAAAATGCAGCGGTGAGTGCAGAACCTCCATGGTGGCGTCAAGTAGACCTCGGCTTCATCGGAGGAATTGGTGAGGGTGCTGTGGTTCCGGTGAGGCAGGTCATGACGGTGCTGTGGGGATGGATGTGGCGCGATAGACGAGGCGAACGTCGGGGCAGCTCCTTGGAGGTGGAGGACGGGGCGGCTGATCCGGCGGGACAACGAGATCGATGACGGATCCTCATCCGGTGCGGTGGATGAGGGACGTCGAGCTGTTGCTGTGGACGACGTCGTCGGGGAAGAGTCTCCGGCTGGGCGGCGGTCGGGAGGCCGACGGAGGAGCGTGGGGTTTCGCGGGTTTTGGCGGCCTCGGTGTACGAATGGGGGGCGAAGGGGAAGGTAGGGGGAGCCATGGCTTAGGGACGCGCTTGTCCGAAATGTGGGGTAAGTTACGAACGTACCCCCACCGGTTTTGACCACGCGACGTCGAGGCGGCATTTCCGGCTGAGGGGTAGAAGGGGGATTTCGCGTGTCTGGGCTGCGGGACCGATTTCGGATGAGGAGGGAGTTTTCGCGCGCGTCGAAGTTTCGGGATAACAAGGCGCGGCGCGGGTTCAAGAGGCGGGAGTTTTACAGCAGAAGAGACAAAAGATACTCGAGCTTGAAAATTTCGGGATAACAAGACGCGGATTCCATGTTCGGCAGAACAAACTTAACGTGTACAAAAAAAAACAATTCATACAAGACACAAGAGAGTCATGTCCCCTTTTACTATATTGCTATAAACGCCATTGAAAAAACTACAAGAAAATTGTAACGACCCGAGACC
This sequence comes from Thinopyrum elongatum, assembly GCA_011799875.1. Classification (NCBI taxonomy): domain Eukaryota; kingdom Viridiplantae; phylum Streptophyta; class Magnoliopsida; order Poales; family Poaceae; genus Thinopyrum; species Thinopyrum elongatum. The sequence goes on from CM022300.1 coordinate 233,838,685, forward strand.
GACACTCCAGATGCCTTCCATGTATTTGCGTTTCGCAGTGTGAATTGTTTGTTTGTTGCATTGCATCATGTCATCATGCCATTAATTTTGCAACCGTTTTAAAACTCGAATAAATTGCATGGATCTTTGATCCATTTCAATCGAGGGAAATCACATGGTGATTTCTCTTTATAACATATCCTCTCGATATTTAGGGAGCTATAATAAATATTCCATTAGTTTGGAATTAACCGCAACCCACTTGCAATTTAATTCTCATGCCTTTTGCTTCATGTTTGTTCTCCAAACTTTCTCCACAATTCTTTCTCCATTTATCGAGGCTCCTCCAAAATTCTCAACATTTTTGGACCTGCCGAATACCCACTTCTTTCTCACACACATTTGAATTGAATTCAAATGAAGTTGAATTCAACTTCATGCCCATGCTCACTTTCTATTTTTCTTGGATCAAGCTCATTTTTATGAGTCCGGGAAAATTATCCGCATGCTCAAATTCTTTCCCTAACCCTCTCTTTCTTTTTCTTCTCTCTAATTCTTTTCTGCTAAAGAATATGAGGGAGAGAGAAGAGAGTCCAGCCCAGCTGGGCCTCCCAGCAGCCCAGCAGCCGCACTAGTTGGCCCAAGGCCCACCTAAACCCTTCCTAACCCTAGCCCGATCGATCCCCTTGACCCCTCGCTCGCTACCCCTCTCTCTCGATCCCCTGGACTCTCCCTCGTCTCCCCCTCCAGCATCGCCACACACACACAACACGGAGAGGGCAGCTCCCAGTGCCCGATCTCCATGGTTGCGCCCGTTGCCGCCGGGACCCCGACGACGACGAGCACGACGCCCCTCCGCGCGACCCCTTCCTCTGCTTCTCCTTCCCACGCGCCGCCTCCATCTCCCTCGCGCCAGAAGCCTTGTCGCCGCTGCCGTCCCTCCACTCCTTCTCCAGCAAGGCTCCGCCTCCGTGCCCTCTGGCCTCTCTCTGCCCGACGCCTCAAGATCACCCATGGCTGCCGCCCCGTGCGTGCGTCGCTGCTCCGATGAGGCGCCGATCGGACCAACCACGCTCGAGCCATCAAGCTCCTCTCCAGCACGTGCCTTTGGCCCGTGCAGCGCCACCGCCTGAGTTGCTCCTACCGCCCGCCTCCACCTTGCGGCGGAGCCCAAGCACCCTCGCCGTGGGACCCCCTGTCGCGCCGCCCCAGCCATTCCTCTGCTCGCGAGCCCCACCATCCGCTGCCTTCTCTCGGGTTCTCCACCCCGCCGCCGAGCACCTGCGGCTCGAGTCACCTTCACGGACCCCTCGAGGCCCCCACAACCCCATGGCTCCAGTGGCCACCAGGAGCTGCACAATCACCGGCCCTCTGCGTTGACCGACCGAGACGTACCCGAACAGGAGCTCCGCTGCTGTGTCTCTTCGTCATTTCGTGAGCACAAGAATCACTGTCGCCAAGTTCATCTACAATGACCACACGGACCGCCAAGATCGACTTCGATCCATCAAGACCAGCGTGTTGCACATCAACATGAGTACGACCACGGACGGCTACTTCCAGATGGATTTCGTCAAGTTCAACGACCGAGCCAAGTACCTCTACACGACGACCCGTGTACGACTACGCGGATTCGCCAAGTACCACGACGCCCGGAGCCCTCGGATACGTCAAGTTCGGCTACCGTCGCATGAACCACTACTTCCACTACCGACTTGCGTGAACGACTACTACCCTCTACGAACTCGATCCGCTTCGAAATGCACGCTTCAAAGGTATAACCGCCGAGACGACGCCCATGAACGAATGCATGTGTTGGATGAGATGCTCGTGTTTGCACCGTGTCCGAGTTGTCATTGCACGTTCCTCCTTGTTTGTCATGCCGTTGACCCGTGGGAACCCGGTAATCGGGATCACCCCATCATCTTTTGCATGTTTCGTACATCCACACTTTCTTTTGCACCAACATCTCGACGAGTTGTCGGATCATCGGAATGTTGCCGTGGCACCATTTCCATTGTCGTTGCCATGACACCCCTTTCGTTCCGCCATGGTGACCAAATGCTTCATAACATGCTCATGTCTATATTTTCTTAAAATTGCATAAAACTTGTATATGTCATCCACATCATGATAACAACATTTAAAATGTTATAATTGTTGTTTACATCAAATTGCTAAATGACATGTGGGGATTTACCGGAATTGTTGTTTGTCGTTTACGGCCTCACTTAAACTTGCCTAGATAGATATTTTTATTATGCCTCACCTCTTGCCATGTTTAACAACATTTAATATTGTTGGGTACATAAACGGGAGAGAACTAAATAAATGAATGTGGTGTTTCGTCAATATGCAACCCATTGCATATTGAGATCCACTTAACTTGTAGTATTGTTTGTTGCCCTTAGCCATGCCATGCCTTATTTAAATGGACATGCATCACACTTGGTTGTGCATCATGCCATGTTTATGCTTGGTTGTTTACCATGTTGTTTGCTTCTTTTCGGTAATGTTGCGATTGTGAGGATCCGTTCGACTACGTTGGTTTGTCTACTTCATGGATTCGGTCTTCTTCCTAGTGGGATTTCAGGCAAGATGACTGTTACTCTGGATACCACTACTATCTTTGCCTTGCTAGTTGTCTCGATGTTATCGCTATGTCGCGCTACCTACCACCTGTTTATCAAGCCTCTCAAATTGCCATGATAGCCTCTAACCTTTTCCACCATCCTAGCAAACCGTTGTTTGGCTATGTTACCGCTTTGCTTAGCCCCTCTTATAGCGTTGCTAGTTGCAGGTGCAGTTGCAGGTTGTTCCATGTTGGGACATGGATATCATGGGGTGTCACAATATCTCTTATTTAATTAATGCATCTATATACTTGGTAAAGGGTGGAAGGCTCGGTCTTCTGTTTGGTGTTTTGTTTCACTCTTCCGCCCTAGTTTCCGTCATACCGGTGTTATGTTCCTTGATTTTGCGTTCCTAACACGGTCGGGGTTTATGGGCCCCCCTTGACAGTTCACTTTGAATAAAACTCTTTCATCATTTGCCTAATAACAACTAAAACTTGCATAGATACCGGCTAGCACCCGAGGACTCTTAATCTACAACCTGGGCCAGTGCTCCTTATGAGTGTTGGTCCAAAACGGGCGGCCTGGGGGCCACCACGGGGAAACTCGAGGTCTGGTTTACTCATAGCTTGTTCCATCCGATCGTGGCCTGAGACGAGATACGCGCGGCTCCTATCAGGGTGTCGGCACGTTGGGAGGTCTTGCTGGTTTTGTTTTACCATTGTCGAAATGTCTTGTGCACTGGGATTCCGAGTTTGATCGGGTTGTCCCCAAGATGGAGATTTGCCTCCGCTGATCATGAGAGTTTGTTATGGACTAAGTTGGGACACCCCTGCAGGGTTTGATCTTTTGAAAGTCGTGTCCGCGGTTATGTGGCAGATGGGAATTTTTAATATCCGGTTGTAGAGAACTTCACACCAAATCCGAATTAAAACACACCAACCGCGTGCATAACCGTGACTGTCTCTTTTCGAGCAAGTTCGGGAAGAGAACACGGTGGGGTTATGTATGACTCGTTAGTAGTTCAGGATCACTTTTTGATCATCACTAGTTTGCGACCGTTATGCGTAGTTTCTCTTCTTATTCTTGTACTCGTAAGTTAGCCACCATACAAATTCTTAGTGCTTGCTGCAGCTTCACCACGTATCCATTCCATACCCATTAAGCTTTGCTAGTCTTGATACCCATGGTAATGGGATTGCTGAGTCCTCGCGGCTCATAGATTACTACAACAACAGTTGTAGGTACAGGTAATGTGATGATCTGACGTGAGAGCGATGCTTGCGTGTTTTGGAGTTCTTCTTCTTCTTCGATCAAGGGATAGGTCCGGGTCGGGAGCCTGGGATTAGCAGGGTAGATGTCATTCTTCTTTTTCATTTGGTTTCATTCGTAGTCGGATCCTGCTCTTTTGTATGATGATTGCTATGTATTGATGAACTGTTGTATTCATATTGTAGCTTGTGGTGAGTGTAAGCCTTTATCTTGTATTCTCATCTATTCAGTACATGGTATGTTGTAATGATATCCATCTTGCTATGCACTCGAATTGCGATTGTGCTCCAATCATGAATTCATCACGTGATTGGGATAGAATCGCATCTTGGGCGCTACAAGTTGGTATCAGAGCCTTCCCGACCACAGGAGCCCCCTTGATTGATCGAACCGCTGCCGTTGTTGTGTCTAGAAGAAAACTATTTTGAGTCTAGTTATATATCAGAGAGTAGGAATTCTTTTTACTCCTTATCCCCTTCGTCGCTCTGGTGAGGACTCGTGACGTAGGTGTTTTCCCACTCTTCTATCCCTTTTCACTCAAAAAAAATTTAGGATCACGCGGGTATTGTTGGAATCATTGCGATATCGGTGTGACGGGAATTCTGTCTTGGTGCCTCCTGTCTGATTTGACTTCTTCCGGGGAGTTGAGCTCCAAGGGGTTCTTGTCACATTCGCTATCGTTTCAGTTCCGGAATACCAGAGGGCGCCGACATAAAAAATGCTTCTATACTCTTTGTGGTGAGAGTAGTTTGACGACACCCAGTACTGGGGAGAGCGATCAGATGTATTGCCACAGCTAGTATATCGGATGTTTTTCGAAGGTCTGAGGTACATGATTTCCGAGGTTTTCTTGGTTATGTGTTGACGGATGGATACTGTTGGAGTGTAGGGTTTGTTAGTTATGTGAGATATTTGTGCCTCCCTGTATCCCCAACACCAGATTGCATAACCAGAAAGTTTCAGGAGTTTTTGGGTGGGAATTCAAGTACTTAACCAGGATTTCTTTTCGACAGATGTATGAGTTGAGATTGGGGTCCAATGTCTAGTGGTTCGTTTTTCATGGTTGATTTACAGTGGTCGCGAGACGTCTTAAAGAATCCTTGGCTATGCTGGTTCGGGGACGTCTCATTTGTCATTCATAATGTCCGCTGTGCATCGTGCCTGTGGGGCCTCATCGCGAACACTTTGGACGAAATCTCTATCATATGTTTGTTCCGGCTTATTTTCCAAGCCAAATCCTTGGTTTTGTTTTGGTTGTGGTATTCGAGTTGCTTCGATGTCAAGTGTTGATCCATACCTTTCATAAATGGTGTTCTCATGTTTCTATGGGAGTGATAATCCTTTTGATCATGCGGAATGGTTATGTCATTTCTTTTCAACCAGCATGCTTCTCTTCAACTGGATCCAATCATTTCAACATTCGCAAGACCAATTCTAAGTTTTCTCAATGGTGTTCGTTCCATCCGTCCTAAGTTGCCTTTGTTTTCCCACCATCCCACCCTTTTCTTCAAGGACTCAGATTTCTTAATCAGGTATCCACTTTATTCATGCAAAGTCTCTTCATCCTTTTCTTTCAAGTTTCGATCCGGTGATTTCTCGTGAAGATGCTAAGGAAGCTTTAAGTTTATCATTCTTCATTCTCTTTCTTCTCCGGTGGACTAATTGCAAGCTTTCGGTGTTGATCATATCCCTTTCGTCTTTTCATATGCTTTCTCATGCCGGTGCACCTCTTATTTATCCACCTTTTTATTCATATCCGGAGTGCTGAAATATCTCAGAAGACTCGTGTTTTCATTCAAGATCCGTTCGTTCTATTTTGTGGTTGCTACCTCATTCAAGTCGTTCGAATCTTACCGGTGCAAACTCTCTTTCAAGCAATCATTTCAACGGTGTTTTTCTTGAGTGGGCCCTAACCCACAGGTCTTTTCCCAGGATCTTACATGACTCTTCTAATTTTTTCGGAGCTATTCTCAAATTCTTTTCAAAGTTTGACGTAAGAATGAATTCTCATCAGTCAATTGCCTTCTCCAAGATCGCTTTCAGATTCTTTTCATCTTTGGCTCAACATTAATATTCGTCATTGTTTCGGAGTGTCTCAACAATTTTTGGTGGTGTTCCTTGTCGTCATTCTCAACGTTGAAGACCTAAGAAGAGTTTTCCTCCAAATCTTGTCCGTTTTCTCGAAGATTCGTGGTTCTAGCTTCATGCCATCCTCACAATTGTCTTGATTGTGAGAATTATTTTCACACCCATCCGGAGCATTTTGTGGGTTCTTCCCATTTTATTCCTTCGAAGGCCATCATTTTAGAAGATTTATTCGTTCTCAACGTTCAGCTCTCATTCCCCAATTCTTCCGGTGCATCGTTCAAGTATTCTTTAGTTAGCTTGTCATCTCTTCATTCTCCTGTATCTAAATTCACTCAAGTATCTTTGTTTGTTTTCTAATTCTTACCGGCGAGGCATTCTTTTCTTTGTTCATTTTAAATTCTTATGGTGGTTCATTCAACATTCCTATTCCTTTATTATCGTATCATTTCATTCGTTCTTTCCAGTCCTACCAGTGCTTCGTTGAAGACTTTCCCAAGTTTGCGCTATATCTCTCTTAATCCTTTAAACAAGAATAAGTAGTATGCCAAATCCACTGTTTGTCATCAATTTAAATTGATGAAGGATATGCGTAATATAATTCTTATTCTTGTTTCATCCAGATGATAAATCCCTTCTTCCGGAGTTCGTTCATGATATCAATTTCTCGGTTCTAAGTTTTTCATCTTTTCTTTTCCGGAGTTCCAAGTTTCTTCATTCTATTGTCACGGAGCTCCATCTAAATCATGGCAAGGCTTCACCTTATTCTTTCAACTTCTCTTTCTTTCTATCATCCTTTTTTTTACCGGAGTTCTTAATGGAGGTTCTACATGGTGGTTCATCAAGGATTTAATTCATCCTTGAAGTGTTCAGTCAAGATTCTTGTTGGAGGAGCTCATATATTTTTCATCGTGCATTCCAAAGTGCAATTCTTTCTACCTTATCTTTGAGGTGTCGGTATGTCGTTCTTGACAATTTCCCTTCGTGTTTCATGATTCACTTGTTGTCAAGAATGAGGTATTTTAAATCCATCAATCTCTTCGTTGGAGTTACCTTGGTAAAGATTTCACCTAAAGCCTTCCCTAAGGAATGTTGCTATTATGGTGCTTATCAATGATCCAAGTTATCTCTTATCATCTTGGTGGAAGAAGTGTTTCATCTCTTCGGTGCTCTCAATCAAATCAATTGTTTCCGTTAGTGGCAGAATTGCACCTCAAATTTTGAGATGTTTTCCATAAGCCCATAACAAGCATATTCTTTTCGTTGTTGATTTTCCAACAACTCCGTTCAAGCCATTCTCCTAAGGATGCTTTTCATATTCAATTGTGGTGGAGGTTGTCATTTTCTTCTCCGTTCTTTTCTTTCCAACGACCTACCTTCTATTCTTTTGGTCAGGAGGCATTGTGATGTTGCTCTCTTCGACCCATCATCTTGTGTTGTCAAGATCATGTTCTTTTATTGCTTGTCCAGTTAACCGGAGTGTTGCATCCTATTTTCAAGCTCTTTCCATCTTATCAAGTTCCTTCTCTTTCTACCGAAGCGCTGCCCAAATTCTCTTGTATACCTTGCTTCTCATTTTAACCGGAGTGGTTCCAAAATCTGCCTTGCCCTTTGAGCTCTTGGTTTTCCTCCTTGTTCCTCTTGTCCAACGGAGTGTTTTAAATTTCATTCATCTCCGTCGTGTCATTTCTTCAAGCTTTGCAACCTCTCAAGGTCCATGGTTTCACTCATTTGTTGAAGAAGCAACTTTGTTTTACCTCTTGCTCTTCCGCTTCTCTCCGGTGCCATCCCTAGATCTCGGGACGAGATCTCTTGTAAGTGGAGGAGAGTTGTAACGACCCGAGACCGACGCTCCAGATGCCTTCCATGTATTTGCGTTTCGCAGTGTGAATTGTTTGTTTGTTGCATTGCATCATGTCATCATGCCATTAATTTTGCAACCGTTTTAAAACTCGAATAAATTGCATGGATCTTTGATCCATTTAAATCAAGGGAATTCACATGGTGATTTCTCTTTATAACATATCCTCTCGATATTTAGGGAGCTATAATAAATATTCCATTAGTTTGGAATTAACCGCAACCCACTTGCAATTTAATTCTCATGCCTTTTGCTTCATGTTTGTTCTCCAAACTTTCTCCATAATTCTTTCTCCATTTATCGAGGCTCCTCCAAAATTCTCAACATTTTTGACCTGCCGAATACCCACTTCTTTCTCACACACATTTGAATTAAATTCAAATGAAGTTGAATTCAACTTCACGCCCATGCTCACTTTCTATTTTTCTTGGATCAAGCTCATTTTTATGAGCCCGGGAAAATTATCCGCATGCTCAAATTCTTTCCCTAACCCTCTCTTTCTTTTTCTTCTCTCTAATTCTTTTCTGCTAAAGAATATGACGGAGAGAGAAGAGAGTCCAGCCCAGTTGGGCCTCCCAGCAGCCGCACCAGTTGGCCCAAGGCCCACCTAAACCCTTCCTAACCCTAGCTCGATCGATCCCCATGACCCCTCGCTGGCTAGCCCTCTCTCTCGATCCCCTGGCCTCTCCCTCATCTCCCTCCAGCGCCACCACACACACAACACGGAGAGGGTAGCTACCAGTGCCCGATCTCCATGGTTGTGCCCGTTGCCGCCGGGACCCCGACGACGACGAGCACGACGCCCCTCCGCGCGACCCCTTCCTCTGCTTCTCCTTCCCACGCGCCGCCTCCTTCTCCCTCGCGCCCGAAGCCTTGTCTCCGCTGCCGTCCCTCCACTCCTCCAGCAAGGCTCCGCCTCCGCGCCCTCTGGCCTCTCTCTCCCCGACGCCTCAAGATCGCCCATGGCCGCCGCCCCGTGCTTCCGTCGCCGCTTCGACGAGGCGCCGATCGGACCAACCATGACAGCGCCATCAAGCTCCTCTCCAGCACGCGCATTTGGCCCGTGCAACGCCACCGCCTGAGTTGCTCCTGCCGCCCGCCTCCACCTTGCGGCGGAGCCCAAGCACCCTCGCAGTGGGACCCCCTGTCGCGCCGCCCCAGCTGTTCCTCTGCTCGCGAGCCCCACCATCCGCTGCCTCCTCTCGGGTTCTCCACCCCGCCGCCGAGCACCTGCGGCTCGAGTCACCTCCACGGACCCCTCGAGGCCCCCACAACCCCACGGCTCCAGTGGCCACCAGGAGCTGCACAATCACCTGCCCTCTTCGTTTACCGACCGCAACGTCCCCGAACAGGAGCTCTGCTGCTGTGTCTCTTCGCCGTTTCGTGAGCACAAGAATCACTGTCGCCAAGTTCATCTACGGTGACCACACGGACCGCCAAGAAAGACTACGATCCATCAAGACCAGCGTGTTGCACGTCAACATGAGTACGACCGCGGACGGCTACTTCCAGATGGATTTCATCAAGTTCAACGACCGAGCCAAGTACCTCTACACGACGACCCGTGTACGACAACGCGGATTCGCCAAGTACCACGACGCCCGGAGCCCTCGAATACGTCAAGTTCGGCTACCGTCGCATGAACCACTACTTCCACTACCGACTTCCGTGAACGACTACTACCATCTACGAACTCGATCCGCTTCGAAATGCACGCTTCGAAGGTATAACCACCGAGACGACGCCCATGGACGAATGCATGTGTTAGATGAGATGCTCGTGTTTGCACCGTGTCCGAGTTGTCATTGCACGTTCCTCCTTGTTTGCCATGCTGTCGACTCGTGGGAACCCGGTAACCGGGATCACCCCACCATCTTTTGCATGTTCCGTACATCCACACTTTCTTTTGCACCGACATCTCGACGAGTTGTCGGATCATCGGAATGTTGCCGTGCAACCATTTTTGTTGTCGTTGCCGTGGCACCCCTTTCGTTCCGCCATGGTGACCAAATGCCTCATAACATGCTCGTGTCTACATTTTCTTAAAATTGCATAAAACTTGCATATGTCATCCGCATCATAATAACAACATTTAAAATGTTTAAAATTGTTGGTTGCATCAAATTGCTAAATGACATGTGGGGATTTACCGGAATTGTTGTTTGTCATTTCCGGCCTCACTTAAACTTGCCTAGATAGGTAGTTTTATTATGCCTCACCTCTTGCCATGTTTAACAACATTTAATATTGTTGGGTTCATAAACGGGAGAGAACTGAATAAATGAATGTGGTGTTTCATCAATATGCAACTCGTTGCATATTGAGCTCCACTTAACTTGTAGTATTGTTTGTTGCCCTTTGCCATGCCATGCCTTATTTAAATGGACATGCATCATACTTGGTTGTGCATCATGCCATGTTTATGCTTGGTTGTTTACCATGTTGTTTGCTTCTTTCCGGTTGTTCTTCCTTTTGATAGTTCCGGTTACGTTGCGATTGTGAGGATCCATTCGACTACGTTGGTTCGTCTACTTCATGGATTCGGTCTTCTTCCTAGTGGGATTTCAGGCAAGATGACTGTTACTCTGGATACCACTACTATCTTTGCCTTGCTAGTTGTCTCGATTCTATCGCTATGTCGCGCTACCTACCACCTGTTTATCAAGCCTCCCAAATTGCCATGATAGCCTCTAACCTTTTCCACCATCCTAGCAAACCGTTGTTTGGCTATGTTACCGCTTTGCTCAGCCCCTCTTATAGCGTTGCTAGTTGCAGATGCAGTTGCAGGTTGTTCCATGTTGGGACATGGATATCATGGGGTACCACAATATCTCTTATTTAATTAATGCATCTATATACTTGGTAAAGCGTGGAAGGCTCGGCCTTTTGCTTGGTGTTTTTATTTCACTCTTGCCGCCCTAGTTTCCGTCATATCGGTGTTATGTTCCTTGATTTTGCGTTCCTAACACGGTCGGGGTTTATGGGCCCCCCTTGACAGTTCACTTTGAATAAAACTCTTCCAGCAAGGCCCAACTTTGGTTTTATCATTTGCCTAATAACAACTAAAACTTGCATAGATACCGGCTAGCACCCGAGGACTCTTAATCTACAACCCGGGCCAGTGCTCCTCATGAGTGTTGGTCCAAAACGGGCGGCCTGCAGGGTCACCACGGGGAAATTCGAGGTTTGGTTTTACTCGTAGCTTGTCCCATCCGATCGTGGCCTGAGACGAGATACGCGCGGTTCCCTATCAGGGTGTCGGCACGTCGGGAGGTCTTGCTGGTTTTGTTTTACCAGTGTCGAAATGTCTTGTGCACCGGGATTCTGAGTTTGATCGGGTTGTCCCCAAGATGGAGATTTGCCTCCGTTGATCATGAGAGTTTGTCACGGACTAAGCTGGGACATCCCTGCAGGGTTTGATCTTTCGAAGACCGTGCCCGCGGTTATGTGGCAGATCCGAATTTTTAATATCCGGTTGTAGAGAACTTCACACCAGATCCGAATTAAAACACACTAACCGCGTGTGTAACCGTGACTATCTCTTTTCGAGCAAGTTCGGGAAGAGAACACGGTGGGGTTATGTATGACTCGTAAGTAGTTCAGGATCACTTTTTTATCATCACTAGTTTGCAACCGTTATGCGTAGTTTCTCTTCTTATTCTTGTACTCGTAAGTTAGCCACCATACAAATGCTTAGTGCTTGCTGCAGCCTCACCACTTATCCATTACATACCCATTAAGCTTTGCTAGTCTTGATACCCATGGTAATGGGATTGCTGAGTCCTTGCGGCTCACAGATTACTACAACAACAGTTGTAGGTACAGATAATGCGATGATCTGACGTGAGAGTGATGCTTGCTTGTTTTGGAGTTCTTCTGCTTCTTCTTCTTCGATCAAGGGATAGGTTCCGGGTCAGGAGCCTGGGATTAGCAGGGTGGATGTCGTTCTTCTTTTTCGTTTGGTTTCATTCGTAGTCGGATCTTGCTCTTCTGTATGATGATTGCTATGTATTGATGAACTGTTCTATTCATGTTGTAGCTTGTGGCGAGTGTAAGCCTTTATCTTGTATTCTCATCTATTCAGTACATGGTATGTTGTAATGATATCCACCTTGCTATGCACTCGAAATGTGATTGTGCCCCAATCATGAATTCATCACGTGATTGGGATAGAATCGCATCTTGGGCGCTACAAAAATGTAAACAAAATCGGGAGAACAAGATTAGCCTGTACAGTACCAAATCAATTCGCACTTCCCTCAACAACAACAAATAACAAATCAATTCCCACCACAAGAAAGAGTCATGTCCCTTTTTATATGATTACAAATGCCAGGATCTCGAATTTCAATTTTTGAATCCACGTTATGTTGAATTCGAATATATCGTTAGGTGATCTTGCGGTTTAAAATGGATGTAGTCCTACATTTTGATCTTCCATCTTATATGAACATTTTACTCCACCCTATGGATATATATATTGTCGTCTACCATATGGACTAAATTTGAATCAATTTTCCTTATTTGATTACGTTTGTTGTCAAGTTATATCATCATTTAAATATTATCTTGATAACAGAAAACATGCATATAGTAGTAATCATATTTCAATATGTACTACATGACCATACGATCTCGAATTCAAATATTTGTATCCATTTTATGTTGAATTCAAATCACAGTACATTGGTCTAGGTAGCGAGATGTTCAGGATAATCTAAACCCTGTTTTCATATGTATAAATTTTGGCCGAATTGGGACAAGTTTTGGTATAAGCTTCTTGCAAACCGGAGATTCTCTCAAGAAGCCTCGTGGTTCCGAGAGGGAATGTGTCACCTTTGTGTGTGAAACGATATACGCTGCCTCCCCCCTGATTTTCTTTACAGAGGCAACATAGAACTATATGAGTGCCCTGTTAAATTTTGGAATTATTCCGGGTTCGTTTGGCCTTTTTATACATTAATTGAGTTTATGGTCATTTAATGTGCACAATTCAAATTTGAACTACAAGCACATGCTCCAGTGCACCAAAGTTGGTTGAAAAATCACATGTGTCTCCTCCGGTAAATTTCTAGGTCCCATGCAAGAAATGGGAATGAAATTCAAACATCTGGGCGTCGTGGCTCGGCCGGAAACATTGAGAAACTTGGTTTTTTAATTCCTGTCAATTCAAAACACGCATGAAAATCATGAAACTTGGCTTGGTGTCATGACATGGCACCAACATGCTGTGGTAATTTTGTTGTCCGATTTGCGAAGGCGCACACATTAACAATCAACAAAGTCATTTTGGAACAAGTGCTGTCATGTTACAATCGGAAACACAAGTATTATTGAAACCATGGGCGTTCTACTTACCATTTACGTGCCGCCACGCATCCCCTTTTTTATTGGCTAGGAGGCACCGTGCGGGGTAGCTATTTGAGTACGGGAGGCGTGCGATCAGACCCCTGCGCGTGCTTATCGGGAGGAGAGCCCTTTGACCTCCATCTGCCGCCCACCTCTCTCTCAAGGTCTCCATTAATGGCGCCCGAGCCCTATTTAATGGCGTGTCTATGCCTCACTCGACTGAGATTTAAGAGAGAAAAAAGAAAATCTGAAAAGAAAATTTTGCACGGATCTTGATGTAAGATCCGACGGACCTATATAGCATCTACTGCGACTTATAGCAAGACTGATGAATATATAAGGACGAAGACAGTGGATAATAATTGTCTTACATATTTAGGAAGATAATTAAAAAAGCCACATGCGGCTACGCCTGAAATACACAAGGGCAAAAGAAGAAGGAAGACGCATACAACGATCTGGCTCGCTGATCTCTACTTTCATGATGCGCTGTAGGTCGCGGAGACTAGTTCTCGCGGCGAGCGGCGATGATCTCTTTCATCAGTATCATGTCCTTAATACGCTGCTTGGCAGCATCCACGGATTCCTCCACCAGCCTTTCGCGCTTAATGCGGAGCATGGCATTCTCGTCCATAAGTTTCTTGACGATGATGCCCGTCCTCTTCCACAAGGCAGTGGTCTCCTCCGCCTGCTTCGCCCTTCCGGCGATCTTCGCCCTCAGCAGGTCGCGCTCAGTGCGGAGCTTTGCCTTGTCCTCCCTAGTCCCCGGATGACGGCGGTAGCATTTTCAAATGAGGCATTCATCTCATCCTGCAACTTCATCCAGCCGGAGATCCGACCCATCAGGCCATCGAGCGTAGCGCGCATGCGCCTGTGAGAGTCCTCGCCTGCCCGCGAGACATTTTCCCAGGCCGCCGCGGTGTGGGACGACCTCCCTACTACATTCGCGGTGTGGCGGGACATCTCGGCTGCTTCCGCGGCGCGGCCGGACCAGTCTGCTGCATCGACGGTGCGACGGGACCTTTGTGCTGCTTCGGCGGTGTGGCGGGACCTCTGTGCTACTACGGCGGCGCGGCGGGACATGTCGGTTGCTACGGCGGCGAGGCGGGACATCTCTCATGCTTCCGCTTCCATGCTCGCCTCCCCCTGGTAGTAATCTCTTGACCCAGAACTCATGCGGGCCATGGCAGACGCAAGGGAACGACGATGAAAGACTTGTTTGTTTTTGTGGATGAGGAGTTGAGGAGGAATGTGCAGTCATCTTGGAGTAGAGTATTTATAACCGAGTACTAATACGCTCCAAAGTGGGAAACCGTTTAGGTTTTGATCGGTGTGAATAGGTTTGCAATTAAATATAGCGTGGTAGTAATTTGGAATGTGACGAGACGCAAGCTCAAAATTTATTGACAGTACTAGTTTTGAAGTGCGGCACTATTCCCGGATGGTGTAACGTGGGCACGCGTTCTCGGCCGTGGTGTAGCAGTTTTGTAATATGCCACGGTACTTCTTTTTCTACTGCTGTGTACGTGCAATAACTGGCACCGTCGGATACATATCTCACGGTTATTGGGGCTTTCACCAGGAATAGCCTCGTGGCGAGCTATAGACTAGTATTTTTTTCACACGCATTACATCGACACATATCATCTCTCTCCCTCTTCCCCACGCACACACCTTAGTCTCTCGGGACTTCTCGCACGCACCATCTCTAGCTCCCTAGGTCGATGCCACCCACATACACTTGTACTCTGAGTTTAGTACGTTATACACGAAGAGAAGAGGTGCACGCACGCACTCATCCTCTCTCACACACGCATTTGTAGCTACGAATTGTAGTGTTCTCAACCATCTGATTAGCTCTATCATTGGTTCCCGTTGCTCCTTGGCCTTGAGATTGAGAAGTTTAAAACGCGGAGGCTAAGCTGGAGGCGAATTGTTTTGGTTAATGTGTTGGCCGCACACGGCACCAACACGACATGAGCTTTGTCTGCCTGGTGCGCAGTCGGGTGAGTACTACTAGTAGTAGTACTACTTTGATGTGTTGCATCAACTCGCAGAAGTATCTAACACTTCCTCAACAAACAAGCATATAAGCAGCTTATACTTCTTACCCAAAGGATCTTTATATCCAACAGACACAAAATATCCGTTCCACTGTTGGAAATTACTTTAACTGCTAATCTGATGTCGAAGTAATTGCTGCATCGCCACCAAAATCCACCATCTCTTAAGCTAAAGTAGACCGAGCTAACCCCTATATTAGCATATTACTAAGATAAATAGAAGGCACTGTAGAATCATTTAGGAGGTGAGCTTGTCAATCTGAATGTGGAGGGACACCATCCTCGACAACCCAGCCCCGGCCAGCAGCTTGGGCAGAACTGTGAAGAAGGTCAGCTCCTGCACGGCGACGGCGCTGGGATCCTTGCTGCTTGTCACCTCGATTTCCACCTTGACGGCGTCAGTCCTGCCTTTGGCCTCCCTCGGCAGGCCGTTCGCCCACAGCTTGGCCGCGTAGTGTGGTGGTGGGGACGGCCCCGCTCTGATGCAGATGACCGACACGGCGGTAGGCGCGCCGACGTCGAGCACGCCGCCGACCAAGCAAAACGTGCGGCCGTCCTCCTCCGCGAACAGCAAGAGCCACGGCTCCGACACTGGCACTTGCAGCTAGAGCACCTTGCAGTACTGGATCCTGTGCACGGGCATGGGATGCACGGTGCTGATGTGGTGGGGGAGCCCCGGCGGCAGGCCTTCGTAGCCGCAGACGGGCACGAGGCATTTGCAGGGCGTGAGCGGACACACGCTCTGGTGATCGGCGAGCTTCTGGTAAGTGATGTAGATCCCACAGCCTTCGTGCGGGCACTCCACCCACATCGAGGAAAGGACGGCCTCCATCACCGTGTTCCGCACATTGAAGCCGCCGCCTCGCTCGCACTTCTGGCACTGCCGCTGGTTCCCGGGGCGCTCACCGCGGTAGTCCGTGCAGGCCAGGTGCCCTCCCTTGTACTGCACAAATCAATCGAACATCACATCAATCAAGAAACCTGCACCTTGCTCGATCAGCCGAACGGACGAGGTGTATTCGAACCTCATACACTGGAGGCTTCAAGGGGTGGAGGCACAAGGGGCAGTGGAGCAAGGTGAGGTCCATAGAGACCATAGAGAGCTCCATCGTCGGGTCCTATTTCGTCGGCATGATCTCGCTCTCCTCGTGCACCACCATCTCTCGCTTTAGGGCCGGGGCATTAGAAAGTTTTACCATCACATATTCATACTACTTCAAGGTGCATTAAATCAACACATGCAAGTATCAAAAGAAAAATCACGGCATGCATGCATGCGTTGTAATTAATGCATCGGTAAACGCAAATTATTGAAATATATCGAGTGCACTACTTCGATGTGTCGCGTCAACTCCTACAACAAGGAGAAATTTGATTACAATGCCCTCTCCCTCGCCCATGAGCGTGCTGGCTCGCAGGACTAGAGAAGTTTTCGTTACACGCTCTCCCTCCCGCACGCGGCGGACATGCACCAGTCCATTCGGTATCAGATGGCCAGAAGCATACTAGTAGTACTCCACTGTAGTAGTACCATCATTGTTCGACTTCCTGAAGAGGCGAAGAGCCAAGCGCAACCCGAATGCTCGTGTGGCAGTTTCATGTGTATAGGGGAGGTAGTATAGTAACATAGTCTAGGATAGCGTGTACCGTGCCTCTAAGCTTAAAATCGTTGGAGTCGGCTCCATGCTATGAGGCCATCTCGAAGCATTTTTTTTGATTAAAATAATCTTCTGGCCCTACCTGTCATCCTAGTTATTGTAGTTTGCACGTTGATCTGGTCAAGAGAGGAATATATATTTTAATTTGTGGTGGGGTAAATGTTAGAGGTTGCAGCAAATATTGTACAATGTGTGTCTTTTAGCCAAGTTTAGAGGCAAGCATGTGGGGCCCGTGCTATGATGTGTTGCGTCAACTCATACAACATGGAGAAGCTTGATTACTAGTAGTACGCCCTCTCCCTCGCCCATGCACGCGGTGGCTCGCAGACGAGGAGAGGCTTTTGCTTTTACTACTCCTACAACAAGCTCTCCCTCGCCCACGCGGTGGACGGGACATGCAGCAGTTGATTCGATACTGTAGAAGTAGTAACATCATTGTTCGAATTCTCGAAGAGGCGAAGAGCCAAGCACAACCCGAACGTGGCAGTTGCTAGTAACATGCTTTTGTTACTAGTCCATGTTACTACCTTCATAATGGGTAGTAACATATGGATGGTAACATACAAGCCTTCATTAATTGAGACATAGACTCATTTTACCTCGGGGTGTGTTATGTTACAGTAACATATTATGTTACCACAAGCATCTCTCCCCTCATTAACTCCATGCCACATAACCAAATTTGTCTTACTCCCACTATGACTAGCCTTAATAGTATAGCCCTGTAAACCGGAAAGGAGGGACTACTCCCTCCGTTCCTAAATATTTGTCTTTCTAGAGATTTCAACAAGTGACTACACCGTAAATGAGTACATACGGAGCAAAATGAGTGAATCTACACCGTAAATAAATGACTACCACATATGGATGTATATATAGACATATTTTAGAGTGTAGATTCACTCATTTTGCTCCGTATGTAGTCACTCATTGAAATCTCTAGAAAGACAAATATTTAGGAATGGAGGGAGTATGTATTAAGTTCTCTCGTTTTCCTCTCCGCCTTGGTCGCGGTGCACAATATTGAGTATACTACTACTGACTAAACTCTTTTTGACACGCATTTACATTGATACGGCTTGAATGCCAACGAGGGAGAGGGTAGCGGTTCCCGAAACATTGAACGGTCAATGATGCCTCCGCTTTCAATTAGCATGCAGAGGTAAGTAATTGGAGAAGTAGAATGGAGCCAGCACGATGTGAATGCAACGCAGTTTGGACTCTCATATAAAGGCGCCCCACCACTCCAATCCATCTACTCCTAGTCTCTGCGCAACACTGCCCACTCCAATCCAAGACCAAGACCAAGTGACCAGAAACCACAAGCACCCATGGCATCGATGGACGCGAGTGGCAGTCGGCTGTGCCGGATCGTCCAAGACGCCGTCTTGCATCACCGCACCGCGCAGCATTTCCAGATGGTGTTGGCGACCGCCAGCATCATAGCCCTCGTCGACGCCGGCTTCGCCTCTCGCATGTGCGAGATGATGGTCGGCTCCATCCGCAAGTTCACCGCCGTCAAGAAGCGCGCGGACGACCTTGCTGTACTGCTCTAGTCCGAGCGCCCAGGCTCCTCGTTGCCTGCCACCCTCATCGGCCTCCAAGGTGATGAACTCTTTGAAGCACTGGTGGCCCTGCAGCTGCCGAAGGTCGCGACGAAGAATGTGCACCTCGAGGCCGCACTAGCTGCGCAGCGCCTCGCCATGCAAGAAACCGTCGACCTGCACATCCACGTCTACGAGGAAATCGTCTACTTAGGCCACTACAAGTCCAGCGAGGACAGAAAGATGTTGGCCTTCTTCCAACGACTGGAATCTTTGGACGCCATTGTTCAGAAGCACGTCGACCTGGCCACGAAAGCCGCTGCTACTTAGCCGCCGTTCGGTGGGCCGGTGCCCTGAGTCGAGGAGGTGGACGTCGTCGATGGATGCATCTTTCTTCTTGCCTCATATAAGCAGCACTGCATCGCCTCGTGGCCTTAATGTTTTATTAGTGTATGGCATTTTTATTCCAGTCATAAATAACATGTGTGATACCTTGCTCTTATTTGGCGTTAATTATATGTAGTATCATTCGTCCTGGTGTACTACCTAGGTCCTGGTTTATTAGTCCCTTTTGTAAATTGTGCTAAATTTTGACCAAAGATTTAACTGACAAAATGTTAGTGCATGTCAACAAAAATTATATCATTTGATATGTATTTGAACATAGTTTTCAATGATATAATTTTGGTGACATGCATGAACCTTTTGTTAGTCAAATTTATGGTCAAAATTTGGCACAGATTATGATGGGGAGCAATAAACCAGGACGGAGGTAGACTAGTCCGTCACCATCGTGTTTTGTGTCTAATTTTGACTTCAGCGACCCAACCTACATGGAGGGAGTACTGTATATATTAGCGCGACAACCAAACTTATATATTCAAAACTGAGCATTACTACATGTCATGAGTTCAAAACGAGAAAGTGGAACAAGTACAGCATGCCCGTGCCGTTCGCGCCGCACCACCACACGGTCTGTCCGGCACGCCTCTCAAGCTAGGGAACGCTTGTTGTCTTAGCATTTTCACTGTCAGGTGGGACCGCAGTTGAGCAAACCGACTATCGGCAAATCCCCACCCCGCCCACCGCACGTCGGCTGAGTTAGAATTGGAAGAGAGAAACGAGGGAGAAGAGCTAGCTGTAGCACGGACGCTGTTGTCAGATGGGACTCATGTTGATAGAATAGGAGTACTGAGTACTCGTACCTCTTTTTTTGAGGGAAAAAGTAGTCGTACGTCTAGTACCACTAGTTGGGTGCGTGCGACCTATACCTGTCATCACTTTAGGTCTCCTTTTCGTTCACCTCCTTTTCGAACCGCAGCTACGCTTCATAGTACATATTTTTTTCATGCATTTATCCTCCTATATGTACTCCTAGGCTATTTCCACGTGCTTCCGTTCGCCGACATGTGGGACATAGAGCATCTGGGTCATAGTGCATGCACGACTCGGAGCATATGCAACCATGTCGGCGTACTTTACATTTCAGACCTCACGAATTATATGCAAACCCCCCGCAGAAGAATAAATAAATAAATGAATTACTACATGCAAACCAGATTATTTTCATAGAAACCGGAGCACGTTCATTAAATTTTGGACATAACACATTTACTCCCTCCGTTTTTATTTAGTCCGCGTATTCGCTTTTGTAAAAGTCAAGCATTGTAAACTTTGATAAAGTTTATAAACAAAAATATTAACATATACAATAATAAATCAATACCATTAGATTCATCATTGAATGTACTTTCACATCATTTTGATTTTTTATGATAAATATTTATATTTTTTCTATAAACTTGGTCAAACTTTACAAAGTTTGACTTCAGTCAAACCTAATATGCAGAGTAAATAAAAACGGAGGGAGTATAAAAAACGACTGGACCTAAACCAGTCTATGGGCCTCTTTGATTCGCAGGATACTGAAAACACAGGAATGGGGAAAGTATGATGGCGATGAACCGAGAGGAGGAGGAAGAGGAGGAGTATTGTACATGCTAGAGACTGGACTGTAGCACAGTGTTTTTTATGGCCATATCACCACATTGTTTTCTATGGCCTATCGCTTGCTGGTTCACTGGGCTGCCATGGTTCGCACTCCTCCGACGTGAGTAGTACTAGTATATACACTATATATACTACATGATTCTTTGCTCCTTCTTACTTTGTCGACATGTGGCAGAGCCAGCATCCGGGTCGACGTGTCATGCACCAGATTAGAGTGGGGAATGGAAGGGGGGCATAACCTCGGTCGTAGCACCAGTAATTAATGACTAGTGAGTAGTCATATCACAAGACCCCATCTTTCCAGCAGTAACGCGCCGTCAAATCAAACAGCCCTACCTTTCCAGCAGTAAGTAGAATCCGCTACTCCCTCACCCTCCTCGCCTCTCTGTCAAACCGGCTACGCAAAAACTGCCGCGCGTACTGCCCGGGAAAAGCCCCGCCCTCAACTTTTAACTACTCATAGTATAATTTTGTATCGATGAATTGTGCTACTTCTTGAGCTTGCGTTAGTTTTTCCCTTGAAGAGGAAAGGGTGATGCAACAAAGTAGAGATACGTATTTCCCTCAGTTAGAGAACAAAGGTATCAATCCAGTAGGAGACAACGCACAAATCACCTAGCACCTGCACAAACAATCAAACAACTTGCACCCAACACGATAAAGGGGTTGTCAATCCCTTCACGGTTACTTGCAAAAGTGAGATCTGATAGAGATAGGTAAAACTAAACAAAAGAAAAAGTAAATATTTTTGGGTTTTTTGGTTTATAGATCTAAAAATAAAAGATTGCAAAATAGTAGATTGGAAAGTAATATGATGGAAAATAGTAGATTGAAAACTTATATGATGGAAAATAGACCCGGGGGCCATAGGTTTCACTAGAGGCTTCTCTCAAGATAGCAAATAATACGGTGGGTGAGCAAATTACTGTCGAGCAATTGATAGAAAAGCGCAAAGTTATGACAATATCCAAGGCAATGATTATGAAATATAGGCATCATGTTCGTGTCAAGTAGATCGAAATGATTCTGCATCTACTACTATTACTCCACACATTGACTGACTCCTGCCTGCATCTAGAGTATTAAGTTCATGAAGAACAGAGTAACGCATTAAGTAAGATGACATGATGTAGAGGAATAAACTCAAGCAATATGATGTAAACCACATCTTTTTATCCTCGATGGCAACAATACAATACATGCCTTGCAGCCCCTACTGTCACTGGGAAAGGACACCGCAAGATTGAACCCAAAGCTAAGCACTTCTCCCATTGCAAGAAAAACCAATCTAGTTGGCCAAACCAAACCGATAATTCGAAGAGAATTACAAAGATATCAAATCATGCATATAAGAATTCAGAGAAGATTCAAATAATATTCATAGATAAGCTGATCATAAATCCACAATTCATCAGATCTCGACAAACACACCGCAAAAGAATATTACATCGGATAGATCTCCAAGAACAACGAGGAGAACATGGTATTGAGAATCAAAGAGAGAGAAGAAGCCATCTAGCTACTAGCTATGGACCCGTAGGTCTGAGGTAAACTACTCATGCTTCATCGGAAGGGCAATAGAGTTGATGTAGAAGCCCTCCGTGATCGAATCCCCCTCCGGCAGGGTGCCGGAAAAGGTCCCTAGATGGGATCTCACGGGTACAAAAGGTTGCGGCGGTGGAAAAGTCTTTTCGTGGATGCTTCTGGTGGTTTGGGAACATATGTGAATATATAGGCGAAAGAATTAGGTCAGGGGAGTCACGGGGGGCCCACAAGGCTGGGGGAGCGCCCTACCCCGTAGGTGCGCCCTCCACCCTTGTGGCCGCCTCGTGGCTCCTCCGACTTCATCTCCGAGTCTCCTGGGTGTCTTCTGGTCCAAGAAAAATCATCGCGAAGGTTTTATTCCGTTTGGACTCCGTTTGGTATTCCTTTCCCACGAAGCTAAAAAACAAGGAAAAAACATAAACTGGCACCAGGCTCTAGGTTAATAGGTTAGTCCAAAAAATAATATAAAATAGCATATTAATGCATATAAACATCCAAAACAGATAATATAATAGCATGGAACAATAAAAAATTATAGATACGTTGGAGACGTATCAAGCATCCCCAAGCTTAATTCCTGCTCGTCCTCGAGTATGTAAATGATAAAAACAGAATTTTTTATGTGGAATGCTACCTAATATATTTATCCATGTAATTTTATTTATTGTGGCATGAATGTTCAGATCCATAAGATTCAAAAACAAAAGTTTAATATTGACATAAAAACAATAATACTTCAAGCATATTAACAAGGCAATTATGTCTTCTCAAAATAACATGGCCAAAGAAAGCTTATCCCTACAAAATCATATAGTTTGGCTATGCTCCATCTTCATCACACAAAATATTCAAATCATGCACAACCCCGATGACAAGCCAAGCAATTGTTTCATACTTTTAATGTTCTCAAACCTTTTCAACTTTCACGCAATACATGAGCGTGAGCCATGGACATAGCACTATAGGTGGAATAGAATATGGTGGTTGTGGAGAAGACAAAAAAGAAGGAGATAGTCTCACATCAACTAGGCGTATTAACGGGCTATGGAGATGCCCATCAATAGATATCAATGTGAGTGAGTAGGGATTGCCATGCAATGGATGCACTAGAGCTATAAGTGTATGAAAGCTCAAAAGAAAACTAAGTGGGTGTGCATCCAACTTGCTTGCTCATGAAGACCTAGGGCAATTTGAGGAAGCCAGTCGTTGGAATATACAAGCCAAGTTCTATAATGAAAATTTCCCACTAGTATATGACAGTGACAAAATAGGAGACTCTCCATCATGAAGATCATGGTGCTACTTGAAGCACAAGTGTGGAAAAAGGATAGTAGCATTGCCCCTTCTCTCTTTTTCTCTCATTTTTTTCTTTTCTTTTTCTCTTTTTTTTGCTTGGCCTCTTTTTTTTATTTCCTCACATGGGACAATGCTCTAATAATGAAGATCATCACACTTTTATTTACTTACAACTCAAGAATTACAACTCGATACTTAGAACAAAATATGACTATATGAATGCCTCCAGCGGTGTACCGGAATGTGCAATGAATCAAGAGTGACATGTATGAAAGAATTATGAAAAATGGCTTTGCCACAAATACGATGTCAACTACATGATCATGCAAAGCAATATGACAATGATGAAGCGTGTCATAATAAAACGGAACGGTGGAAAGTTGCATGGCAATATATCTCAGAATGGCTCTGGAAATGCCATAATAGGTAGGTATGGTGGCTGTTTTGAGGAAGGTATATGGTGGGTGTATGGTACCGGCGAAAGTTGCGCGGCACTAGAGAGGCTAGCAATGGTGGAAGGGTGAGAGTGCGTATTATCCATGGACTCAACATTAGTCATAAAGAACTCATATACTTATTGCAAAAATCTATTAGTCATCGAAACAAAGTACTACGCGCATGCTCCTAGGGGGATAGATTGGTAGGAAAAGACCATCGCTCGTCCCTGACCGCCACTCATAAGGAAGACAATCAAAAAATATCTCATGCTCCAACTTCGTTACATAACGGTTCACCATACGTGCATGCTACGGGACTCACAAACCTTAACACAAGTATTTATCCAATTCACAATTACTCACTAGCATGGCTCTAATACTGATAGAGGCGAGGGTGTCCCGATCTTTCGATGAGATGATAGCTATCGTTTTTGGTGGAGTAGACTTTGACGATCCGACTACGAACGTGCGAGGACGTCGCGCCTTAGCAATCGCTAAACCAACTCCGAGAGGTTATTGACCACGCCGGAGCACAGTCAACCTGACCACGAGGGTCTATCTCCTGCAAGCAAACGAAGAACAAGCAAGAAACTAAGATTTGCAATCTGGATATTGCGAATATAAGATGAAAGCTTTATTGATCAAGGTGGGGTTCTGTGACGTCTTGGTCTGGTCGTTGAACACAAACGAAGTACGCGAAGTTGCAGCTATGACGAACTTTTAATCTAAACAAAACCCAAAGTCTAAACGGTGCCCTAAGGGCTGTATATATGGAGGAAGAGGAGGGGATTTCGTGGTCCTTGAAGGAGGGGTCCGAAACCAACCCTATCTCTTGTTTCCCCACACATACGGACTCTAAAAACAGCCTATACTCAAGTATTTTGAAATTACATGGGCCTGGCCCAATAATAAGGTGACGCAGCACCTATAATAGCCTCTGGACGAAATTTATGAAGTGACATCTTGTATATTTCGTCCAAGGCTTCCTGCACTCATTATGGTGGCTTCAAAGTCCTGAAATCATCACTTGTAACTCCGTTCTTGTTCCCCTTGTGCATGCCATCATCTCCATGCTTGAACTTGCTCCAAGGTTCCTCTTTCTTGTCCAAGCTAGGCACTTCATTTGTAAGCAAAACAAATGTATCCAATTTAGGCAGCATCATATTCTCATGAACTTTAGAATCATTACCAAGAAACGAAAGTACCTGATATTTTAATTGGCGTGCGCGAGCTCTAGTAATTGGTCCAGTATGTATAGAAGCAGGGGTTGTGGGTGTAACAATGGTATTGATGTCCTCATCATCCTCCCCTTCTTGAAATGAAGTCGTCCTCGACAGAAGCTCATCTTCCTCACCCAAATAAGGCTTCAGATCTGCAATGTTAAAAGTGGGACTAACCCCAAAATCTGCAGGCAGCTCAAGTTTATATGCATTATCATTTATTTTCTCTAACACCTTAAAAGGACCATCAGCACGTGGCATTAGCTTTGATTTGCGCAAATCAGGAAATCTATCCTTACGCAAATGTAACCAAACAAGATCTCCAGGTGCAAACACAACATGTTTTCTACCCTTATCTCCAGCAAGTTTATATTTAGCATTCATACGCTCAATGTTCTCCTTAGTTAACTCATGCATTTTTAAGATCAATTCAGCACGTTGTTTAGCATCAAAATTAACCTTCTCCGAAGATGGAAGAGGCAACAAATCAATTGGTGCACGTGGAAGGAAACCATACACAATTTCAAAAGGACACATCTTAGTAGTAGAATGCAATGAACGATTATAAGCAAATTCAATATGAGGCAAGCATTCTTCCCACATTTTCTTGTTATTCTTCAAAACAGCCCTAAGCATAGTAGACAATGTTCTATTGACTACTTCAGTTTGTCCATCAGTTTGGGGGTGACATGTAGTACTAAAAAGCAGTTTAGTCCCCAACTTAGCCCATAAACATCTCCAAAAGTGGCTAAGAAATTTAGTATCACGATCTGAAACAATAGTATTTGGCACACCATGCAAGCGTATAATTTCACGAAAGAACAAATCAGCAACATTAACAGCATCATCGCTTTTATGACATGGTATAAAGTGTGCCATTTTCGAGAACCTATCCACGACAACAAATATGCTATCCCTCCCCTTCTTTGTTCGAGGTAAACCTAAAACAAAGTCCATAGATATATCCTCCCAAGGAACACTAGGTACAGGCAAAGGCATATATAAACCATGAGGATTGAGTCGTGACTTAGCTTTTTGACATGTAGTGCAGCGATCAACAAAACGCTCAACATCCCGTCTCATCTTTGGCCAAAAGAAATGTGTAGCAAGTATATCCTCCGTCTTCTTCACGCCAAAGTGTCCCATTAATCCTCCTCCATGCGCCTCCTGCAACAACAAAAGACGAACGGAGCTAGCTGGAATGCATAGCTTGTTAGCACGAAACACAAATCCATCGTTAACGACGAACTTGTTCCATGTTCTCCCTTCCTTACAATTCTGCAATACATCTTTAAATTCAGCATCATGCACATATTGATCTTTGATGGTCTCCAAACCAAATATTTTAAAGTCAAGTTGTGAAAGCATAGTATAACGACGAGACAATGCATCAGCAATAACATTTTCTTTACCCTTCTTGTGTTTAATGACATAAGGGAAAGTCTCAATAAATTCAACCCATTTAGCATGTCTACGGTTCAGTTTTGCTTGACTTTTAATGTGTTTCAAAGATTCATGATCAGAATGTATAACAAATTCTTTGGGCCATAAATAATGTTGCCATGTTTCTAAGGTCCGAACAAGAGCATATAATTCTTTATCATAAGTAGAATAGTTCAGACTAGGCCCACTCAATTTTTCAGAAAAGTATGCAACAGGTTTGCCATCTTGTAATAAAACACCTCCTAATCCAATTCCACTAGCATCACATTCAAGCTCAAAAGTCTTCTTAAAATCAGGAAGTTGGAGTAAAGGAGCATGTGTCAACTTATCTTTCAATACCGTGAAGGCTTCTTCCTGTGAGGTACCCCAAACAAAAGGCACATCCTTCTTTGTAAGCTCATTGAGAGGTGCAGCAATGGTGCTGAAATCTCTCACAAAACGCCTATAGAAACCAGCGAGTCCAAGAAAACTCCTCACTTGAGTGACCGTTTTGGGCTGTGGCCAACTCTCAATAGCTTCAATCTTGGCTTTATCAACTTCAATTCCCTGTGGAGTAACAACATAGCCAAGAAAAGATACTCGGTCGGTGCAAAAGGTGCACTTCCCAAGGTTACCAAACAAACGTGCATCACGTAAAGCAATAAAAACAGCACGTAAATGTTCCAAATGTTCCTCCAAAGATCTGCTATAAATCAGTATATCATCAAAATAGACTACCACAAATCGTCAAATGAAAGCACGTAAAACTTCGTTCATTAATCTCATGAAAGTACTAGGTGCATTAGTTAACCCAAAAGGCATGACTAACCACTCATATAATCCAAACTTTGTTTTAAATGCTGTTTTCCATTCATCCCCCAATTTCATACGAATTTGATGGTATCCACTACGCAAATCAACTTTGGAGAATATTGTAGAGCCACTCAATTCATCAAGCATATCATCTAGTCTAGGAATAGGATGACGATAACGAATAGTAATATTATTAATGCCTCTACAATCAACACACATACGCGATGTACCATCCTTTTTCGGCACTAGAATAATAGGAACAGCACAAGGACTAAGGGATTCGCGTATATAACCTTTGTCGAGCAACTCCTGGACTTGACGCATAATCTCCTTCGTCTCCTCTGGATTAGTACGGTATGGTGCATGGTTGGGTAGCGATGCACCGGGAATTAAGTCAATCTGATGCTCAATCCCTCGAATAGGTGGTAATCCCGGAGGCACATCTTGTGGAAAGACGTCGGCGAACTCCTGCAAAATGTTAGTAACAGCAGGAGGCAAAGAGGAAGGCATGTCCTCGAATGAAAATAATGCCTCTTTGCACACAAAAGCATAGCAAACAGATTTGCTGAAATCTAGATCATCAATATCAGATTTGGTGGCAAGTAAACATGCACTTTTCAATTTAATTTCAGAAGCAACACTAGATGGTTTATTATGAGGATTCATTTGTTGCTCAAATTATTTTGCCACAATCTGATTTTCACTCTTATTTTGCTCCTGTTTTTCCTTACTAGCTCTATTAATATCATCTTTCAAAATAGAATCAGGAGACATAGGAAGCAAAGTAATATGTTTATCCTTATGAACAAGAGTATACTGATTGTTTCTACCATGGTGTACAGAACTTTTATCAAATTGCCATGGTCTACCAAGTAATAAGGAACATGCTTGCATGGGTACCACATCACAATCAACAAAATCAGCATACGTAGAGATACTAAAATGCACACGAACAATACGTGTTACCTTAACCTTGCCGCTGTTGTTGAACCATTGGATATAGTAAGGATGTGGATGTGGTCTTGTGGTGAGAGAGAGCTTCTCCACCATCTCCATGCTAGCCAAGTTGTTGCAGCTCCCTCCATCTATGATGACGCGAACAGAACGTTCCTTCACAACTCCCTTTGTATGGAACAAATTATGCCTCTAATTTTGCTCAGCTTTTGTGACCTGCACACTCAAAACACGTTGAGCAACTAAACATTCATACCTGTCAGCGTCTTCAGGAGCCATGTATTGCGTCTCTTGTTCAGAATCATCTCCACCGTGTTCTTCACGTGTAATGAGAGCCAAAGTCTCCTCATCATAGTCACTAGTGGACTCATACCCACCATCCTCGGTAGCAATCATCACACGCTGAGATTTGCATTCTCTCGCATAATGACCTCTTCCCTTACAACGACGACAAATAATATCACTTGTATGCCCTGTTGATGCCATGGAAGAAGAAGAACTCTGTGCAGGCCCGGTAGGTGTGCTCTTGGGAGATAGTGGTGGTTGTGCCTGCTTCCTTGTATCACGGCTGGAGGTGGCAGCTGATGGAGGTGTCGGTGCAATAGAATGTGTGGATGTAGAGGATGCACGCGGTGTCCATGATGAAGGTCGACCTGCAGAAAAGTTAGTCCGCGCCAATGCCTGTCGATCCTGCACTTCACGTTCAGCTTTACAAGCAAGATGGAATAAATGAGTGATATTATTATACTCCTTATACTCTAGAATGGTCTGAATCTCTATATTTAATCCACCCATAAAACGTGCAAGCATAGCTTCATTCTCCTCAACAATACCACATCTAATCATGCCAGTTTGTAATTCCTGATAATATTCTTCTACAGAATTTTTTCCTTGTCTTAAGCGCTGCAATTTTTGAAGTAATTCACGTTGATAATATGGTGGAACCCAATGAGTACGCATAGCAGTTTTCAAAGCAGCCCAAGTAGTTGGAATAGGATATAATCTACAATGTTCAGACCACCATACACATGCAAAACTAGTAAAAGCACAAACAGCAGCAGCAACACGTCTCTCCTCGGGATATTGTAAACATGTAAAACGTTGTTCAGTTTCTAACTCCCAAGTAAGATATATATCAGGAACATATCTACCCTCAAATGGTGGAATATTCAATTTCAGTTTAGGAAGATGGTCATGATCTCGTACCTGAGCTGGTAATGCAGCCCTACCATTGCGATTATTTGCATGTGGACGACCTGGTGGTGGTGGTTGCACGTAGTTCTGATTTTGATCAACCTCATCCTCGTAATCGCCCGCATAATCGTCCTCCTCAGCGGCAGCAGGAGCCATAGAAGCATCAACAGTAGGTGCAGCGGCACCAGAAGTTTGACCAGGCTCAAGGGGAACGTGCTGTGCTCGTCCCACTTGATTTGGAAGGCGACGTTGTTGTTGTTGTAGAGGTGTGACAGGTGCAGCCGGCGGTGGTTGTGGAAGACACGCGAGCAATTCATTAAACTTGTTATCGAGCTTTGTTTCGAACGTCTTCTCAATTCCGTTTATCTTCTCCATGGCCTCTTCAAATCTGTTTAGCACATCTTGCACCTGTCCACTCATCATTTGCTGAAATTTATCATGTAGCTGTTTGTTCGTCATGTTCTCCCAATCAGTCTCATCGGCTTGTGATCCTGCCATGGTTAGCAGCAATAGAAACACACAAGAATATGATCCTATAGACTACTGGGAAGTGGTGGTGGTGGTGTATCACAAAACCGTCAAGCGAATCTCAAATGCTTACCAGTTCTTACCCAGCAGCAGGTGGTGATCGGCAACCGTTGTAGTCAAAACTCTTAAAGATTGGACAGAGCAGCAGGTGGTTTTTTTTTCGAATCCTACTCAGGCAAGGAAACACGAATCGGAAAATAGATGGGTCTCGAAAACAAATCTAATATAAAAAGAACTCGGATTGGTGGTGGATATATGGTGGTAGAATATGGCTGCGGTGATGGTATATGGCAGCGGTGGTAGGATATGGCAGCGGTGGTGGTATATGGCAGCGGTGGTGGTATATGGTGCGGCGGCGGCGTGACAAACTGTGACAGAACTCAAAACTCTAAGGACTAGATGCTAAGACCAGCAACTAGACACGACGATGCAACCGCAAATTCAACAAAGCAAAAACCCTAAAAAGATTATGCAAAGGCTCAGACTGGTTCGGATATGATGAACTAACCCTAATTTTTTTTTTGGCTTTTTCGTGGACTGTAGGTATGAAGAACAGACTCGATCTAAACTACGAAAAACTGTAAAATCTCACCGAGCAACCTGGAAATCTGATACCACTTGATAGAGGCGAGGGTGTCCCGATCTTTCGATGAGATGATAGCTATCGTTTTTGGTGGAGTAGACTTTGAAGAGGAAAGGGTGATGCAGCAAAGTAGAGATAAGTATTTCCCTCAGTTAGAGAACCAAGGTATCAATCCAGTAGGAGACAATGCACAAATCACCTAGCACCTGCACAAACAATCAAACAACTTGCACCCAACGCGATAAAGGGGTTGTCAATCCCTTCACGGTTACTTGCAAAAGTGAGATCTGATAGAGATAGGTAAAACTAAACAAAAGATAAAGTAAATATTTTTGGGTTTTTTGGTTTATAGATCTGAAGATAGAAGATTGCAAAATAGTAGATTGGAAAGTAATATGATGGAAAATAGTAGATCAGAAACTTATATGATGGAAAATAGACCCGGGGGCCATAGGTTTCACTAGAGGCTTCTCTCAAGATAGCAAATAATACGGTGGGTGAACAAATTACTGTCGAGCAATTGATAGAAAAGTGCAAAGTTATGACGATATCCAAGGCAATGATTATGAAATATAGGCATCACGTCCGTGTCAAGTAGACCGACTCCTGCCTGCATCTACTACTATTACTCCACACATCGACCGACCCCTGCCTGCATCTAGAGTATTAAGTTCATGAAGAACAGAGTAACGCATTAAGTAAGATGATATGTTGTAGAGGAATAAACTCAAGCAATATGATGTAAACCCCATCTGTTTATCCTCGATGGCAACAATACAATACATGCCTTGCAGCCCCTACTGTCACTGGGAAAGGACACCGCAAGATTGAACCCAAAGCTAAGCACTTCTCCCATTGCAAGAAAAACCAATCTAGTTGGCCAAACCAAACCGATAATTCGAAGAGAATTACAAAGATATCAAATCATGCATATAAGAATTCAGAGAAGATTCAAATAATATTCATAGATAAGCTGATCATAAATCCATAATTCATCGGATCTCGACAAACACACCGCAAAAGAATATTACATCAGATAGATCTCCAAGAACAACGAGGAGAACATGGTATTGAGAATCAAAGAGAGAGAAGAAGCCATCTAGCTACTAGCTATGGACCCGTAGGTCTGAGGTAAACTACTCACGCTTCATCGGAAGGGCAATAGAGTTGATGTAGAAGCCCTCCGTGATCAAATCCCCCTTCGGCAGGGTGCCGGAAAAGGTCCCTAGATGGGATCTCACGGGTACAGAAGGTTGCGGCGGTGGAAAAGTCTTTTCGTGGATGCTTCTGGTGGTTTGGGAACATATGTGAATATATAGGTGAAAGAATTAGGTCAGGGGAGTCACGAGGGGCCCACAAGGCAGGGGGAGCGCCCTACCCCCTAGGCGCGCCCTCCACCCTTGTGGCCGCCTCGTGGCTCCTCCGACTTCATCTCCAAGTCTCCTGGGTGTCTTCTGGTCCAAGAAAAATCATCGCGAAGGTTTTATTCCGTTTGAACTCCGTTTGGTATTCCTTTCCCACGAAGCTAAAAAACAAGGAAAAACAGAAACTGGCACTGGGCTCTAGGTTAATAGGTTAGTCCCAAAAATAATATAAAATAGCATATTAATGCATATAAAACATCCAAAACAGATAATATAATAGCATGGAACAATAAAAAATTATAGATACGTTGGAGACGTATCAAATTGCGCCATGGAGCAGAAAACTAAAAGAAAAGGTGGTACATGTAAACAAATACAGTTCAAGCTCTAGCCAGCGATTCGGAATGTAAACCGTGCATGTGTTTATACGTATAGGTTACTTCAAAGTATTGAGTCCATTGATGCAATGTGGTCAAATTGTACCATCGATATCTCAAAGCCAAAATAGGTCGAGCTTGTTCGTTCTATATAAATTGTACTGTATGTTTATTCACCCGTGGGGTTGTTCAATGAATGGAGGGCCGGGGAGCACAAGTGAATACTACTACTAGTAAGTAGGAGTAGTACAGTTAGTCACGTCAAATAGAGAGTTTCTTTTCTTTAACGCCACGTACACAAATTGGAACGCTTGTTGTGGAGAGAAAAAGATAATCACTCCACTATATATATATATAGGAAGGGGCCTAAGCGCTTGCTTTACTAGGGTTGCTCTCTTCATTCTCTCATCCTCTCCAGATCTAAACAAGACAGCGGTAGCGACATTTTCTCTCTGCTCACCACTGGTCACAGATTCGGCCGGATCCCTTCGGCCGGTGTGTGTAGGGGACTAGGTGCATCATTCACGCGGTCATCGGCGTCGAGGGAGGAAACTCACAGCTGCCGGCGGGTCCCGATCCTCTCCCCGTGTCATTCTCTTCGACACAGCGCCGGCTCGGGAGGTCCTCCGACCCTTCTTCCTCCCTGCCGTATTGTGCGCAGATCCGACCTGCCGCCGGCCTCCTAGCCACATCACGACGACCCTCAGGTATAAGTTCCTTCGAAAACGGCCTTGCTCTACTGCCCCAGCTCCCCACATGTCTGCATGTGGAAAATTTTCTACTTCCATCAGCTCTTCCAAAGCCACCTAAAATTTTAGTATTATTAGAGGTAAAGCTAGTTCATGCAGTCGAATCTAGGACTTGGTTCAAACAACGAAGAAAGGGGGGGAAGTTGTAGCATGAATCTAGGACTTGATTCAAAGAGGAAATAACAGGGGGAAAGTAGTAGAGACTGGATACCCAACCGGTCTCTTGGTTGAAAAGGGAAATAAAGGGAAAAGGCAGTACAAACTGGATGAGGAACAGACCTATTATTGGTTGAAAAAAGGATAGAAAGTGGCGGCTGGTGGACAAGTCAACAAAGTATGTCCAGGATTAGATTTGCTGCCCTCACATAGTAAAAGGTATCTAGGATTAGATTTGCTGCCCTCACAGAGTATGAACAAACTCGGCATCACCACTTTATGCCTCCTTGTAGGTACATTGTGTTGATGCGTCCACTATCGCATGTCCTTATACCAACTTTTTGATGTTGTTAATGTAAGGGCGCATGTAAAATGAAGCAATCACACTGTTACCGTAAGGACATGTCTAACCAGTGTTATTATTAATCTAATGCCTCCAGTAATATGATGCAATTAAACTGTGTTACAAATGGTACTCCTGCTGTTTTCCCCAGTATGATAAGTAAGTTGCTTCTTTACGCTGCTGAGTGTCGTGGTGTCCCCACTGTCCCATGCCCTTAAACCAACTCTTTAGCTGATGTTGATCTACTGTATCTGGTAAACAAGCAATGCCACCTTAATGTTGCTCAATTTTAGTGCAACAACTAAAGAAAAACCTGTCAGCTCATGAGAGCAAGTACTTCTTGCTAGCTGCATGATGCAATCTTTGCTTCATTTCAGGCAGACTGCAGAAAAAGGTCGCATGAATTGAATCATCCGAGTGGATCTGCAGGTTCACCACATCGAGTCATGGCGGCATAAGGCCCCTCTCTCAGTTATGGTTCCCATGACCGGGTATGTTCCTTTTTGTTGATTTTGACTGCATCCAGCTAGTGATCTTGTGCTACAGTTTTGGCACTGCCACTGCCACTGATAAAATGAAGTAATAATACATTTAAAATAGAGCTACTGTCTTAGCTACCATTTCATTTCCAATGTAGATAGCTTGCAGAAGACCTATCCGGCAGAATCAAGTCCATGTGCACTGCATCAATCACATAGCTGCACTGAACTAGTTGAGTCCATCACGCCTACCGTTGAGGTGGCGCGGGCCACCTCTCTAACTGGCGGGCGCCACAATTTTAGTTGAACTGCACAAAAAAGTGATTGAAATGAGTCGGCACTCCTCCTTCTACTGCCACATTGAGGTGTTAATGGATGTCAACGAATCATCTTCATGGCAAGATACGGGGACATGAAGAATAACTTGATCTCCCAAAGTCATCTCACACAGGTCAGTACTGTCCTTTATCAACATGATTGTGCTTTTTCATACTGTGCTAACGTTGTATTTTTTAATAAAGCTATTCTATCGCAATCTTTTCTCATTTTGGAAATAAAGTTGCTTTAACTAGTGCCAATATTATAGTAATCATGCTCTTTCTTATCTATGCAAACAGGAATACTCAACTACAGATGTTGTGATGGTCAAAAGCATTCACCCAGGGTTGTATGACACGGCTAGCCAAGATGGATTTAATCATGAGATTCACTTTATCCAAAGGCTCTAAAGTGCCATGCGTGTGTGCAAGGTGGAAAGATATATTTCAGGACGTTGATTGATGATTACACTAGATTCTGCTATGTGTATTTGTTAAATACTGAGGATGAGGCTCTATACACACAACATCAAAATCTAGAAGGCCCTCTTGTGCATATATTGGAAGTGGTAGTGCCACCAGTGATGCAGAATATTTCAGCTGCCAATGTTTGACCTGTGTGGCCTTAAAAAGGACTGGTTTCAATGTTTAAGCAAATCCTTGGATCAAATTGCTTACATGAAGCATCAATCAATTTTTATTTATTTGTTCACATTCTCACAAAGTTTGAGTTGTACACTTACGATTGGCTTTGAGCTGTGAATCATTGAGATGTGTAGGCATCTTTGTTGTATTTATTATTATTTGAATCTAATGGGTTGGTTCTGAATCTTGCAAGCTGGGAATCATTGTGATGTGTAGGCATCTTTGTTTTACTTACTATTTGAATCATATTGGTTGGTTCTGAATCTTGCAAGCTGGGAAACATGGCATGATGATGCAGAGGACAGCAACCATAACTAGCTGTTCAAACTTGGTAGTATTGTCTGTGTGAAAGTGTGGCAAATGAGCTGATCATTTGCGTTCTGAGAATAATAATTCTAATTGATGTGCATGTTGATCCTGTGGCACTGATAGAACGAGCCAATGCTTTGGTTGTTTTAAGAATAAATTTTAATTAAAGCTAATAAAATTTATGTAAAGTGACCACTAACACTTGCTATTACAGTACTAATACAGACCCGCTCGTGAACCCGAGGGGGCATGTTCTGCCGGGCGTGCAGCGGGCGAGGGAGGTGTAGTAACTGTTGTCGCCTGTACACACTCAGTTTACTGTTGGATGCAGTTCCCCAAGAGCTGAAAAACGAACTGCCGGCGCCACGTACCCACTCGTTCACCGGTGATTGCAGTTCCCCAAGATTAAAAAAATGAACTGCTGCTGCGGCGGTGCCGCCCCCCAGTACCCCAGTACACACCAATCGTCTTCATCCCCCTGCCCCCAATCCCCACAAACGGGAACTGCCACATCAAATCTGCGTGAGAAGAGACTCCAATGGCGATCCGAGGGGTGAGCCTGCTGGATATGGACTTCAGCAAGGAGTTCACCTTTGAGTTCGCCGTTCAGACCCATGGCAGCACCAAGTTGAATGTGATGTGCACCAATGATCCGAACTCGGTGAAGCTCTGCCTCGCCAAGTTTAAGCAATACACACAGGAGGAGAAAGCACAAGGTCGCGGGACTAGGCCTTGTGCCCATCCATTCGTCTCCTGACAGGGACCAGCGGATCGCCGTCGCCCAAGTATGCGTGCGGGACGAGGTTCTTGTCTACCATTGTTGTAGGGACACCAGAGGTTTTGGAGCATCTAGTGCAACAAGCTTGTCGACATCCAGAAGCAATACAAGATCATCAGCAACGGGCAGGAGAAGGACTCCGTGGTTGACCTTGCCGCGACCATCATTGACCCCTACTACGCCAACATGAAAGAAGATGTCAATACCAAGAACCTGAACACGTGGGAGGTACCTCTGAATCTAGCCGACATAACCTAGGCGGCCAAGGACACATACGCATGCTACGACATGTAAAGGCGGATCTTGGACATGAGGGCGTGTCTGCTTCCCGTAACCGATGAGTACACGGACAGCCGCAGCGTCATGATCAAGCGTGCCAGGAAGGTCTAGATGATGTACCTTATCTGTTTAAGCACCTTTATCATCTGAGTGTTTCATGCATTAGCCTATGCGTCGTAATTATCTGTTTTGTCCGAAATAATTCGTCTAAGAACCCATTAACCTGTTTGCTTTTTTTAGTGGCTATTTAATTATGTATGTAACTAGTTCACTGGGCTGCCGTGCTTTGAATCTCCTTCCTCCCAACATATTCCCCTTCTTAGGTGGACCCAGCAGGTCTCGTACACAGACATCTGGGACCAACCACCTATCCATTTGTATTTCTTTATTTTGTTCAATCTTTCGTCCTCTTCCTACAGCGGCTGGTGGTGCTGCCGCGCACGCCTCGGTGACCCATCCTAGCCTATGGCGCTGGCCAGGCCATCCCTCTACTCCCACACATTCTCCGGCGGCGGTAGCTCCACCGGCCCACCCTGCACCTGAACAAGTCAACTCTCGTACTCCCCTCCGCCTGCGTCTTCCCCAGCTCCGGTTCGTTCGGTCCGAGGTCTCGATGTCGTCCTCCGCCTTGGTGCTCTCGCCGCGTGGCCGCCGTCTGTCGTTCCCAACATGGTCAACAAAACAAGAGGAATCGGGAGACAACTGTTCGTCGAGAGGCTGACAGTCCCGGGCCCACCAAGTCCATTGCCTAGGTTTATTATTTCACATGCGCAGCCCACGACATGCAGACACAGTTGATCCAGCTGGTTTCAACTTTTTTTTTGGGTCCAGCAGGTATCAAGCGGCCTCTGGGCCTCCCAGCCTAGCTTGTCTATAACATCAGTAGCCCAAGTTATGTTTGTTTTTTCAAGACGACGCACAGCTCAGTTCTATTTTTCTATAAGAATGCAAAACTGAACCTATGTTTTCCCTTCTATAATAGTATATATATTTATATATATATTTATATTTGTATCTTATTTTATTTCATATATATAATAGAAACAACATAAGGTTCCGTTAAACCTGTCGTTTGTCCAACCATTGTATAGACCTTCCCAATTCCTTTATTTTTCGTTTTTATTAATCCTATATCTGAATTTTCTCCCACTTCCTTTTTCGATGTAATTTGAGTTTTCTCCCAGTACTTTTCCCTAGAACCAACTCAACTGTCCCACGTCTAGCCTAAAAAGTAATAATACCCCACATCCTATTAACTCATCAAATTAAAATGATATTTTATTTCGTAAATCGAAAGTTCTTACAAAATAATAATAATAATTGTTTATATATAACTTCGCAAGTTAACTCCTAGTGATTGCGTACATAAGCTTGCAAAAAGATTTTACTGACCAATGCAGTAATAGACGTGCAATCATGTGTTTATGTTTTTATAACATTTCTCCGTCCAGCCCAACATGATATTTTCACCCAGCCCAGCAAGTCCGCGGATTTTGAGAAAAATGCAAATGGGCTTTAAGTTCTAACATAATATATAAACGGGCTGCATAGACGCTACATCATTGTTTCACCCAACCCACCAAATGGACTAAAAAAACAAATGGACTGGCTGACATGTGGACCAGTAGGTCGAAGCCTAAGCACTTTCACAAAAAATAAACATACAAAGGTCAAAGCCTAAGCAAGGCGTTGGATTTACATCCAACGGCCGGCATTCTTCATCAATCTCTCGTCTTCTTCCCCCAGCGCTGCCGGGACTGCCTGCTCCAGCCTCCGGCGTCCAGCGGCGCTGTTTTGCACGCCTCACAGCGAAATGCTACCCCACCGACGGCCAGGCCATCCCTCCACTCCTCCGCACCTCCTGTTATTCTTTGTCGAGTGTAGGCCCACCCCGCACCCGAACAAGTCAAGTTTCCCACTCCTCTCTGTCTGCGACTCCACTACCGCGTCTTCCCCATCTCTGGGGCATTCCATTCTGGGGCCTCTCCGTCGTCCACTGGCCTTGGTGCGCTCTGCACGGTGTGGTCAACGTGGTCAACAAACGAGAGTCATCGAAAGATGACTGTATGTGGAGAGGCTGATAGTGGGGACGCACCATGCCCATGGACGCATGCATGCAACTGCATCCTTTTTACCCTGAAAAATAATGTTTTCTCCCCCTGACAGCTGGGACCCACCAGCTACATCTTCGCACGCAAGGAAGTGCGTCCTTATTACGGGCAAAAAAATGATTCTTCCCCCTGACAGCTGGGACCCACCAGCTATATCTTCACATGCAAGGAAATGCGTCCTTATCCTCCGTGACAACTGGGACCCACCCGGTCGAAGCGTATGTAGCATTGTCTGTGTACATACCGGTCGATCGGTCTATCTGCCACGATGAACTGTGGCCAAGTATGGAGCGGTAGCAGTTCAGGCAGTCCAGTCAAAACCGTGTACACGTACGTACAGCCAGATGCCAAAAACTACGACCACGTATGTACATACGGGCGGGGTCTCGAACGCGTACTCGTGCATACGTATGGCCAGGGCTCGTGTATATGGAGAGTCAACGGACGGCAGCAACGGCGTCCTGTTCATCGGAAGCCAACCGGCTGGGTCGGAACGGAGAAACTGCGTCGTCTTCATGGGGAGGCAACAGAATGCATCGTGTCCATCAGGAGGCAACGGAATACATCGTGTTCATCGGGAACCAACCGGCTTGGACGGAACAGCTGAAACGAGGTCTGGCGTACCACAGAACGGAGGAAACGGGCCTTCTGTTCAACCGCGTACGGTCAAAACGGGGTCCTGTTCATCGGGAAGGGTCTGGCGTACCACAAAATGGAGGAAACGGACTTCTGTTCGAGTGCCTACGGTCAAAACGGGGTCTTGTTGATTGGGAGGGGTGTGGCGTACCACAAAACAGAGGAAACGGACTTCTGTTGGAGCGCCTACGGTCGAAATGAGGTCCTGTTCATCCACCGTCTACTGCCTCGCTCCAGCCTCCATGGGCTACTGTTCATCCACCGTCGACCTCCTCCAGCCTCCACCAGCTACTGTTCATCCATGGGCTACTGTTCATCCAGCCTCCACCGGCTACTGTTGATAGAGCCTCCACAGGGTCCTGTTCATCCAGCAGCAATGGCCTACTACCACGGGGTCCTGTTCATCCAACCCCCACCAGGAATTGTTCATCCACAGCCAACCAACTGGCTCGACTCACCACGTCTCGACTCATTCTACGTACTGCGCGCACGGTAGCAACGGTCACTGTTCATCGAGAGGCAACCCAACACCGGCTGTCTACATCTCACACGGGGGCTCGATCGGCTTCAGTAAGCAGCAGTAGTGATCGATCGCTCGGTTCAGTTAGCAGCAGCAGCGAAGGAATCGCTCGGGTTCAGTCAGCAGCGTATGAATCGCTCGGGTTCAGTTAGCAGCCAAGGGATCGATCGCTCGGGTTTAGTAACGTGTGATCACTTGGGTTCAGTTAGCCAACACCTCACACACACGCGCGTACACGAGAGAAACGTGCAAACCACAGTGCATCGCTCGGCCCCGACCACCCACCGTAACCGGGAACTCCCCGATATTTTCCTCGCCCTCGCTTCTACCATGATTTTTTCCGTCATGGACGGCCCAAAGAATGTCATGCAGCTGCGTCTCCAGCCCGCCCAGGACGAAAATTTTCTGTCATGATTTTTTGTCATAGAAGTAGGAGCCCACCACATCTATGATGATACCGGATTTTGTCACAATTATCATCATAGAAGTGTCATAAGCATGACAGAAAAAAAATTCGTTCGGCCCAAAATGTCACGGATGTGTCTTTTTTTGTAGTGCCGGGAAGCCTGCCGTGCCGCTTAATCATCTTCTGCTTATCTGTTCGACAAGCCTCTGGACGGGTGTCACATGAGAGTAACCTATCTTCTAACGGGCTGACACATGCTTGGTGGTAGCCACTTAATCACCTGGAGGCTTGACACCGCATTGATAAGTGATTTGCGTTGTGGTGCGGTGGTGCCTTGGCGGGAGTCCTCACCCTTGGCGAACCAGGTAAGCCTGCCGGGGAAATCTTGGACTTGTCCCTAGGGTGGTTTCGACCTGGCCAGGCTATCCTGCCCGGCAAGGGAGGCCTTCCCAAGGTGATGCTCTGCTGTCTTGTTTGACTTGGTCTTCTTGATCCGCTCCTTGATCTCACGAAGAGCGGTTCCTCTGGCTTGGTCTTGTTTTGTAGTTTCGTGCTGGACATGCAACGCCAGCACGCCTGTGTATAAGTCCGGGCAACGAACGTGAATGTTTGTTGCACCGATAGGAGCCCCCGGGCCTGGCCCATACGTGCCACCTGGCATCATTGGGGTAGGCCCCAACAAATACACAGGCACACACTTTGGCTAAACCGCAATGGGATTCATGTCTTTTTTGATATCTTCCTTGCTTCTTCATTAACCTGTGATTGAATCAGTTTCCGGTTTTCCCGTGAGTCGTGTTGAATGACGTGGGGTAGCCCATGTAGTGGCCCGTGGGATGCCCACTTTCACGGGGAGGTAACTACCATTTTACCCATCCCACTACTCCTGCCATTTCCGCCATGTACGCTGCATGCATTGCGCAGGGTTGGTGGCAGACGCGTAGGGCGCGGAAATGAGTGCCATGGCAGAAAGCTCAGCACCGTGGATAGGCGCAGGATGGCGATCGTCAATTATGGACGTCGTCAGCGACATAGAGGGACTGGATTGGTGGAGTGGGGTGGTTGCCTTTTGGGTGCTGAGGAGCCAGTCCCCGGCCACGCTCTCCTATAAAAGGAGGCGTGAGCGGAGGACTCACCCACACACATCTCCTCTTTCTTCTCCTTGCGTCCCTCTTCCACTATGGTGAGGGGAAGAGGACGTGGTCGTGCTCCAGCGGTGGTGACGAGGGTCTCTTCTCGGCAGCACCTCCCTCCCCCCGCTGGGGATGCAAGGGCAGAATCTAGCGCACAAGGTGGTGCTGCAGGGCGTGGGCGTGGCCGTCGCGGTGCTCGGGGCCGAGGAGGATGTGGTGGTGCTTTGGTCGCTCCTCCGCCAGCCGCTTTGGCTCCAATGGAAGGTCACGTCGGGGACCAGCCATTGGAGTTCATCGTCAAACTGCGCGGGCCCTCGCTCAGCCATCTTTGGCTTCCTACCACTTTTCGCAAGGGTGATGGAGGTAGAACAGCTGCCAGGATTGAAGCCGCACATGAGGGGTCATTGTAATGGTAGCATGCGGGCGGACATAGTGTTCCCCGCGCCTCATGTCATGCTTCTCCGGCGTGGCTGGAAAACTTTTGCTCGTGCCCATAGCTTGGCGGCGGGGCATGTTATCCATTTTAAATTAATGGAGGTCAACTTGCTCTCCATCAAGGTCTTTAGGCGTTCGAGTGCTCGCTTAGGAAGCTGCGCGGAGAGCTCGATCGACGGCGAAAGCTCCTCCTCGAGCGACAATGACGAAGAGGACAGTGACGGTGATGACGACGACGCTGAGCGGGAGGACGGTGGCTCGGACTCCAGCTAAGCGCCGGCCGCACCATCACCATCAGCAAGGCGCCGGCAATGCCATCATATGCACCTGGTCTTCTCCCCGGCAGAGCGATTTGCCGGGGTGTTGGGTGTGGATATCTCCGCCTCCTCCAGCTGGACTCCGGCAAGCTCCCCCATGGA
The DNA here is from genome assembly GCA_011799875.1 of Thinopyrum elongatum. Lineage (NCBI taxonomy): Eukaryota > Viridiplantae > Streptophyta > Magnoliopsida > Poales > Poaceae > Thinopyrum > Thinopyrum elongatum. Next base: position 233,880,527 of record CM022300.1, read on the forward strand.
CTCTGGCTTCGTATTCCCTGCAGGTGTCCCTCCTTCCGCGTTCCACTGGTCCTGGCGGTGGTGACCAAGCATCGCCTAGCCGCTCTCTCCGTCCATCGCCTTCGTCCGCACCCTCTCGATCTTGTCAGACAGCGTCCCGCGGGCCCTGACGGGGTCAGGCTGGGCTTCTGCCCAGGCACTCCTTTTGCCCTCTTCACCTCCTACTATAGCTCCTAGGAGGAGAGGGACAAGAAAGGCATTACGGGGCACTTATCTTTTTTTAATCCAAAACATGTAGGCACTTGCCAAGCTTTAGTCATAAATATGTAATCTTTTCAACCATATTTGTACCCTGTAAGGTTTGTACTTGTTTATCCGCGTATTAATTGAAAAAATATGGTTGCCGGCCACTTGTGCATGTGTCATACCCATGCAGAGGAAGGACTCCTCTATACTTTCAAGTAAACAAGGTTTTTCAGCAAGACATCTTGTCGGTCCCTTCCATTGCTGCCACGAGGCTCGGCCTGGCGGGTTTAGGAGCGTGGAAGAGAATTGGCCCCTTGTCAACCCTTTTTCAAATGCTACTGCAACCAGCCTGACTGAAGTAATCTTTGAATCAAAAGATGGGAGCACAAATGTTTGAGGGTGACAAGATTTTTCTACGCACAAGTTTTCCTCACGGAGGTACACTATGGATGTCTTAAAGGGAACTTATCTGCTTTGCATTGTCGGCGGCCGATATGCAAGCTTGTTCTCACTTCTCCTGCTTGGGATTTTATCCATGGCAGGGGCCCTGTAGTTAGCGCAGGGGCAAAAACAGCAGCATACGACCCTTTCCAAATGATCATGGCAGAACTATGCTAAAGTAAACATGCATGCAAGTTTTAGGCGCCAGCACTTCATTTTATTATCTTTGCACAGGGTCTGCGCCTGGCTTTGTACAAAGGGTTACATGCACATCGTCAAGGCTTGTACAAAAGGTGGTTGCCGTGGCTAAGCCCGGCAGCCGCGCCTTACAGGTAGAACTTATGAAGATGCTTAATAAACCATGAGTTTTGCACCTTAGTGCCATCTTCGGTCTCCAGACAAACTGCGCCACGTCTGGTGACTTGCACTACCCGGTAAGGGCCTTCCCACTTCGGCGTCAACTTGTTGGAACCCTTGGAAGATTGAATACGCCTAAGGACAAGGTCACCTTCCTCAAGGCTCCGGGCACGAATCCTACGGCTATGATAGCGGCGCAAGGCTTGCTAGTAACATGCAGCATGCACAGCGGCCCGGAGACGATCTTCCTCAAGGAGCATGGCATCGTCATGCCGAAGTTGCTCTTGCTCTACTTCATCGTAGGCAAGTACTCGAGGTGACCCATATATGAGTTCCGTGGAGAGCACTGCTTCTGCCCCATACACTAGGGAGAAGGGAGTCTGGCCGGTGGCTCGATTTGGAGTCGTTCGGAGGGACCAAAGAATCGCCGGTAGTTCATCGATCCAGCGTCTGCCACACTTCTGCAACTTATCAAAATTTCTTGTCTTGAGCCCACGCAGCACTTCAGCATTCATCCTTTTAGCTTGTCCATTGCTTCAGGGATGAGCAGCGGAGGCGAAGGAGAACTTACTTCCGAGGTTTCAGATGTACTGCATGAAGGCGCGACTTGTGAATTGGGTGCCATTATTGGTGATCACCCTGGCGGGTACTCCAAAATGGCACACCAATCCCTTCAAGAACTTGATAGCTGACTATGCGGTTACCTTCCTCACTTGCTCCACTTCCGGCCACTTTGTAAACTTGTCGATTGCAATGTACAAGAATTCAAAGCCCCCGGTAGCACGGGGGAAGGGGCCCAAGATGTCGAGCCCCCAGACCAAAAATGGCCAGGATAAAGGGATCGTCTGGAGAGCTTGAGCTCATAAATGGATGTTCTTGGAGTGGAACTGGCAGGCTCCACATTTGGTGACTAGCTCAATTGCATCCTGGAGGGCTGTGGGCCAGTATAAACCCTGTCGGAAAGCTTTTCCAACTAGGGATCTTGATCCAATGAGGGAGCTGCACATGCCCTTGTGTATCTCTGCTAGCAGCTTCTGTCCATCTTCCCAGCAAATGCACTTCAATTTCACACCATTTGGCCTTTTTCTGTATAGTGTGTCATCGACAAACTGGTACATATTTGACCTCCGGGCTATTCTTTCAGCTTCTTCTTGCTCTTCGGGAAGTTCTCCTGTTTGAAGGTAGTGGACTATGTGTTGCACCCAAGTTGGAGCCTGAGGCTCAACAACAAGGACTAATGGCACCTCCTCGTTCTTGGGAGCGCTCACCGCGACCGCAAGAACTTGTGGTTCCGCGGGAGGGTGCTGCTCACCAACCGAAGTAGAGTTGTCCCCGGCAACCTCTCTACCAGCGGCTTCGGGAAGCCCTGCCGGGAGATACCTGCCGGAGTCCAACTTCGTCCTTTTTCTGGCCATCATTGAAGGGGACACTGATGGTTGAGTTAGGTGAAGGACAAAAGTTCCTAGTTCCACAGGGAGCTTTTGTGCAGCGCACTTTGATAAATGATCAGCAATGTTGTTCTCCGCACGTGGCACGTGCTTTGTTTGTAATCCATCAAAGTGCTCCTCCAACTTTCTCACTTCCTCTACATATGCCTCCATCAACGGACTCTGGTAATCCTTATTGACTTGTCTCACCACGAGCTGCGAGTCTCCACGGATGATCAATTTCTTGATTCCCAACTCCACTGCAATTCTGAGCCCGGCAAGGAGCCCCTCATACTCAGTAGTGTTGTTGGTGGCCTTCTCCCGGGGAAAGTGCATTTGAACTACATACTTGAGATGCTCTCCGGTGGGCGCAACAAGAAGCACGCCAGCTCCAGTGCCCTGCAACGAGAAAGCACCATCAAAATACATGATCCACTCCTGAGGCACCTCCTTGCCGGGGATAACTGTCTCTGGTATTTCTTCATCTAGAGTGGGCATCCATTCTGCAATGAAATCTGCCAATGCTCTGCTCTGAATGGTTGAGGTACTTCCGTACTTCAGGCCAAAGCTTGATAGCTCTAGTGCCCATTCAACTATCCTGCCAGTAGCTTCGGGGTTCCTCAGTATGCGCTGCAGTGGGAAACGGGTGACAACTGTGATCTCGTGGGCTTGGAAGTAGTGGCGTAGTTTCCTCGAGGCCATGATGAGTCCAAAGATCAGCTTTTGCACTCCAGAGTACCTTGACCTAGCCCCCTGTAACAGGGAGCTGACAAAGTACACTGGCCGTTGCACCACTTTCTTCTTTGCCATGGTTTTAGGACTGCCTTCACTAACTTGATCTGTTTTTCCTTGATCTGTGTCCAATCCTGCTGCGACTGGTTCAGTTTCATCTTTGGAGGGGACAGTTGTTGCAGCTGCTTCCTCATCCACTTCTCGCTGCGCCACCAGCACTGCACTAACCACTTGGTTCGTTGCCGCTAAATATAGCAGCAACGGCTCTTGCAGTTTAGGAGCGACTATGGTGGGAGCAGAGGAAAGGTATGCTTTCAGGTCTTGCAGCGCTGCTTCTGCCTCCGGGGTCCACTTCATCGGTCCTGCCTTCTTCAAAATTTTGAAGAAAGGCAAGGCACGCTCGGCAGACTTGGAAATGAATCTACTCAGCGCGGCAACGCATCTAGTCAAACGTCTCACATCTTTAACAGTCCTGGGTGCTTGAATTTGCTCGATTGCCCTGATCTTGTCTGGGTTGGCCTCTATCCCCCGCTGGGACACAAAGAAACCAAGAATCTTGCCGGAGGGGACACCGAACACACACTTCTCAGGGTTTAGCTTCAAATTGATCTTGTGCAATTTTGCAAAGGTCTCTTCCAAATCATGAATGAGTGTTGATCTATCCTTGGTTTTAACCACTATATCATCCATGTAAGCTTCTACATTCCTGTGCAGCTGAGGCTCAAAACCAATTTTTTACTGCCCTTGCAAAAGTGGATCCAGCGCTCTTTAACCCGAAAGGCATCTGTACAAAGCAGTACGTGCCACATGGAGTTATGAATGCGGTCTTCTCTTCGTCTTCCTTGGACCTGAATATCTGATGGTACCCGGAGTACGCATCCAAAAAGGAAAGCAGATCACACCCAGAAGTGGAGTCTACAATCTAATCAATGCACGACAGGGGGAAAGGGTCCTTCGGGCAAGCCTTGTTCAAGTCTGTGAAGTCTATGCAGAGCCTCCATTTCCCATTTTCTTTGCGCACTACTACTGGGTTTGCTAACCACGTTGGATGCAGCACTCCCCTGACTAAACCAGCTGCTTCAAGTTACTTGATTTCCTCGGCAATAAACTGTTGCCGCTCCAAAGCTTGCTTTCTGACCTTCTGCTTGATGGGCCGAGCATGAGGACAGACAGCAAGGTGGTGCTCGATTACCTCCCTGGGAACGTCGGGGATGTCAGATGGTTGCCAAGCAAACACATCGACATTCGCCCACAGGAAGGCAAGGAGCGCACTTTCCTATTTGTCATCAAGGGTGGCGCTGATGGTGAATGTACCGTTAGCGCCATCCTGCCTGGCCGGGACCTTCTTCACAGCAAGTGAAGCAACCTTGGATCTCTTACTAGTGGAACTCTCCGGCAGGTCATCAACAGGTGCAGTGCACTCCGGGGAGGCGCACTTCCCGGATTCCTTGCCGGCATCTCTGCTAGCCTTCTTTCCCTTCTTTGTTTCCTTGGCAGGAGATGCGGCTTCTGTAGCCTCAACTGCTACCGCGTCCCGATACATCTTGTCCACACATATGATTGCATCTTTCTTGTCTGATGGGATGGAGATGACGCCCATCGGCCCTGGCATCTTCAAAGTATTGTAGGCATAGTGGGATGCTGCCATGAACTTCGCCAGAGCCGGACGACCAAGAATCCCATTGTATGGCAAGGGAAGTTCAACAACGTCAAACACAACCCTCTCGGTCTAGTAGTTCAGCTCTCCACCAAACGTTACTGGCAGCGTAATCTTTCCCTTAAGACGACTCCTACCGGGGTTGATTCCTTGGAACATGCCAGTAACCTTGAGCTCTTCATCAGGGATCTGTAGCTTGCTGACCACTTTGGGGAAGATCAGATTCAGCCCAGCCCCGCCATCAACTATCATCTTTGTGACTTTAAGGTTGCGGATTGTTGGTGAAACCAACAACAGCAAACACCCTACCGCAGTAGTGCGGTCAGGGTGATCCTCTTCATCAAAGATGATAGCCGTGTGGGACCACTTGAGCGGCTTCCGGGAGTCTGCAGCTGGCTCCATGGCATTGACCTCACGTGCCCACTACTTGAGCTGACGGTGAAATGAGTGCAGGGACGCACCTCCGTCAACGCACATGGCTTCAGTTGCTTTCTAGAATTCTTGCTTGCTGGTTTCTTCCTCACCTTCTTCGTCACTCACATCATCCCCTTCTTTCTTCTCACGGCCTCTAGCAGGCTTCTCTTTTTGTTGAGGGGCCTTACCGCGGCGGCCCCCCTACTGCCCTGGCCTTATCCGCCAGCACCTTCTTGGTCTCTCTCCCTGTCGCGCTTCTCATATTCTGCCTTTTACTTTTTAACAAGCTGCTCGACTTGGTGGCATTCTTGAAAATCATGACCTTTAGTGCGGTGGATTTTGCAGTATGGCCCATCGGACTTCCCAGCTTTCTCTGCCGCCGCAGCCTCCCGGCAATCAGTGCACGTGGCAGCCTCCTTGCCGGGGGCTTTGGTTTTGGCCTTCGTGCCAGTGCCGAGATCGCCAGAGCCCTCAACAGCCAATACTGACTTCTCCTTGTGTTTCTTGTTGCACCTCTGGCTCCTCCTCTTCGGGTCAGCTGTCTCGTCGTCGTCCTCTGAATCAACCTCACTGCCATCCTCCTCCCCGGGGAGTCGCCTTCATTCCTCAGCCCGAGCACATTTATCTGCCAAGGTGTATAACTCATTGACGGTCTTGGGCAGCCGGACGTTCATTTTGGACCATATCCTTCTGTTGCGCACGTTCAAATGTAACGCGGCAATCACTGCTGCTGGGTGTATCTCTGGAATGTTACGGTGTACTCGACTGAACCTCTGCATATACTTCCGCAAGCTCTCCCCTTCCTTCTGTGGAAGGACTTGCAAGTCACTAGGCCGCCCGGGCTCTTGATGGCCACCCGTGAAGGCGCCAACAAATTCATTGCACAAGTCAGCCCATGATGAGATGGAGTTCTCTGGCAGGTGCATCAGCCACGACCTCACATTTGGCTTGAGTGCCAAAGGGAAGTAGTTGGCGAACACCTTTTCATCCCTGCCCCCGGCAGCTTGAACAGCAATTGTGTAAATGCTCAGGAACTCTGCCGGGTTTAACTTTCCATCATATTTTTCTGGTAACTGAGGCTTGAAGGCACGGGCAGACGGCCAGCGGACCTGCCGCAGCTCACGAGTGAACGCAGGGCACCCAACCTCGAAAGGAAGGTACCCGCCAGCACCGGGTGCGGGCTCGTCATCGCCTGCGCCATTACGCCTGTTAGATTGACGGCGGGTCTCTCGACGTCGTTCTATTGTGACGCGCGCATCTTCCCTTCGTCGATCCTCCGGGACCTGCTACTGATCCTGGTGGGCTCGTGGATCAGAAGAGGCCATCGATGCTTCGTCGGGTTTGTGGACATGTTGCTCTTGCTGCTGCCTTTGGGTTTGCTGCCGCGGTGGGGACTGCACCACCAGTGTGGCCCCCTCAACACGGCCAGCAGTCCGGGCTGCTATTGTTGTTCGCGGGTACCGCGATGGTTCTGTCTGCTGAGATTTTTTGGCTTCAGCGAAGCCGATCAAACTCTGGATGGTGGCTCTCCACTCATGCATTTGATCAGCTGCCGGTGGGAATCTTAGCAGAAGTTGGGCCCGCGCCATGGCTTCCGTAGCTGTGCTTGGCATAGCTGACGAGGCAGACCGTGACGTCGCTCGACTCCTGGTAGCACCAGCAGGGGCGTCGCCGCATTCTTGCCATCGCGAACCGGTCGCCAAGGCAATTTGGTGATGAGTAGGGCACTCTCGGGGATTGGCAACCCCATTCGGCGCTCCGTCTTGCTCGCCTTGCTCCGGGCAAGGCGCGTACCCAATAGCCGCACCTGTGGTAGGCACTGCTAGAGGGTCATGACTTGCGCAGAGCGGGCGTCGTTGCTGCGGCTCCACCTGCTAATGCGGTGGGGAGGTTGAGACTGAACATTCCCTCCACCCGTGGCTTGCGGGTTATGGCCGTCGGGATGTTGTTGATGCTGTCCTTCCCCGGCGTCTCCTGCTCCAGCTTCGACCGTGGGGGACACAACGACGGTGCTGCCTGCGCCGGTCGCGTCACCGCGGTACCCACCTCGCCTAACGCCGATGCGACGCCTACGGCGTCTGCGTCCACGTGCGAGGGGGCCTTCGAAGTGGAAGGGTGCGTAGTCATGCCGGGTTTCTTCTTGGACGCCATGGATGAAGACGATGATGATGATGATCGACGCGCTGTTCACAGCGTCGGGTTCGCGCAAGCGTTTCCCCTTACCTGGTGTGCCAAAGATGTCATGGAAGAACATGGTCACCTATGGGGCCGTCGGCCCCTTGTGGTTCGGCAAGGGGGAAGATCACGTTGCACAAAGAGCGGAGGCCATGAAACAGTACGGCGGTGGTGACACTGGTGGTTTTTACCCAGGTTTGGGCCGCTGGGAAGCGTAAAACCCTACTCCTACTTTGGTGGATTGGATGGAGGAACACGATGACCACGCATCGCTCAAGCCCGGCAAGGTGGCCTCGGGGAGAGATGCTACGCGCGTACAAGTATGCAAGGGTCCGAATCCTTTGCTAGTTTGCCTTGGACCTCCTTTTATAGCTCAAGGGGTAACCACAGTGGCAAAACAGTCTTTATCTAGTGATTAGATAGCTAACAGTGCTATCATACCTAACTCTGGCAGTTAGGACAAAGTGCATTAAATGCACTGCTAGGTGTCGTGCTGAGGGTGAAGCCCGGCAAGCCTGCCGTGCCGCTTAATCATCTTTTGCTTATCTGTTCGACACGCCTCTGGATGGGTGTCACATGAGAGTAACCTATCTTCTAACATGCTGCCACATGCTTGGTGGTAGCCACTTAATCACTTGGAGGCTTGACACCGCATTGATAAGTGATTTGCGTTGTGGTGCGGTGGAGCGATGGTGCCTTGGCGGGAGTCCTCACCCTTGGCAAACCCAGCAAGCCTGCTGGGCAAATCTTGGACTTGTCCCTGGGGCGGCTTCGACCCGGCCAGGCTCTCCTGCCCGGCAAGGGAGGCCTTCCCAAGGTGATGCTCTGCTGTCTTGTTTGACTTGGTCTTCTTGGTACGCTCCTTGATCTCACGAAGAGCGGTTCCTCTGGCTTGGTCTTGTTTTGTAGTTTGGTGCTGGACATGCGACGCCAGCACACCTGTGCATTAGTCCGGGCAACGAACATGAATGTTTGTTGCACCGACACCGAGGGAACCTCGCACCGGGGGAGAGCCGCTGTGGAGATGTCGCCGGCGGCGCCTGCTTCAAGGTAGCAGCGCCATGGGGGTGCGGGATCGAGCACCGTCGGGGCCGAGAGGTCGAGTTAAGGAGAAGGTGTGATGCGATGAGTGTACAACCTCTTTGGTGGCGCCGAATAGGCCTCGGCTTCGTCCGAGGAGTCGGTGAGGATGCTGTGGTTCCGGTGGAGCAGGTTAAGGCGGTGTTGTGGGGATGGATCAGCCGTGATATACGATGCGATCGTCGGAGCAACTCCTTGGAGGTGGAGGACGGGGCGGCTGAACCGGCGAGACGATGAGATCGATGATGGATCCTCATCCGGGGCGGTGGATGAGGGACGTCGAGCTGTTGCGGTGGACGACGTCGTCGAGGAAGAGGCTCCGGCTGGGCAGCGGTGGGGTGGCGGACGGAGGGGGTGGGGTTTCGCGGCTGGATCAGAGAGGTTATGGCGGCCTGGGATTTCAAATGGCGAAAAGGAGGTGATGGGAGGGGGGAACCATGACTTAGGAACGTGCTTGTCCAAAATGTAGGGTGTATTACAAAAGTACCCCCACCAATTTGAACTAGCGGCCCTTTCGGCTCAGGGTTAGAAGGGGATTTCGCGTGTTGGGATTTGGCAGCTGGAGGGATTTTTTGCGCGCGTTGTAATTTCGGGATGGCAAGGCGCGGGTTGTGAAGGCGCGAGTTTTGGGAGCATGATATCTGAATCTTCGGGATAACAAGGCGCGGGTTGAAATTTAGGGACAACCCTAACGTGTAATAATGTACGTACCAAATCAATTCGCACTTCCCTCAACGAAAAAAAACAAAAAAAATAAAACTATTCACACCACACAAAGAGAGAGTCTTGTCCCGTTTTACTGTACAAATGCTATTCAAAGCTATGAATCCATGTTATGTCCAATTAAATTTTTTCGCTGGCTGTATAATGCATGTAACCTACTCATACGAACATTTTAGTGCATTCCAAATGTCTATACTACCGCTGCAATTCGAACTAAATTTGAATTCGTTTCTCTATTTGAATAAGAATCTACAATCATGATTGTTGCCAAGTTAAACCATCATTCGTATATTATCTTAACAACACACCACATGATTACTATAGAGATAGATATGAACTATGTGTACTATATGAACTCGAATTCAAAATTTTGAATACACTTGCTGTTGATTCCAAATAATAGTACATTTGATGTACTAACTAGATCTTCATAACCTAAACCATGTTTCATACGTACACTGTGTTTATCACACAAAGTATAGTGCCCCGCCCCCTACATTATGACAAGTATTTAACCCTGAGCTGCAAAACCCGCACATTATCACAAATTCAAATAAATGTTCTATATTATATTGTAGTGCCCAAGATGCGATTCTATCCCAATCACGTGACAAACTCATGATTGGGGCACAGCCGCATTTCGAGTGCATAGCAAGGTGGATATCATTACAACATACCATGTACTGAATAGATGAGAATACAAGATAAAGGCTTACACTCGCCACAAGCTACAACATGAATGCAATAGTTCATCAATACATAGCAATCATCATACAGAAGAGCAGGATCCAACTACGGATGAAATCAAACGAAAAAGAAGAACGATATCCACCCTGCTAATCCCAGGCTCTCGACCCGGAACCTATCCCTTGATCGAAGAAGAAGCAGAAGAAGAGCTCCAAAACAAGTAAACATCACTCTCACATCATGATCATCGCATTACCTGTACTTGCAACTATTGTTGTAGTAATCTGTGAGCCACGAGGACTCAGCAATCCCATGGCCATGGGTATCAAGACTAGCAAAGCTTAATGGGTAAGGAATGGATAAGTGGTGAGGTTGCAGCAGCACTAAGCATTGCCTGGTGGCTAACTTATAAGTACAAGAATACGATGAGAAACTATGCAAAAGGTCTTAAACTAGTAATGATCAAGAAGTGATCCTGAACTACTTATGTTCAAACATAACCCAACCGTGTTCTCTTCTCAAACTCACTCGAAAAGAGACGGTCACGGTTATGCACGCGGTTGGTGAATTTTAATTCGGATCTGGTGTCAAGTTCTCTACAACCGGATATTAAAAATTCCCATCTGCCACATAACCGCAGGCACGGCTTTCGAAAGATCAAACCCTGCAGGGGTGTCCCAACTTAGTCCATCACAAACTCTCATGATCAGCGGAGGAACATTCTCCATCCTGGAACAACCCGATCAAGCTCGGAATCCCGGTTCACAAGACATTTCGACAATGGTAAAACAAAACCAGCAAGACCACCCGATGTGCCGACAATCCCGATAGGAGCCGCATGTATCTCGTTCTTAGGGCACACCGGATGGGCAATACGTCGGGTTGGCTGAGACCCTGGTTGCCCAGGGGGCGCCGGACATCGCCCAGTTTGGACCAACACTCATGAGGAGCACTGGCCTGGGGTTGTTGATTAATTATCCTCGGGGCCTGGGAAGTCCCTATGCAAGTTTTAGTTGTTATTAGGCAAATGGTAAAACCAATGTTGGGCCTTGCTGGAAGATTTTTATTCAAAGCGAACTGTCGAGGGGGGGCATAAACCCCGACCGTGTTAGGAACGCAAAATCAAGGAACATAACACCGGTATGACGGAAACTAGGGCGGCAAGAGTGGAACAAAACACCAGGCAAAAGGCCAAGCCTTCCAACCTTTACCAAGTATATAGATGCATTAATTAAATAAGAGATATTGTGATATCCCATGATATCCATGTCCCAACATGGAACAACCTGCAACTGCACCTGCAACTAGCAACGCTATAAGAGGGGCAGAGCAAAGCGGTAACATAGCCAAACAACGGTTTGCTGGGATGGTGAAAAAAGATTAGAGGTTGTTCATGGCAATTTGGGAGGCTTGATAAACAAGTGGTAGGTAGCGCGACATAGCGATAGCATTGAGACAACTAGCAAGCAAAGATAGTAGTGGTATCCAGGGTAATGATCATCTTGCCTGAAATACCGCTAGGAAGAAGACTGAATCCATGAAGTAGATGAACCAACGTAGTCGAACGGATCCTCACAATCGCAACATAACCGGAACTATCAAGGAGAAGCGCAACCGGAAAGAAGCAAACATCATGGTAAACAACCATCGCATAAACATGACATGATGCACAATCAAGTATGATGCATGTCCATTTTAATGAAGCATGCCATGGCAAGTGCAACAAACAATACTACAAATTAAGTGGAGCTCAAAATGCAATGAGTTGCATAATGACGGAACTTCACAACAATTATTTAGTTCTCTCCCATTTATGTAAAAGACAATATTAAATGTTGGTTGACATGGCAAGAGGTGAAGCATAATAAAACTACCTATCTAGGCAAGTTTAAATGAGGCCGAAACAACAAAAAACAATTCCGGAAAATCACCCTGTGCATATTTTGAATTTGGTACTGTTCTGCCTAAACCATATTTTAAAGTTGTTAAACATGTAAAATAAGTGCACCATGGTAATCTATGCATTTTTCTAAGCAAGTTACATATATAATTTATTTAATTTGGAGCTACGGTTAATTAGTTATGAAATACACCATTTTAGCAAGTCATCTATGCAAATTAATGCAAACAGCAATTTAAACATTTTAGACATGGATGAAAGTTGCATATTATGAAACTAGATGAAATTCTAAGCATTTTACATGTATAAAGTATTTACATATGATGCACGGTTGTGAAGTTATTAAATGCATGAACTAGAGGGACTTTTCTGTAAAATTGACGTTCTCTGGATAATTAGAAAATTCGTCCTGGAAGGAAAAAAACACCACGGGCTGAAACTGGGGTGGACTGGGCGCAGGACTGTGGGTGGCTCACCATGGGCTCTTGCCCCGGTCGGTGGAGCAGGAGCTAGCGGCTTGGGAGAAGGAGGCTGGCCCAAGTGACGAAGTGGGGGTGGCCTGGTCGAGGCAAAACGACACGGCGGCATCGCCCCTGCTCAACGCAGAGGAGGCAGCATCGAGCAGTTGCTCGAATCCCGAACAGGAAGAGGGCTTGGCGGTGGCTTGAGGTATCTCTGGCGAGGCGAAGTGATGGCTGGGCGCGGATCCGACGGAAGTTGACGGAGGACGGCCGGATCCAGGCGGGGGAGGCGCATGGAGGTGGGCGCTCGTTCCCGTGTGCACGAAGGCAGGAGGCGAAGCGGGGGACTTGGCGCGGGGACGACGAGGCGAGGACGGTGTTCTCCGGCGAGGGGAGGTCGGCGGGGTCCTGGACGGCGACGCGGGGACTGACTTGAGGCGCAGGGGAGGAAGCGGGACTTGGCACGGCAGCGGATGCAGGAGACGGCGGCGTCGGGACCTCGAGGTCGAGCTCAGGCCATGGCTTCCACGGCTCCTGCATGGGGAGAGAACAGAGAGTTGAGAGAATCGAGAGAGAAAGAGAAGGCAGAGAGCAGGGTAAGGAGAGGGGCAACGGGGTAGCGGCCTGGTGGTGGTGCTCGTCTCCGGCGAGCTGGCAGGTGACGCGCGGGGCAACGGTGGTGCCTAGTAGAGGAAGCATACGGGAGGGGCTCCAGAAGAAGCTCCTCTTCCCTGGATCGAGAGGAGACAGGGCCTTCGGCAGAGCGAGGAGGATCTCCTCTCCTTGGATCATGCGCACGCGGCAGAGCGCTCTGCGCGGCAGGGCGAAGGGATCGAGCGTGATCGGGTTGCTGGTAGGTGGGTTGGATCGGGCAGGATCCCGATGAAGAAGGAGACCAGGAGGATTCGCTGGTTGGTCCGATGGAGAAAACGAGTGGCGGCGCACTGATGGAATGGATGGATGGATGGGACAAGGTCTAGGGTTAGGTGTTTATTTATAGGAAGGGGCTAGATTTTTGGGCCCTCCGATTAGATCGGATGGTCGAGAATAAAGAGGCTAGGGAAGCCCAAATAGATAACCAAAGATATTTTAGGGATGTTTGAGGTTGATTCGGACCCAACGGTGACGACTACCTGGGTCGGGTTCGAGGAAGTTTTCGGACGCACGCGAGGGGGTCTGAGAGAGGTCGACGAAGACAAAGGGCCTGACAAAAGGTCAACGGAGGCAAGCGAGAAGCAGCAACTACGAACAACTATGAGTTTTATGAAAACATGCGGATGCAATGCACATGATGACATGATGAAATGCAACAAACCAAATAAAACACACGGCGACAACGAAATAACTGGAAGGCATCTGGAGCGTCGGTCTTGGGTCGTCACAACACTCCCCCACTTACAAGAGATCTCGTCCCGAGAACTAAGGATGGCACTGGAGAGAAGCGGAAGAGGAAGAGGTAACACAAGTTGCTTCTTTGACAAACGAGTGAAACCACGAACCTTGAGAGGTTGAACAAATTGAAAGAAAGAATACAATAGAGATGAACGATATTGCAAACACCCTGTTAGCAAAGAGGAACAAGGAACATTACGAGAACCTTGTAGGTTGAAAGACATGAAATAAGAGCTTCACGAACCAAAAGAATATGACCACACCGGTATACTGAGATAGCCAAGGAACAAGAATGACAGAATTTGGACAGCACTCTGGTAGAAAAGAGAAGGAAAACTTGATAAGTTGAAAAGAACTTAAATATAGGACACAACACTCGTGTTAAATGGATAAGTGAGGAAAAGAACATGATCTTGACAAACAAGATGATACTTGACGAGAGCAACAGCACAATGCCTCCGGAAGAAATGAAAGGATGAAATGAAAAGAACGGAGAAAAGAACAACAACTTCCACCATGAATGAACATGAAGGAGCCTTCCTACGAAGAAGGGTTGAACGGAGTTGTTGGAAAATCAACAACAAAAGATATGATTTCCAATGGTCTTATGGAAAATATCCCAAAATTATGAGGTGAAGACCAGCCACTAACGGAATCAATTAATTTGATTGAGAATACCAAAGAGATGAAAAACTTCTTCCACCAAGATGATAAAGAGATAACTTGGATCATTGATAAGCACCACAGTTAGCAACATTCCTTAGGGAAGGCTTTAGGTGAAATCTTTACCAAGATAACTCCAACGAAGAGATTGATGTATTTAAAATACCTCATTCTTGACAACATGTGAATCATGAAACACGAAGGGAAATTATCAAGAATGACATAACACCACCTCAAAAGATAAGATAGAAAGAATTGCACTTCGGAATGCAAGATGAAGAATGCTTGAACTCCTCAAAACAAAACATGTGTTGAGCACCATGTTTATTTTAGAGTATAGCTTGGCGGATCATAACTTCGAGAGAAATCTTGAAGAACAATTGAAGAATGAAAGGAATCCTTGACGAACCACCATGCTGAGCCTTCATGGAGAACTCCGGTAATAAAAGGATGCTAGAAAGAAATGAAGGTTGAAAAGAATAAGATTAAAGCCTTGCAATGATTTAGATGGAGCTTCGCGACGATATAACCGAGAAAACTTGGAACTCCGGAAAAGGAAAAGATGAAACACTAGAACCGAGAATTTATTCATCATGCCCAAACTCCAGAAGAAAGGATTAAAGCACCTTGATGAACTAAGAATAAGAATTATGTCATGCTTATCCTTCATCAATTTAAATTGATGACAAGCAACGGATTTGGCATACTACTTATTCTCATTGAAAAAGCATTGATGAGAGATATAGTGCAAACTTGAGAAAGTCTTCAACAAATCACCGGTAGGATTTGGAAAGAACGATTGAATTGATACGATAACAAAGGAAGAGGAATCCTGAACAAACCGCTGTAAGAATTGAAAATGAACGTAGCAAAGGGATGAATCATCGGGAAGAATTAGAAAACGAAGAAAGATACTTGAGGGAATTGAGATGCAAGAGAACGAAGAGATCACGAGATGACTAACGAATACTTGAACGATGCACCGAAAGAATATGGAGATGAACGAAGAGGTATCAATTTAGAATAATTGGAGAACGAAGCTGAAAACTTAGAACAAAGAAATCTTCTGAAATGATGGTCTTCGGAGGAATAAAATGGAAAGAATTCTCACAATCGAAAACAATTATGAGGATGGCATGAAGCTAGAACCATGAATCTTCAAGAGAACGGACCAAGATTTAGGAAAACTTCTTCTTCGGTCTTGAATGCTGAGAATGATGACGAGGAACACCACCAAAATTGTTGAGACACTCCAGAACAATGATGAATATTAATGTTGAGCCAAAGATGCAAAGAATTTGAAAACGAACTTGGAGAAGCCATATGACTGATGATAATTCATTCTTACATCAAACTTTGAAAAGAATTTCAGAATAACTCCGGAAAAAATTAGAAGAGTCAGGTAAGATCCTGGGAAAAGACCAGTGGGTTAGGGCCCACTCAAAAGAGAACACCGTTGGGAATGGTTGCTTGAAAGAGAGATTGCATCGGTTGATTTAAATGGCTTGAACGGATTCGGAATGGAAACATGAATCTTCTGAGATATCTTTTACACTCCGAAGAAGAATAGAGAGAGGTGAATAAACAAGAGAGACTTGGATAAGAAATTCCAACATGGAAAAACCATGTGAAACAAGAGGAAGAGATATGATCAACACCGAAGCTTGAATTAAGTCCACCGGAGAAGAAAAGAGAACGAAGGATGATAAACTTGCAACTCCTGGGCATCTTCGAATCGCCGGATGAAACTTGGAAGAAAAGGATGACGAAACTTCACACGAATAAAAGGATACATGATTAAGGATCTGACTTCTTGAAGAATAAGGGTGGGAGGGTGGAAAAATAAAGACAACTTGGGACGGATGGAACGGACAAATCCTCAGGCTTCTCAACGGCGCCCGTATGGGATACATGAAGGGAAATGCACCGATTGGAAAAGAAATGACATGACAATCTCGATGATCAAGAAGGATTAGCATTCACATAGAAATACGAGAACACCGCTTAGGAAAGGTATGGAATCAACACTTGACATTGAAGCAACTCGAATACCACAACTCAAAACTAAACAAAGGATTTGGCTTGCAGAATAAGCCGGAACAAACATATGATAGAGATTTCGCCCAAAGTGTTTGCGATGAGGCCCCACGGGCATGACGTACAGCGGACATCATGAATGACAAATGAGACGTCCCCGAATCAGCATAGCCAATGATTCTTTAAGACACCTCGCGACCACTGTAAATCGACCGTGAAAAACGAACCACTAGACGTTGGACCCCAATCTCAACTCATACATCTGTCGAAAAGAAATCCTGGGTAACTACTTGAATTCCCACCTAAAAACTCCCGAAACTTTCTGGTTATGCAATCTGGTGTTGGGGATACAGGGAGGCACAAATATCTCACACAACTAACAAATCCTACACTCTAACTGTATCTGTCTGTCAACACATAACCAAGAAAACCTCGGAAATCATGTACCTCAGACCTTCAAAAACATCTGATATACTAGCTGTGGCAATACATCTAATCGCTCTCCCTAGTACTGGGTGGCGTCAAACTACTCTCACCATAAAGAGTATAGAAGCGTTTTCGATGTCAGCGTCCTCTGGTATTCCGGAACTGAAACGATCGCGAATGTGACAAGAACCCCTTGGAGCTCAACTCCCCGGAAGAAGTCAAGTCAGACAGGTGGCACCAAGACAGAATTCCTGTCACACCGATATAGCATCGATTCTAAGAATACCCGCGTGATCCTAAAAAAATTGAGTAAAAAAGGAGAGTGATGGATCCAAAACACCTACGTCACGAGTCCTCACCAGAGCGACGATGGGGATGAGGAGTAAAAAGAATTCCTACTCTCCGATATAACTAGACTCAAAATAGTTTATTTTTTCTAGCCTCGACAACGGCAACGGTTCGATCAATCAAGGGGGCTCCTGCGGTCGGTAAGGCTCTGATACCAACTTGTAGCGCCCAAGATGCGATTCTATCCCAATCACGTGATGAACTCATGATTGGGGCACAACCGCATTTTGAGCGCATAGCAAGGTGGATATCATTACAACATACCATGTACTGAATAGATGAGAATACAAGATAAAGGCATACACTCGCCACAAGCTACAACATGAATACAACAGTTCATTAATACATAGCAATCATCATACAGAAGAGCAGGATCCGACTACGGATGAAATCAAACGAAAAAGAAGAACGACATCCACCCTGCTAATCCCAGGCTCCCGACCCGGAACCTATCCCTTGATCGAAGAAGAAGCAGAAGAAGAGGTCCAAAACAAGTAAACATCGCTCTCATGTCATGATCATCACATTACCTGTACCTGCAACTGTTGTTGTAGTAATCTATGAGCCACGAGGACACAGCAATCCCATTGCCATGGGTATCAAGACTAGCAAAGCTTAATGGGTAAGGAATGGATAAGTGGTGAGGTTGCAGCAGCACTAAGCATTGCCTGGTGGCTAAATTACGAGTACAAGAATAAGATGAGAAACTACGCAAACGGTCGCAAACTAGTAATGATCAAGAAGTGATCCTGAACTAATTACGTTCAAACATAACCCAACCGTGTTCTCTTCTCGAACTCACTCAAAAAGAGACGGTCACGGTTACGCACGCGGTTGGTGTATTTTATTTCGGATCTGGTGTCAAGTTCTCTACAACCAGATATTAAATATTCCCATCTGCCACATAACTGCAGGCACGGCTTTCAAAAGATCAAACCCTGCAGGGGTGTCCCAACTTAGTCTATCACAAACTCTCACTATCAGCGGAGGAAAATCCTCCATCCCGGAACAACCCGATCAAACTCGGAATCCCGGTTCACAAGACATTTCGACAATGGTAAAACAAACCAGCAAGACCACCCGATGTGCCGACAATCCCAATAGGAGCCGCACGTATCTTGTTCTCAGGGCACACCGGATGGGCAAGACGTCGGGTTGGCTGGGACCCTGGTTGCCCAGGAGGCGCCAGACATCGCCCTGTTTGGACCAACACTCATGAGGAGCACTGGCCCGAGGTTGTTGATTAATTATCCTTAGGGCCCAGGAAGTCCCTATGCAAGTTTTAGTTGTTATTAGGAAAATGGTAAAACCAATGTTGGGCCTTGCTGGAAGATTTTTATTCAAAGCGAACTGTCGAGGGGGGCCCATAAACCTTGACCGTGTTAGGAACACAAAATCAAGGAACATAACACTGGTATGATGGAAACTAGGGCGGCAAGATTGGAACAAAACACCAGGCAAAAGGCCGAGCCTTCCACCCTTTACCAAGTATATAGATGCATTAATTAAATAAGAGATATTGTGATATCCCATGATATCCATGTCCCAACATGGAACAACCTGCAACTGCACCTGCAACTAGCAATGCTATAAGAGGGCCTGAGCAAAGCGGTAACATAACCAAACAACGGTTTGCTGGGATGGTGAAAAAAGGTTAGAGGCTGTTCATGGCAATTTGGGAGGCTTGATAAACAAGTGGTAGGTAGCGCGACATAACGATAGCATCGAGACAACTAGCAAGCAAAGATAGTAGTGGTATCCAGGGTGATGATCATCTTGCCTGAAATCCCGCTAGGAAGAAGACCGAATCCATGAAGTAGACGAACCAACGTAGTCGAACGGATCCTCACAATCGCAACGTAATCGGAACTATCAAGGAGAAGTGCAATCGGAAAGAAGCAAACATCATGGTAAACAACCATCGCATAAACATGACATGATGCGCAATCAAGTATGATGCATGTCCATTTTAATGAAGCATGGCATGGCAAGTGCAACAAACAATACTACAAATTAAGTGGAGCTCAAAATGCAACGAGTTGCATATTGACGGAACTTCACAACAATTATTTAGTTCTCTCCCGTTTATGTAAAAGACAAGATTAAATGTTGTTAACATGGCAAGAGGTGAAGCATAATAAAACTACCTATCTAGGCAAGTTTAAATGAGGCCGAAACAACAAACAACAATTCCGGAAAATCCCCATGTGCATATTTTGAATTTGGTACTGTTCTACCTAAACCATATTTTAGAGTTGTTAAACATGTAAAATAAGTGCACCATGGTAATCTATGCATTTTTCTAAGCAAGTTACATATATAATTTATTTAATTCGGAGCTACGGTTAATTAGTTATGAAATAAACCATTTTAGCAAGTCATCTATGCAAATTAATGCAAACAACAATTTAAACATTTTAGACATGGATGAAAGTTGCATATTATGAAACTAGATGAAATTCTAAGCATTTACATGTGATGCACGGTTGTGAAGTTATTAAATGCATGAACTAGAGGGACTTTTCTGTAAAACTGACGTTCTCTGGATAATTAGAAAATTCGTCCTGGAAGGAAAAAAACATCACGGGCTGAAACTGGGGCGGACTGGGCGTAGGACTGTGGGTGGCACACCATGGGCTCTTGGCCCGGTCGGTGGAGGAGGAGCTAGCAGCTTGGGCGAAGGAGGCCGGCCCAAGTGACAAAGTGGGGGCGGCCTGGTCGAGGCAAAATGACACGGCAGCATCGCCCCTGTCAACGCAGAGGAGGCAGCATCGAGCAGTTGCTCGAATCCCGAACAGGAAGAGGGCTCGGCGGCGGCTTGAGGTATCTCCGGCGAGGCAAGGTGATGGCTGGGCGCGGATCCGACGAAAGTTGATGGAGGACGGCCGGATCCAGGCAAGGGAGGTGCGTGAAGGCGGGCGCTCGCTCCTTTGTGCATGAAGGCAGGAGGCGAAGCAGGGGACTTGGCGCGGGGACGACGAGGCGAGGACGGCATTCTCCGGTGAGGGCAGGTCGGCGGGGTCCTGGACGGCGACGCGGGGACTGACTTGAGGCGCAGGGGAGGAAGCGGGACTTGGCGCGGTAGCGGATGCAGGAGACGGCGGCGTCGGGACCTCGAGGCCGAGCTCAGGCCATGGCTTCCACGGCTCCTGCATGGGGAGAGAACAGAGAGTTGAGAGAATCGAGAGAGAAAGAGAAGGCAGAGAGTAGGGTAAGGAGAGGGGCAACGGGGTAGCGGCCTGGTGGTGGTGCTCGTCTCCGGTGAGCTGACAGGTGATGCGTGGGACGATGGCGGGGCCGAGCAGAGGAAGCGTATGGGAGGGGCTCCAGAAGAAGCTCCTCTTCCCTGGATCGAGAGGAGACAGGGGCTTTGGGAGAACGAGGAGGATCTCCTCTCCTTGGATCATGCGCACGAGGCAGAACGCTCCGGCGCGGCAGGGCGAAGGGATCGAGGGAGATCGGGTTGCTGGTAGGTGGGTTGGATCGGGCAGGATCCCAATGAAGAAGGAGACCAGGAGGATGCGCTGGTTGGTCCGATGGAGAAAATGATTGGTGGCGCACTGATGGAATGGCTGGATGGATGGGACAAGGTCTAGGGTTAGGTGTCTATTTATAGGAAGGGGCTAGATTTTTGGATCCTCCGATTAGATCAGACGGTCGAGAATAAAGAGGCTAGGGAAGCCCAAATAGATAACCAAAGATATTTTAGGGATGTTTGAGGTTGATTCGGACCCAACGGTGACGACTGCCTGGGTCGGGTTCAGGGAAGTTTTCGGACGCGTGTGAGGGGGTCTGAGAGAGGTCGACGAAGACAAAGGGCCTGACAAAAGGTCAACGGAGGCAAGCGATAAGCGGCAACTACGAACGACTACGAGTTTTATGAAAACATGCGGATGCAATGCACATGATGACATGATGAAATGCAACAAACTAAATAAAACACACGGCGACAACGAAATAACTGGAAGGCATCTGGAGCGTCGGTCTTGGGTCGTCACATATATGTAGTATAACATGTTCATAACCACACCATGCGTATCACCATTATATATA
This sequence comes from Thinopyrum elongatum, assembly GCA_011799875.1. Classification (NCBI taxonomy): domain Eukaryota; kingdom Viridiplantae; phylum Streptophyta; class Magnoliopsida; order Poales; family Poaceae; genus Thinopyrum; species Thinopyrum elongatum. Next base: position 233,901,725 of record CM022300.1, read on the forward strand.
TTCATACATGTGTCGGTTTAAAACATTGTGATCTCTTGTTCAAATATCTGAATCCAATTTTATAATGAATTATGATCTCTATTCGTCTTTTACACCCACACAATCCTCTTATCTTTGTAGCTAGCGCTAACTTTCTCTCGTGCATGCACATGCCCGCCTCCCTCTCACCCTCCCTCAGCATTCTCTAGCTCCATTGCGCACATTCGTCATTTCTCTTTAGGTCGTTCACCCATGGTGTGTGTAGGCCCCCCAGCTCCTTCTTTCCGGCACACACCGGTCGATATACCTCTCTAGCCAGGTGTGCCTACCACAAACACAAGCTTTCCCTCTTCTCTTCTCACCGTCCATGCCCCCTCTGTCTAATACGGTTCCATGCACGTGCACACTCCCGCCCCTCTTTTCATCGATCTCATACTCGCACAGTCCTTCCCCCTCGATAAAGTAGGCCTCTCGCACCACCTCCTAGCCGCATCCCTCTCTCTCTCTCTATCCTTCTCTCCGGGCCTTATTTGCTTCTAACACATGCATGTATACCGATTGATCTCCCTACATATACCTAGGTCAACTATAACTCTTTTTCCCCTCGCATCGATCGACGTACCTCACAAGTTATGTCTCTCCCTTTCTCCGACACAGGACAATTGATCTTCCTATGTAGTTACGTCTGCTTACCACAGCCATATCGTACCCCCTCATCATTCGTGCATGCCTCCTAGCCCATCTCTCACACGCACGTGCACAGACAGGCAGGCATCTCCTCTCTTATTGATAATGCAGACGTGCCCTCCGTTTGTCTAGCAGGCCTCTCCCACCATTTGTGAGAAGCAACTCCACCACCAACCCCTCCAACTCTCTAGCTCTGTCTCTCTCCCAGCCTTATTCCTCTCCTACACATATGCATGGATGCCGATCAATCTCTCTCAATACATAAGGTAGGTCTCTCTCCTCCTCCGCACATATACCAGTCGTTCTACCTCTATAGTTAGGTCTCTGCCCCCCCCCCCACACACACACACACCGATAGTCGAACGCTGTAGGTAGGTATCCATGCCACAGAGACAAACTGCACCTGTCCCCTCTCACGTTCCAGTAGACTAGCCACCCTATATCTTTGACGTGGGCACACACAAATTCGATGGCACTCTTTATCGATCGCGCACACACACACGCACTTCATCCCTCTCTTCGATTATATGGATATCTCACGCCGATGATACCTCCACTCTCTTCTAATGGATCGCCCCTTCTATATATGATATATCCAGGCCTCTGTTTCACACACATTGCATATGTTACATTTTTTGTTTGAGATATCATCGACACATATTCCCTGTCTATCTCTCATGCACCCCCCCCCCCAAAGAAAACACTCACGAACCCACACAACATCTCTCTCTAGATCTGTATCTCTCTCATACAAACCCACGTAGGTGGTGTACGTACATGAAGAGAATAGGTGCACGTACTCATGCTTCGTGCCCAGCCACACCCGCGCGGGTACACGGTGGAGCTCATTTCTGTACGAAATGGCAGCCCACATGCTAATTTGAGAGCGTGTAGCGGTTGTTTACTTACGGAGGTCGTGTAACACGCGTGCACGAAACAAAGTTTGACTTGATGCATTGGCGCATTGTTTTTAAATAAAGTTATATTGCTCAATGGCACGTACACAGAATATAAAATGATTGTTATGGAGAAAAAAGTAGTCCGCTCCACTATATACAATGGAGCCTGCCTGCCGGGGTATGTCTCTCTTCACAGTATCTCACACAAGGCGGCGGTGGCCTCTCTCTCTCTCTCACCGTTGGTCACTGATCCGGTCGCATCCTGTCCGCCGGCGGGAAGGATGGATGTGCATCATTTCTTCGTTCAACGGCATCGAGGCAGCATGTCCCGATCTGCGGTACCCGCCGTTCTCTCTGACCAAGCTCCAGCGTGGTAGGGCCTACGCCACTTGCTCGCTGCCGCAGTATGGGCAGACCCCGCCCGCCGCCGCCCGCCGCCACCCTCCTAGTTACATCCCGATGATCCCTAGGTATCCCCTCCGGCCTTGCTCCACTGCCCATCTTCCCACATTGCTGCATGTGGAAAATCCTGCATGTGAATCTTCACTAGTTCTTTTCCCAAAATGTAGCTCGTCTGGCATACTTTCCATCTTGCAATCTCGTCCTCACACCATTTTTGACAATCCACCATGCTGCTATCTTTCCCTTTTGACATGGAATATGCTTCTTTTTTGTCGACGTATGTGTCTTCAACTATTATTGGGTAGTAATTGTTTCCTTTCTACCTCTTTTTGCAAACAGGGCTATCCATTTCACCTCATTGCTATTGCGACCTTTTGGTGAACTGCACAAATCACTTTTTCTTAAGTGTGTTTTGTGCAGTTCCGCCAAAATGTCAGACGGGCAACATGTTTACATTTCTGTGGGACTACGGAAAGGGAGATTGGTTTTGCTATCCTCCTCATCCAACTCCGAGCCTAATCTTCTCCAACAAGTAGTTAGTCTTAAAGAGAGATCGCAGAGGTGATCGGCTTCTATTTGTGAGTGTAATGTTTCATCATCTAGTTCCACTATTATTGTAATCACACTAACTGAATATCTTTGCAAACAGGGATGATCAGCTCGATTTTAGTGGAACTGCACAAAATGATCGGATTGTGATGTCCTCCATACACCTCTTTCTTGGCTACAGAGGTGCGTGAAACTAGCTGCCAACCAATGAACACCGTGGCCAGGAAATGGAGCCATGCCTACAAACAGCATCGATCAATTATATATTTTTGTTTATTTGTACACCTTCTCACAACTTTGTCTTCAGTTGTGATGTGAATATTGGCGCTGATCTGCGAATCATTGAGATGCATTAGAAGCCATGGTAGTTTCATTTGTATTTGATGGAATGTTGTAACGAGACGATCTTGAGGCAAGAGGACACATGAATCCTAAGTTGAAACCTTTTTTTGCGAGAACCAAAGTTGAAACCTTCATAGCATTACAGTACAATTTCATTATGCTGGAAAATTATGCGTGCATATAAACAAATCTTGAAAGATTGATAGCAATGCTAGAAACCATTCAACTTTGTTTCGCCGACATGTGGGACATCCTTCATCTGGCCCCACCTGCCATGCACCAGTATTGAGTGCACAACTACAGGGGAGATTCACCCCGGCCGATGCGCCACAGTAATAATGACTAGTGAGCAGTCAAATCACAGAGCCCCACCTTCGCCACAGTAAGTTGCTCGGACGAAGCAACCATCATTTCACTCTTCGTTGAATCCGCTGGTACTCCAATATTCCCAGAGTAATAAGTTGCTCGGACGATGCAACCGTCACTTCACCTTTCCCACAGTAAATACTACCTCCTTTTTTTATTCTAGAAACCACCACACGCGAATATTGGACGGTAGCAACACAGCATCAAGTGTACTAGCACTACTCAATTCAAAAATCAAAACCAACCAATGAACTACTAGATGGTGAGCGTTTGCTAGTATCGTGTACTCTGTCTGTCGATGTAAATATAGGGCCTAAAGCATTTTTTGAGCCTAACTGACATGCAAGTTGCTCAAAGCATACCGTCAATTTCGTACGTGAAAGGATCTTTGAATGATATAATTTTCAAATTATATAAAATCTTATCAATAGTCGAAGGCAACCTCGAAGAATACATTACTAATCGCAACGCATGGATGAAGGGAGCAGTACTAATCGCAACGCATGCATGCGTGAGGAGTACTACAGCACTAAACAAAAATGTTTTACATGCATTGGTTAATTATATTTTAATCGTGGCACTTAACAACTTAATGCACAAAACAAGAACGATTGACGGGATTAGCAGAAAGCAAAGGGCCTTTTTAGCGGGGATTTTCATCATTCTATGAAGGTGCAAAACCAAGTGTTACTACTACTCCAAACAAGTTCAAAACGAGAAAGTAGACCCACTCACAGCACGGCACGCCTGTCTCGTTTGGTCCGTCGGTCAAAGCACTTCCTCTTCTTGGCATAACAATAGAGTAAAGTAATTTTTTTAGAATGCTCTTGGCATGTCGCTAACATGTGGGAGCGAGTGTGAGTTAACCGACCTCAATAGACGGCAAAATCGCCAGCCCGCCGCACTTTGAGAGAGATGAGGAGCGAGAAGCGATATGGGCTGGTGGATTACTAGAGCTAGGTGTCGCACGGAGGCCAAGAAATATGGTGATAGCATGAGGTGGGCCATGTATGATCTAACTACACTTGGTTGTCGTGTTTCGGACTCTTCCGGTCTACTAGGATGTGGAGGAGATTGGGTAGATTTTATATCGCTGAATATAAAATATTAAGAGTCCAGACGCTCCACCGCGAGGTTCCTTACTCCTTCTCGATCGTCGGAAAGCGTCCTTCTTCGTTTTGCCGACACGTGGGACATCCAGCATCCAGGTCCATGTGTCATGCAAGAAAATGGAGTTAAGTAGTAGGAGAGACTCACCAACGGTCACGAACGTAGGTGGAGTACGTGCACGAATCACCTGGAAAAAAAGGAATACGAGCACGAAGAGAAGAGGTGCAGGCACCGACGCAGGTACTCTTTGCCTCTTTCCCTAATACTCACGCGCGGGTACACGGTGAGCTCATTTCTGTATGAAGAGGCAGCTCATGTGATAATTTGGCGAGTGTAGTAGTTGTTCATGGGAACCACGCATGGACGAATCAAAGTTTGACCATGACGTGGTGGCGCGTTTTTTATAAATTAAGTTATTCTATTTGATGGCACGTATGCAACATTATTTTCTCAATGGCACGTGAATCGTGCACGTACTCAATGACGGAGCATGGGATGGTAGCCATGGACATGGTCGGTCCTTTTTTGAGAGAGTACTAAATAACTTTGATGTGTCCTGTCAACTCACAGAACGACAAGAAGCTTGCTTACTATGCCCTCTCCCTCGCCCGCGGGTGTGCGGTGGCTCGCAGCACGAGGAGAAGCTTCTGCTTACAATAGTGGGCTTTATACAAGCGGTGGACGTGCAACAGTTCATTCGGTGTCAGATTGCCAGAAGTATATGCAGAATAAAAAGAAACAAAAGGAGTACTGTAGTACCATCATCATTGTTCAACTTCCAGAAGAGGCGAAGAGCCAAGCGCACGGTCACCTACTCACAGTATAACCGGCCGTGTTTGCATGAATTTTTTAATGTACAATCTGAGTGGATTGCTCCAGTGGTCATCACACGTGAGCCAATCGATTCGCACCCTTCTGCACTCCATTTTTTCTTTGCGTTCCTTCCTCCGTCCAGCATGCTGACAAGTGGGCCCCATGCTCATGTATGCCAACGTGGTAGTCAATTATTTTGTCAGAGTTAGCTATTACACCCTTCCGGTGCCACGTCAACGTATCCACTAGAAACAAGTCTAGACTTGTTTGGTTCAACCGCCTCCCTAGGTGTTTGGAGAGGAATTGGCCGGCGCGAGGCGGTTATATAGGTGGGCAGGCAGCAAAAAAGGGGAAAATGCGCAAACCAGCTAGAGGAGGGAGGGAAGCTTCTACATTCGAGGGCGACGTGGCATTGACCATTGGGCGGCAACAGGCGTTCATCCGGTTACGCAATAAAGGATGCGAAGAGGCATCCTATAGCAGCAAGGACCAGCTTCCCTACCGATAGCTCATCTAACAGAACTACCAAGTTAATTGTGCTGAGACTAGAGTAGTCATCATATGGGTGACCGGATGGGAAGTGGTCTCGATGTTAAATTAACTGATTTGATGGGTCACTGTAAACATTTAATTGCCTTCAATATATATAGTGCTCCGTCCTATTAGTTGAATTAACCTCGAGGTCCTTGTTTTGTAATTTTTGACATTTTTTTGTTTTTTGAACACATGTTAATTGGCTTGAAGAAGGTCTATCGCGTTACTTTTTGATAATTCTTGTTTTTTGAACACATGTTGATTGGCTTGAAAGAAGGTCTATCCCGTTACTTTACGACGTGTTTCCAAAAAAGTGATATCATTTATGTCAACTTATAAGTCATGTATGTCAAATTAACCTCTGTGTACTTGTTCTCAAATTAACCTCCAGGCCTTGCAAGAGTGCTACAATGTGTCAGCGTCAATTGCAAGATGAGCCATTTTCAACACATGTTAATCGAAGGTCTATCGCGTTACTTTACGACATGTTTCCAAAAAAAGTGATATGACTTCTGTCAACTTATAAGTCATGTATGTCAAATTAACCTCTGTGTACTTGTTCTCAAATTAACCTCAGGGCCTTGCAAGAGTGCTGCAATGCGTCACCGTCAATTGCAAGATGAGCCAACAAGCTAGCAGTGGAGTTGCCAACATGCTCAAAGTGCACGCAACATTGAGTAGAAAGAAGCATGCCCAGGAAATTAATGCAGGCTTAGGGAGGCCCTTTACTCAAAGAGAAATTCTAATAAGGTACAGTCAACAGGCTATAAGGACGAGGAGCGTTGTAGCAGGATGTGCAAGGTGGCAACAATCTGAGTGCTAAAAGTTGATCCAATGGCTGGTTTTGTTTGGATTTTCCAACTATTGACCATTGGATAGAGTGAATCAATGGCTTACATTCAAAGTTAGAGCATGATTGGTTTGCTACCAATATTTGGCTAGCCAAATGTTGGCATCGTCAAATATTGGCAATACCAAGACTTGCCATCTATTGGCAACTTTATGTGAGATAGGCAAAACAACTCGGTAACCAACCAAGTTGTAGCCAATATTTGGCACAATGCCAAACATTGGCATGCCAATTTCTGGCACGAAACCAATTATGCTCTTATTCTGACACTATAGAATGGTATAGGAATGTGGAGAGATTTGGTTGATTTTATATCGCTGAATTATATAAAATATTATGAGTGCAGACGCTCCACTGCGAGGTTCCTTGCTCCTTCTCGGTCGTCGGGAATCTATGTTCTTCCAGTCTTTTTTTTACGTGAGCTTTGTTCATCCTTTTGCCAACACACGGGACATCTAGCATCAAGGTGCACGTGTCATGCAAGAAAATGGAGATAAGCAGTGTGTAAGTGAGTCGTGCACTTCGATGGCACGTACTACGCAATATTTTTTCTCCTCGATGGCACGTGAATCGTGCACGTACTCAATGACGGAGCACGGGATGGTAGCCATGGACATGGTCGGCCCTTTTTGGAGAGAGTACTAAATAACTTTGATGTGTCCCGTCAACTCATAGAATGATGAGAAGCTTGCTTAGTACGTCCTCTCCCTCGCCCACGCGCATGCGGTGGCTTGCAGCACGAGGAGAAGCTTTTGCTTACAATAGTGGGCTTTATACAAGCGGTGGACTTGCAATAGTTCATTCGTGTCAGATTTCCAGAAGTATATGCAGACTAAAAAGAAATGGAGGGAGTACTTTAGTACCATCATCATTGTTCGACTTCCGGAAGAGGCGAAGAGCCAAGCGCAAGGTCACCTACTAACCTTTAGTAGTACAGTACTATTGCCAAAGCTGGGCCACCTTTTAGAGCATGGTTAATTAATATAGGCAGCTCTTGTAGCAGCACATCATTTAGAGCAAGTACTCTCTCCGTTTCTTTTCTTTCATTCGTAGGAACTTAAAACGCAGGAATAGGAAAAAGAAAGGATTGGAGTGGCATGTTCACTTGAATCCCATAGCATTGACACAGTGTTTGACACAGGAAAAACAAAGGAAGTGAAATAAAAGTTGGAGTGGATGCTAGATTGCCAATTAACACATGATTTCATAGGAAAAATTCGAGGACAATGTTGTGCTCAACGCCGGACGTACACGGTCAAGGGGGTCAGGGCGGACGCGACCTCTCAAGCTGGTCATAGTGGGAGTAGCATAGGTAGTAACATAGATGCCATATAAGCAAAAATGGTGAGTTGGCAAGTAGTTAATGAGGAGAGAGGCAAACAGAGTAACATGATATGTTACCATCACATAGCGCTTCCCAATGCAAAATGTTACCGCACATATGACACTACCCACTATATGAAGGTAGTAACATAAACTAGTAACATATGCATGTTACTAGTCTAAGTTACCCTCCACTATGACTAGCCTCACTGCGTCCGCCATTGAAGCAGCGCGCCGGCCGAGGGCACCGGCCACTGCACTCCCAGCTATACCCGCCTCCTCACCGCATTCAAACACCTACATTTAAACCCATGTGGAATGCCAGAAACCCACTCCAGCCACACGTCCATTCAGGAGCGGGATGCCGGCCAAGCTCCTTCTTCCACAATTCTCTCCACTCTTTCGGCGGCATCTGATGAGTAGGAAGAGCAGTTCCCCGGCATAAAAGCCATCTGGGTGGCCCACCGAGCCCGGCAGTTACGAGCGAGGCAGCTCGCTGCTCCACCTACCTCACCTAGCCCGACGGAGCCAGTTGCCGCCCTAAGCCAGCGCGTGGTTCCGCAGCTAGTTGCTCCAATCCAGCTCGAGGAAGAGTGCCAAGTTGCTCCACGCCGGCTTGTCGGGGAGCACGGCTGCACGGGCATCATCGCTGCCCTCAACGCCGCTACGTCGTACAGCGCCTCCAGTGCCTGCGACTGCGCCATCCACCGTCGACGCGCGCGTAGCCGCGCCATGCAGGCAGAGAAAGAAGTCGCCGCGGATGTCGATGAGGTGACGCGGCTACGCGGATGTTGACGAGGTGACGGCCAACACGTCCCCGCCCGCTGCCATCATCGAGGAGAAGGAGAACACGGGAGGCCTCCACCGATTGTATCGCATGAAGGCCGACGAAAACAGCCAATGTCTTGCATGATTCTTCTTCAGCCGGATGCTGGAGGAGGACAAAGAGATCGGCCGATGACCATTTAGATTAGGTATATTAATTCTACCTTTAGCTCCGGACTAACACAGCTTATTTAATGTAAATGTAATGAAATCCTTCATGTTTATATGAAATCCGGCCGTGTTTGCATGAATTTGCGTCCACGTTCACGCTCTCGAGCGAGCGCTGTCTGTCGATGGAGTGGGATGACGGACTCCGTCTCTGACAACCCCTCAAAGTGCGTCACCACCTTTGTGATGCAGGACGCGGTGAAAGAACGACGTTCTTCATTCCGCAGGTGATGGCCATTACCGCGCGCTCATCTAGACGGCTCGGTAGCTCATGAAGCAGCACCAACAACATGCCTTGTGCGTCTAGTACTCCATTGCAGTCGTAGTTGCTGCATGCACAACTCGGGTTGCAGTTGCAGGTGAGCACGGTGACGTTGCGTGGCCATCCATCAATAGTGGCTGGTATGAGGATGACATCGCCATGTGCATCCTATTTGTACTAAAAATCATGAATGAAGAGTATAAACATGTTTACGTACAACCTGAGTGGATTGCTCTAGTGGTCATCGCACATGTAGTGTCATGCAAAGCTTCATTTATTAGGTTATAGAGTCATTTTGTTTTGGTATGTGTGATGTTACTCATAGAATGAGTAACTAGCTATAACTTACTCAATTTACCTCTCTCCTCATTAACTAGTTGCCACATAGGCAAATTTGCTGAGTTGGACCCGATGTTACTCTTGAAGTTACTCCCACTGTGGTTAGTCTTAGGCCTTGTTCGGTTCAACCTCCTCCCAAGGGGTTTGGAGAGGAATGGAGGGGAATTTCGCTTGTAGTACATGATTTAATCCCCCACAATCCCTATTAATCCCGGTTAAAACCCCTTGAACCGCACATGCCCTTAAGGTTAAAAATGACCGGGATTACAGAGGACAGGGTACAAACTTCAGGGATTTAAAGGTGAGGGTTTGTTTCCGACTAGCTCTACAACCTCAAGGTTTATAAATCGGACTTCACTCTCCCCTCACGCACACGCGCGGGTACACTCACGATGGAGCGCATTTGCACACGAAAAGGCAGGTAATGTGACAATTTGAGACATCTAGTCGACCACTTAATGTGGGGTCTGGGACCAAATCTCAGTCATACCAAGTGTGACCTGAACGCGGTGGCGCGGTTATTGATCGAGTTTCTTTTTACTGGTACCTTAAATGAAAAGATGGCTCCACGCATATTCAATTTAAAACGATCGCTACGGAGAGAAAAACAATTACTACTCCACTAGTCCACTTCAGGACTTGCTTGCTAGGGTTGCTCTCTTCTTCTCACTCTCTCACCCTCTCCAGATCTAAACAAGATGGCGGTGTCCACTCTCTTTGTCTCTCTCTCTCTCTTCTCTCCGGTTGACACAGATCTGGCCGGATCCCTTCTGCTAATGGTCGCCGGTGGTGAGGGACGAAGCCGACGCGTGCCGTCTTCTCTGACCTGGTGCCAGCGTGGGAGGTCCTCCTCACCCTTTATCCCCGTCATCGAGTTGGCAAATCCCGCCGCCTGCCTCGCCACATCCCGCCGACCGGAGGTATAACTTATTTTAGAACCGGCCTTGTTCTAATGGCCCAGCTCCCCACATCGTTGCATCCCTTTTTTCATCAAGTTAGGATTGCTCCCCACGTCGCTGCATCCAGCATGTGGATATTCTTCTAGTATTACAAAGCTCCCCATGTAGCTAGCTCCGTCGGCTTGTCAAACACTCGAACACCACCTAAATTTTTACTATGAGAGGAAAAAAGGTACTGCATATACTGGCTAACGAACCGATCTCTTGGTTGGAAAGGGAAATAAATATGCTGGCCTGACTGGTCTCTTGGTCGAAAAAGGACAGAAAGTGGGGGGTGTTGGGTCGACAATGCAACCGAGAATGAGCACGTCTAGATTTCTTGTGGTCACATAGGAAAGGTCACTGATGAGAACAAAAAATGCACAAATCCAGACATGCTTTGCATGTTTGCCGCACTCGGCAGCACCTCTGCCTCACCACTTTATGCCTCGGTGGATGTAAAATGTACTTGTGCCTCCCCTATCCCTATGTCCTTACTGCTGTTGTTAATCTAACATCACAGGTAAAATGAAACAATGCCACTTTTAATGTGATGTCGCTATTAAGTAATGCTGCTATCAATCTATTGCCATTGATAAACTGAATCAATGCCACCACCATTTTATGAAATGCTTATGTCTTGCTTTATTTCTCATAACGAGTGTTTTGGGCTGTTACACTAAACTCTGACACCGGTACCATAGCTGCATCTCCTTTGAAGTGCACAAAATTTAATTACACAATGGTTGACACGACGATGTGTTTCTCCTTTCCGTATGACCATTTGTTAGAACGATCGTTCCTGTTAACCATGCATGTATGTACTGATCAAGTGCTACTCCCAATCTGTCATCACAGAGTAATAATGCAATTGTTATGCATGTTAATGTAAGCCCCCGTTAATCTAGTGGCAGTGTTGATTTGATGTGATGGCACTTCTTAGTTAATGGTACTTTTTCATACTGTCACTGTAATGCCATTGATAACATATGAGATGTTGTTGTTAATCATATGCCGCTGCAAAAAAATGACACTGCTTAAATAACCCTGTTACATATTTGTGCAAACAGGGTTGTCTATCTCCATATGGTGTCTATTTGTGCAAACAGAAGCACAAACCTCAATTTTGGTGAAACCTGCTGTCAGCTGACCTCACGGTGCTCCAGGTATTCCTACATTCGTAACTAGGTAGAATGACCAACGCAAGATGAAATAAGCTTATTCGTACGTTGACTTGTTGTTTGCAGGGTGGAACGAGCCTATCATGTGTGGAGGAGCAAACAAGCACTGCAGTCGCGCTGTCAACGCAAGATAAAAGAGACCGAGTCATTGATGGCCGGCGAGTAGGGGTCATGCAAACAGTGGTGCATTATTTTAGTGGAACTGCACATAAAAGATATTGGGGTTAGTCGGACAAATTTTCTACAGCCACACAGAAGGAATTGCGCTCATCGATTGCATAGAATTTTCTCTGTGCCATCATAGGAGATCCCAAGGTGGAAATAAACTAACCACCTATAAATTTAGGCATAATCTTCCTCACGTAGGTCAGTATCCCCTTCGTCTAGATGATCGTGTTTTGTCATGCCGAGCTATTGATATGTGCTACTGTTTTGCGACACCGTTTAAGTACAACACTTTCCTATATTTTCACATTCAGGACAATGAAGATGATTTCAGTGGAACTGCACAAAATGTGTCAGTGTAAATTGCAAGATGAGCCATCAAGCTAGCTGTGGAGTTGCCAACATGCTCAAAGTGCACGCAACATTGAGTAGAAAGAAGCATGCCCAGGAAATTAATGCGTGCGTAGGGAGGCCCTTTGCTCAGAGAAGCATCGATCATATTTTCTTTATTTCTACATCTTCTCACAGCTTTGTCTTGGTTATAGTCTTGTGAATCATTTAGATGTGTAAACATGCTGAACTTAAGTGCTTGTGAATGTTATCTAGTATGCATACCATATCTTGTGAAGCTTAGTTTAGTGTGAATGTTGACTAGCGTGTCAACCTTTACAATCTATATATATTGTGGGCATGTTATTTGACCCCTCATTTTGCCGCGCTACGACCAGTGTGAGTGTCTGCATGCAGTACAGCATCCTCTAATTTGGTGGATGCCAAGCCGGCCCGAGAAGGAGCTATAACTTTTTTTCAAGTTAAAACAAGTTACGATGAGGAGCCATAATTAAGTTGGAGGCGTCTCTTTTTTTCTTTCGAATGGGCAATAAGCTGGAGAGCTAGAGAGTGTCTCTAATGAGCTGCCTCTAGTGTTAAGGCCCTCCAATACGAAACACGGGCAGCCGACTAGGCCTATCCATCTTAAAGCCCATTTGTTTTTGTTTTTTGCGAGGAAAAGCCCATATTTCTTGAAGAGGGGGCGATCCCAGAAAAACCCTCCTTCCCCCTCACTTCCACTTATACTGCAGCTCGTTGGACTCTCCCGTTTCCATCGCCCCCAATTCCCCCCGCCCCCCATCTTCCTCACTCGTACAGAAAACCCCCGCTCACCTTCTTCCTCACTCGTACAGAAAACGCATGCTCCTCTTCTTCCACTCCTATAGAAAAACCCAACCCTCCTTCTTCCCCACTCGCACTACCACTAGGCTCGTCTCTGGCTACTCTGCTCAAACCCGTGAGCTCGGCGCGACGCCCGCAAGTAAAATGGAGTTGGCTAGCCCCAGTGCCAAGAAGATGAGGCTCCCGCCAGCGGCAACGCCAGTTGTAGATCCCACACCCGGCAGCGCTGGGAGAATCGGCAAGCCCCCCACCGGATCTGAGGAACCCATAGAATCTTGGGTGGACCGCATCAGCGATCTCCCGGATGCCATCCTTGGGGAGATCATCTCGCTTCTCCCCACCAAGGATTGCTGCCGTACCCAAGTCCTCTCAACTCGGTGGCACCCTCTATGGCGCGCCACGCCCCTTAGTCTCGACTATCGTCAACTATCTGTCGCTCATGATTTTGAACTCCTCAGAGCCATCATCTTGTCCCACCAGGGCTTCGTTCAACGCCTCTGCATCCCGACCATGCTACCTGATGTCCATACCCTGCATGGTGGACACCTTGCTGACATCCCCTGAATCCGAAAAACTCCAGCAGTTTGAGTTCTACCATTACCACAAAAGTTACATACCACGAACTGAACACCAAGAATTTGTGCCCACACCAGCATTGTCCATCTCGTGGTTTTCCTCCTCTCTCCACACCGCCACCTTCGCCCAGTGCCATCTACCAGATGATCTGGTACAAATGCTTCGACTCCCACTGCTAAAAAAACTTTTGCTTGTGGTGGTTTATCTGTTGGAGGCCTCACTGCACAGCATCATCCACTCCAGTTGCCCTACCTTGGAGCGCTTGCTGATTGTTTTGGGAACAGAAATCCGTATCAGTTGTCTCCAAATAAAGTCGCCTCACCTTAAAAGCATTGGAATTTGTTTTGAAGGACAGCAGCTCATTATCGAAGATGCCCCTTCACTTCAAAGGTTGCTCCTTCATTATTGTTATATACCTTCGCAAATACTGTTGTCTCTGCGCCCAAACTGGAGACCTTGGGTGTAATTCGTGATCCGTTTAATTATCACAAGTTGGTGTTTGGCTCCACACTTATTCAGGTACCATATATTATCATCTACACATTTGTAATCATAAGCTGCATTTTTCATTTGTGCGCATAAGTTTTATATCATCTTGGAGTACACTTTGGGTACTAATATTATGTTATATGCTCAATGAAGAGTTCGTCCATGGATAGCCTGTCAATGCTGTTGGATTCTTTCAAGATCTTATATATCGGAATGTTTAGTTATGATCTGAACATAATTATTGGCTTGCTGCAATGCTTTCCATGTCTGGAGAATTTATAGATAAAGGTGATGAATTCATGCACATTGAAAGCCCGTATATATTGTACTAGAATTAACCGTTCAGATGTCGCTCGTTCGACATACTCTTTTTTTAGACCTTAACTGTTTTCAATCTTCATGTATACTTAGGCACTAACACATGGAGAAAAGCATATAACCAATCGGTGGCGTAATAAGCACCGGGATTTTCTTAGTTCTCATGACATTCGTTTGAGGACAATAACGATGGAAGGATATGCATCCAACCAGGAAAACAAAAGCTTTGTCACATTCTTCCTGTTGAATGCGAGGTTACTATTGTCCATGAGGCTTAAGTTTTTCAACAAGAAATTTCTCACGGACGGACATGTTGAACAGCAAAAAAAAGAAGTTTCAGGTGGACAAATGGGCTTCTGAACGTGCTCAGCTTAACAACTTGTGGTCATGTTCCAATAAATTTTTCGGCACAGGATGTTGATTTTATGGATCAGACCGATCCATTTGTTTGTGACTGCCCAAAACTGTGGTTGGGTTAGATGTTATTGCCATGTTCAATCTGGGTTTTGTCTAAATTTGATGAACAATTAATCCTTGGGCTTTTGTACCGTTTGTAAGCTTGAGTTACATGTTGTTGCCCTCGTACCCCCCTCTGCCTGCCACTACACTGCCGCATCTTCCACGGCTCCTGTTCGTTCCCGTCCGAGGCCTCGCCGTCGTTCTCCGCCTTGGTTCGCTCACAGTGCGCCCGCCGCCGTCTGGCGTTGTCAACATGATCAACAACCGAGAGGAATCAGGAGATGACTGTACGTGGAGAGGCTGATAGTAGGGACCCACCAGGGTCATGGCATTACGCAAGTAGGGGCCTCATTATTACAAGCCAAAAAAATACTTCCTCCTAATGGTTTGACATCTAGGTCCCACGCCATTATCAATGTAGTCAATAAACAAGAAAATTACACAACGAGCGGCTAACACCAGGGACCCAGCAGCTCACCCAGTTGTTTTTTAGTTTTAGAGACGGAGATCAACTGCACGATGTGCGGGGGCTATGGCCCGTCTAGCCCACGCTTTTATTTAAGCACATGACGAGCCCAGTTGATATCTTTTTTCTTTCTGAAAATGGCTAGCCCAGTTCTATTTTTTTTTGGAGAATACCCAATCGAGGCCTACTTTCTTTTCTCAGCCCTGCTGGGCTGCAAATCTTTCAAGACGAGGAGGGATGTATTCGACTTCCCTAGAAAATGGGCTATAAGTAGTAAGAAATGGGTTGTAAAATTTAAAACCAAAGCCAACCGGCAATTACATTCAAATTTTGTTTTTCTGGATTTCAAGATTTTAAATTTCATTCATTTTTTGCGGAGAAAATATCCTTAAGAATTAGCAAATGGGCTGTAAATTGTTGAAAATAATGGCAAATGGGTTGTATGCTGTTTTCCACAGATTTGGAGGCTGACTTATGGGCCTACTAGGTTGACGATGACGATGTTCGAAAAAAAAAATTGACGCGTACGCAAGGCTTTGTGAACTTAGTCAACACAGAGCAGTGACTGTTGGATGTCCATCCAACAGCCATCGTGCTTCTTCAATCTCTGATCTTCCTGCTCCAGCCACCCAAACCAGCACCGGCGGGACTACCTGCTCCCTCCTCCCGTGGCCGGCTGTGCTGCCGCCAGGCCATCCCTCTACCCACCCGCACCTCCTGTTATTTTCCGGTGACGTCAGCCTCACCCCGCAGCCGACCAGTCAGCCCTCGTGCTCCCCTCAGCGTGGGCATCCGCTGTTGTGGCTTCGCCAGCTCCAGGTCATTCCCTTCCTGGGCCTCGCCGTCGTCCACCGTGTTGGTGCTCTCGGCGTGGCGTGGTCAACATGATCAACAAACAACAGCCATCAAAAGAGGGATGTAAGTGGAGAGGCTGACAGTAGGGATGCACACAAGCAAGTGCCTCCTTATTACACAAAAAAATGATTGCTCCTGCTGACAGCTGGGACTCATCGGTTGTATCTTCGCACGGAAGGAAGTGCCTCCTTGTTATGTTAAAAAAAACTATTCCTCCCGATGACAGCTGGGACCCGGCAGATTTGGTGGCTGACTTGTGGGCCTACTAAGCTGACGCGTACGCAAGGCTTTGTCAACTTAATCAACAAATGATTCTAGCAGCTGGACCATTGGATGTTAATCCAACAGCTGTGCTACTTCTTCAACATCTGATCTTGCTCCTGTCTCCCGTGGGTGGCAGTACTGCCGGGCAGGCCTCACCGCCCCGCCCTACTCCTATCGCTGGCCTAGCCATCCCTCTACTCACCCACACCCCGTGTTATTCTCCGGCGATGGCAGCCTCACACCACAGTGGAACCAGTGAACTCTCGTACTCCCCTCCGCATGGGCATCCACTGCCTCGTCTTCCTCGGCTTCGCATCATTCCCTTTGCAGGCCTCGCCGGCGTCCACTGCCTTGGTGCTCTCAACGCAGCGTGGTCAACGTTGTCAACGAACGACAGCCATCGGAAGACGACTGTACACGATGAGGCTGACAGCTGGACCCACCAGCTACATCTTCGCACGCAAGGAAGCGCCTCCTTATTACATGCAAAAAAATGATTCCTCCCCCTGACAGCTGGCACCCACCGCATATATCTTCGCACGCAAGGGAGTGCCTCCTTATCCTCCCTGATAGCTGGGACCCACCCAGTCGAACCGTATGTAGGGTTGTTTGTCTGGTCGTGAACATGTACGTATATACTGGTTGATCGGTCTCTCTGCAAGGATGAACCATGGCCGAGTAAGTAGCGACACGTGTCATAGTAGAACCCCCGACGTAGCAGTTTAGGCAGTCCCCTCTAAATCATGCATGCGTACCTACAGCCACACGGCAAAAAATACATCCACGTACGTACATACGGGCGGGGTCTCGAATGCCTACTCACGCATACGTAGGGCCAGGGCTCATGTCCATGGAGAGGCAACGGACGGCAACAACGGCGTCCTATTCATCGGAAGCCAACCGGCTGGGTCGGAACGGAGAAACTGCGTCGTGTTCATCGGGAGGCAACGGAATGCGTCAGGTTTATCGGGAGCCAACCGGCTTGGACAGAACAGCCGAAACGGGGTCTGGCGTACCGCAGAACGAAGGAAACAGACTTCTGTTCGAGTTCCTACGGTCGAAATGGGGTGCTGCTGATCAGGAGGGGTGTGGCGTACCGCAAAACGGAGGAAACGGACTTGTGTTGGAGCGCCTACGGTCGAAATGGGGTCCTATTCATCGTGAGGGGTGTGGCGTACCGCAAAACGGGAATCCATGGGCTACTGTTCATCCACCATCTGCTGCCTCGCTCCAGCCTCCACGGGCTACTATTGATCCACCGTCGACTTCCTCCAGCCTCCACCAGCTACTGTTCATCCACGACGATTGTTCATCCAGCCTCCACGGGGTCCTGTTCATCCACCCCCAACCGGCTGGGGTGCGGCGGCCTCCTCGGGGTCATGTTCATGCAGCGGCAACCGCCTACTACCACGGGGTCATATTCATCCAACCCCCACCAGGAACTATTCATTGACAGCCAACCAACCGGCTCGACTCACCACATCTCAACTCGTCTATGTACCACGCGCACTGTAGCAACGATCACTGTTCATCGAGAGGCAACCCAACAATAGGTAGCTACATCTCGCACGGGGGCTCGATCGGGTTCAGTAAGCAGCTGCAGCGAAGGAATCGCTCGATCGGGTTCAGTCAGCAGCGAATGAATCGCTCGGGTTCAGTTAACAGCCAAGGGATCGTTCGCTCGGGTTCAGTAACATAGCTAGTGCAATCGCTTGGGTTCAGGTTACCAACGCCTCACACACACACACGTACACGAGAGAAACGTGCAAACCATAGTGCATCGCTCGGCCCCGACCACCCACCGTAACCGGGAACTCCCCGAAATTTTCCTCGCCCTTGCTTCTACCATGATTTTTTCCATCATGGACGGCCCAAAGAATGTCATGCAGGTGCGTCCCCGGCGTGCCCAGGACGAAAAGCCCATTTTTGTCATGATTTTCTGTCATTGAAGTAGGAGCCCACCACATCTATGATGATATGTGGTTTTGTCACAATTATCGTCATAGAAGTGTCATAAGCATGACAGAAAAAAAATTCGTTCGCGCCTAAATGTCACAGATGTGTCTTTTTTTTGTAGTGTTTACTAACATGGTTGTGTGGCTTATGGGCCCACGTCGCCATTGGGTGGTATTAGGATCTTTTATTCCTGGTCTTTACTCTGCGACTCTGATCTCTCTTCTACTCGGGTTAAATGATTTTCCTAACTCTAACTCTAGGTTCTCGTAACTACCTCTTCCCGGAGAGCCCCTCATTCCAGATGATCGCTTAGTGACGATGACATGTACCTAGGGTAGGGTAATAGGCCTGACCTAGACACCCTTCCCCGAGGACACTGCTCTAAAGCCAAGGGCATTCAAAGGATAGCATCATCTACCGACTGAAATCACCACAGGGTGCAATCCACTCGACCAACAGTTCACTCGGATAACCCAATTCCATTCGACCGGGGTGTACTCACTCGACCACATCAGAAACCACTCAGAAGACAGAAGGTTTAAAGTCACTCAGGATGGCAACGGTCAGGCGTTCACTCCGTAGTCTTAATGATCATTTATTTGCCTTTATTGCTGGCGTTATCAGTAACGTCCTGTCTTTATGGACATTGAACCCCTTGTAACGTGGGACGGTTGGGGTCCTGGCGCACTCTATATAAGCCACCCCCCTCCACTGGCACAAGGGTTTGCAACCCCTGTAACTTCACGCATAATCCAATTGACCTAGCCTCCGGGCACCGAGATGTAGGGTTGTTACTTCCTCCGAGAAGGGCCTGAACTCGTAAATCTTGCGTGCACAACCTCATCGTAGCTAGGATCTTGCCTCCTCATACCTACCCCCTATTCTACTGTCAGACTTAGAACCACGACAGTTGGCAGAGTCCATCCAGCCATCCCAATCGGAAGCTGGACGAGGTTTGATGCAGATCCGGGCTCTGCTCCGGGCGGCAGGAGAGCAAAACACTGCAGTATCTCAGTCGCGTAACAGAATCCATAGTAGATCTATGGTGGCTGACACAGTTCAATCGGCTCACAGCCCAAGATCGCCTCCGCGGCATGAGGGGCGGGTGCATCACCAAGATCAGCACTTGGGTCGGAACCACGAGCAGTACGATCATCGGCTCGGCCGTAATGACCGCTGTCGAGCGTCTACGCCCCCTCCGAGAAGTGGATCATATGTGCCCCGGCACTATGATGACAGGCGCCCGTACAGCGGAGAGCGAAGGACGCCGGTCGACCCAAGAGAGCCAGGGTTTGATGCGAGGTCAATTTTGGTGCAAGGTTTGGTTGACAGGAACCGAGCACACAGAGAGGGGCAAGGCAGAGATCGCCCGAGTGGAAGCAGAATACATGTTTCGGGTCCCGAGTGTTTTAGCAGAGCCATCAGGGCCGCTGAGATACCCCCAACTTCAGGTTGGCGACTGGGGTTAGTAAGTTCACCGGTGAGTCGAAGCCTGACACTTGGCTGGAAGATTACCGAGTGGCTGTTCAGATCGGTGGTGGAAATGATGAGGTAGCTATGAAACATCTTCCTCTCATGCTGGAAGGATCGGCTAGAGCATGGCTGAATCAGTTGGCTCCAGGCAGTATATTCAGCTGGGAAGAGTTAACCCGAGTGTTTGTCAGGACATTCGAGGGCACATGCAAACGACCTACGGGGTTGACGGAATTGCAACATTGTGTATAGAAGCCGAATGAAACTCTGAGGGATTACATCCAAAGATGGACCACTTTACACAACACAGTAGAAAATGTATCCCAACACCAAGCAGTTTGTGCCTTCAAGGAGGGCGTTCGTTATCGAGAGCTTAACCTGAAATTCGGTCGGACAGGAGATATGTCTCTGACCCGAATGATGGAAATAGCCACCCGGTATGCTAATGGTGAAGAAGAGGATCGACTCCGCAGTGGAAAGGGCAAACCAGTCGCCCAAGACACCGAAGGGGGTCGGAAGCAAAAACGCAAAGCCGAGCCAGCAGGTCCAGGTGAAGCTGCAGTTGTAACTCAAGGAAAATTCAAGGGAAAGCCCAAAGGACCCTGGATCCCCAAAAAGGTGAAAGATCAGGCAGGGAATGATGTGTTGGACTTGCCATGTCACATTCACACCAAGAAGGATGAAGAGGGTAATCTGATTTATCCCAAACATACCACTCGACAATGTCGGCTCCTGATCCAGCAGTTCCGAGAGAAACAGCCTAATGAAAAGGAAAAAGAGTCTGACAAGGATGGTGACAAGGAAGAAGATGATGACGGTTTCCCTAACGTCAATTCCACTTTGATGATTTTTGCTGACATTGAAAGTAAAAGTCGACTGAAAGTCATCAACAGAGAGGTAAACATGGTTGCTCCGGCAACGACGACATATTTGAAATGGTCAAAGACTCCCATCACATTCGACCAATCTGACCACCCACCGCACGTCGCCACCCCCAAGAGGCAAGCGTTGGCGGTCGACCCAGTCGTTAGGGGCACCCGACTGACCAAAGTCTTGATGGATGGTGGCAGCGGCTTGAACATTTTGTATGCTGAGACCCTTCGTGGGATGGGCATTCCGATGTCCAAGCTCAGTGAGAGCAACATGCGGTTCCACGGTGTCATTCCAGGGAAGAAAGCTGATTCACTCGGCCAGATCACTCTTGACGTGGTTTTCGGTGACTCAAAGAATTACCGTTAGGAGAAGTTGACATTTGAAGTTGTGGATTTTCACAGTGCCTATCATGCTATTCTGGGCAGAACTGCATATGCCCATTTCATGGCTCGACCGTGTTATGTGTACCTCAAGCTGAAGATGCCTAGCCCCAGGGGCGTGATCACAGTCACTGGTAATCGGCAACGAACAGAAGAGTGCCTCCAGAAGGGCTCTAAGATAGCCGATGAACAGATGGCAGCAATAGAAATGGAAGAATATAAGAAGACTACAGATCCGAGTGATTTGTTGCGCGCTAAGAAGCCTGCTTCAGAGTCTGCATTTCAGTCGTCCGGTGAAACAAAGCCTGTTCACATTCACCCGACCGATCCCAGTGCTGCTCCGACTCATATCTCAACAACACTCGACAGCAAATAGGAAGAAGCGCTCATCCAGTTCCTCCGTGAGAACTGGGACATCTTCACATGGAAGCCGTCTGACATGCCGGGTGTACCCAGGGGACTGGCTGAGCACCGTTTGCGAGTCGATCCAAAGGCAAAACCCGTGAAAGAGCATCTCCGTCGGTTCGCTGCGGAGAAGAGAAAGGCAATCGGCGAAGAGGTGGCTCGGCTTTTGGCAGCTGAGTTCATCCGCGAAATTTACCACTCCGAGTGGCTCGCCAATGTTGTCATGGTTCCCAAGAAGGACGATTCACTTCGTATGTGCATTGATTTCAAGCATATCAATCGGGCCTGCCCGAAAGATCATTTTCCTCTCCCCCGCATCGATCAGATAGTCGACTCGACTGCGGGATGTGAGCGATTGTCCTTCCTGGATGCATATTCCGGGTACCATCAGATCCGACTGTATGGACCTGATGAAATAAAAACAGCTTTTATCACCCCATTCGGGTGCTTTTGCTACATCACCATGCCCTTTGGTCTCAAGAATGCTGGTGCCACATTCATGCACATGATACAGAAGTGTCTGCTAGCTCAAATCAGTCGGAATGTGGAAGCATACATGGATGACATCGTGGTTAAGTCGCGCAAAGGTTCCGACCTGCTGACTGACCTTGCCGAAACCTTTGCCAATTTGAGAAGATATGATATCAAGCTTAATCCGTCGAAGTGTACATTTGGAGTTCCAGGTGGAAAGTTACTCGGTTTCCTCGTTTCCGAACATGGGATCGATGCAAACCCAGAGAAAGTTGGTGCAATCCTCTGAATGAAATGCCCTGTGCGTGTACACGACGTTCAGAAACTTACTGGTTGTTTGGCCGCTTTGAGTCGATTCATTTCTCGTCTCGGCGAAAAGGCATTACCTCTTTACCGACTGATGAAGAAATCTGATATGTTCGAGTGGACTCCGGAAGCTGACGCAGCGTTTACAGAGCTCAAAGCCCTGCTTTCCACCCAGCCGGTGCTTGCTGCTCCAATCAGCAAAGAGCCTTTACTGCTTTATATAGCAGCCACTGGACAGGTTGTCAGTACAGTACTCACAGTCGAGCGGGAAGAAGAAGGTAAAACCTACAAGGTTCAACGCCCAGTGTACTATATTTCTGAAGTCTTAACCCCATCCAAGCAGAGATATCCACATTATCAGAAGCTTGTCTATGGAATTTACTTGACCGCAAAGAATGTTGCACATTACTTCTCAGATCATTCAATTACAGTCATCAGCGATGCTCCGTTGTCAGAAATTTTGAACAACAGAGATGCAACTGGTCGAGTGGCAAAGTGGGCGATTGAACTCCTTCCGCTGGATATCAAGTTTGAGGCAAAGAAAGCGATCAAATCTCAAGCAATAGCAGATTTCCTCGTCGAGTGGATTGAACAGTAGTTACCGACCCAGATACAGTCGGAACATTGGACTATGTTCTTCGACGGGTCCAAGATGTTGAATGGTTCAGGCGCTGGAGTAGTCCTGGCATCTCCACGAGGCGACAACCTCAGATATGTTCTCCAGATTCACTTTGATTTCTCCAACAATGAAGTTGAATATGAGGCACTCCTGTACGGGTTGCGTATGGCCATTTCACTCGGCGTCCGCCGCCTAATGGTTTACGGTGACTCAGATTTAGTGGTTAATCAAGTGATGAAGGAGTGGGACGTCAGGAGCCAAGCTATGACTGGTTATTGCAATGCGGTGAGAAAGTTAGAAAAGAAGTTTGAAGGGCTAGAGCTCCACCATATACCCCGACTGTAGAATCAAGCAGCTGATGACTTGGCGAAAATAGGTTCCAAGCGGGAGCCTATTCCCAGCAATGTGTTTTTGGAGCATATTCATTCACCATCAGTTCAAGAAGATCCCTTCACTGAAGAGCCCCCACAGCCTAAAAGTTCCACTGATCCGACTGAAGTTGAAATCCCAATTGTGGTCGACTTGATCATGGAAGTTTTGATCGTTATTCCTGATTGGACAATGCCGTATATCGCATATATTCTCACGAAAGAGCTTCCAGAGGATGAAGAAGAGGCTCGCCAGATTGTCCGTCGATCCAAAGCCTTCACAGTAATGGGGGGCAACTCTATAGAGAAAGTGTCACTGGGGTCGTTCAGAAATGCATCACTCCGGAAGAAGGCCGAATGATCCTCAATGATATTCACTCGGGGACCTGTGGTCACCAGGCGTCTTCTCGGGCCATCGTGGCCAAAGTGTATCGAGCAGGGTTTTATTGGCCGCGGCCAAATGAGATGGCAAAGGAAATAATTGACAAATGTGAGGGCTGTCAATTCTACTCCAACATGTCCCACAAACCTGCTTCAGCCTTGAAGACCATTCCACTCGTCTGGCCATTTGCTGTTTGGGGTTTAGATATGGTAGGACCTCTGAAGACTGGCAGGAGTGGTTTCACCCATGTGCTTGTAGCAGTCGACAAGTTCACTAAATGGATCGAAGCTAAACCTATCAAAAACCTGGATGCAAGTACTGCTATCAGCTTCATCAGAGGGTTAACATTTAGGTATGGAGTTCCACACAGCATCATCACGGATAATGGGTCGAACTTTGATTCTGATGAGTTCCAAGCTTTCTGTGCGTCCCAAGGTACTCGGGTCGACTATGCTTCAGTCGCCCACCCTCAGTCGAATGGACAAGCAGAAAGAGCGAACGGTTTGATTCTCAAAGGGCTGAAACCTCGATTGATGCGCGACCTCAAGCATGCGGCCGGCGCTTTGGTAGATGAGCTACCGTCAGTCCTTTGGGGATTAAGAACAACACCAAATCGGTCGACTGGTCGAACCCCCTTCTTCATGGTCTATGGGGCTGAGGCTGTGCTGCCGAGTGGCTTGCTTCACAATGCACCCCGAGTAGAACTTTTTTCAGAAGCCGAAGCAGAACGAGCTCGAGAAGATGCTATTGATCTTCTGGAAGAAGAAAGAGAGATGGCCTTGATCCGATCGACCATTTGTCAGCAAGACCTTCGTCAATTATATGCCAGAAATGTGAAGGGTCGAGCATTTCAGGAAGGGGACCTTGTGCTCCGAGTGGACCAGCAACAGCCTCACAAACTTGCCCCCTCTTGGGAAGGTCCCTTCATCGTCACCAAGGTGCTCCACAACGGAGCGTATCACCTCTACAATGTGGAGCATAATAAAGATGAGCCACGCACTTGGAATGCGGAGCTACTCCACCGTTTTTATACTTAAGTGTTCAGACTGATGAGATGTAATAAAGAGTACCTTTCAGTTCATTTATCAAAGACATGGTTTTATAGTCTCCTAAATGATTGTTGTTACTAATACATGTGTCCAAAATCCCCCAGTGGATGGCTTAGCCGCAAATCCTATTCGCCTAAGTTCAAAAAAAATCCTACCGAGTGATGAGCAACCCTCTCACTCGGGGGCTTAGCTGCAGTCCTGTACTCGCCTAAGAAATCCCACCAAGTGAAGAGCAACCCTCTCACTCGGGGACTTAGCTGCAGTCCTGTACTCGCCTAAGTTTAAAAAATCCTACCGAGTGATGAGCAACCCTCTCACTCGGGGGCTTAGCTGCAGTCCTGTACTCGCCTAAGTTTGTAAAATCCTACCGAGTGATGAGCAACCCTCTCACTCGGGGGCTTAGCTGCAGTCCTGTACTCGCCTAAGTTTATAAAATCCTACCGAGTGATGAGCAACCCTCTCACTCGGGGGCTTAGCTGCAGTCCTGTACTCGCCTAAGTTTGTAAAATCCTACCGAGTGATGAGCAATCCTCTCACTCGGAGGCTTAGCTGCAGTCCTGTACCCGCCTAAGTTTAAAAAAGTCCTACCAAGTGATGAGCAACCCTCTCACTCGGGGGCTTAGCTGCGGTCCTGTACTCGCCTAAGTGTAAAACACGCTCCATCCTGATCTGCAAGGATGACGAGGTGCAGGTCGTCCGCGATCCTCTCCTCAGAACTGCATCACAAGAACAAAAGTCTGTTCCGAGTGAAGATACAAGTTCCACTCGGAAATAAAAACAAGCATATTTAAGGGGAAACTAAGTTTGGACGAAGGAGTTTAAAGTACTCGGGCATCAGGCCCGAAGGAGTTTAACGGTTACAAAATCACTTGGCATACCGAGGCAAATTGAATCGGATCATAAAAGTTTTGTTCACTCCGCAAGAGGGCTAGCAGGCTCGATGAACTCGTCCAGATCGATTCCATCTGCAATTCGAGTAGCAGCAGCAATAAAGGTCTCCATGAAAGACTGGAAGTCAAGTTTCTTGGTATTGGCAACCTTGATTGCTGCTAGCTTCTCTTCTCTGGCTTCCTTGCAGTGAACACGAACCAAGGACAGAGCTACGTCAGCACCGCATCGAGCAGAGGACTTCTTCCATTCCTGCACTCGACCAGGAATCTCGTTGAGTCGAGTCATCAGAGACTCGAGGTCATTTTGGAGCGTTTCCCTTGGCCAGAGCGCTGTGTCGATCCGCGACACCGCAACCTTGAGTCGAGCAAGGTAATCCATGGCGCTAGCAAGGCGAGACTCCAGTCGGAGCACGTTCATGGCAGCTTCATCTTTAACAGGGGAGTTGATGGGGTCCAAGCTCGTCTCGACTCGCCCAGTCTCTTCCTCGAAGTCTTGACAGAATTCTGCACTCGCAGAGAAATAATGAGTCGACAGCAGTATGATGAGTCAACGAAAGCAAACCAATCGGACAGAGAAAAGTACCTTCAAGCATGAGGAATAATTTTTTGGTGAGTCCTCCCAGATAGTTCTCCAGCTCGTCCCTCCTGCGGGTGATGTCTTCCACTTTGTCGGTCAGGGTCCATTTGTCCTTCTTCAGATGAGTCACCTCTTTGTTGGCTTCATCAAGAGCAGCCTTCAGCTTGGTATTCTCTTCCTCCAACTTTCCGACTGAGGCCATCTTTTGGTCGGCAACTGCCGTTTTGTCTTTGGTGGTTTTCTTCGCAGCCGCAAGGTCAAGGTCCTTCTTCTCCAAAGCCTGTCTCATTGTTTCTAGAAAGAATAACATTCGAATCAGAAAAAGGAGGAGAAAAGATGGCAAGAGAACCAGTTGACAAGCTTTCCTTACCAGCAGCGTCATCCTTAGCCTTCTGCAAGTTATTTTGAGCCAACTCTAGATCAAGATTGAGCTGGATTTGCTTCTGCTCCAAGTCAGCGAACTGGGCTCCAAGATCACAAGATTTCTGTGTTCAGAAGATAGTCAGTCGGCAGACACAAAGATTGGTTGCTTCCGAGCAATAAAGTAGCAAGTTCAAATAGTTCTAAGACTACTGCCGAATCAAACATTCGACAATAGTCTCGGGGACTACACCCAGTGGGTGCACTCAGCGTGCCCCCACTGGTCCGACTTTTTCAATCGACTTGGTCCGTCCAGTCAAGAAAAAAAAAGTTCTGTTCAAAGACCCCCGCCGAATCAAACATTCGACGGCGGTCTCGGGGACTACACCCAGTGGGTGCACTCAGCGTGCCCCCACTGGTTCAGAGATTCAATCAACACAACCTAGTCGACTCAAGTGGAAAAACTACTCAACAGAAATTAAAACACCCAGTGGGTGTACAGACCGACAATGGGTGTGCAATTAAGGTTCCAAAACGCTCATCCACGGACGTCTTGAGGATAAAGCAGCAGTTTCTAAATATCATATCCTAACAAAACAAGCGTCAAGATGGAGTTCAGTCGGAAGTAAGCTAACCTGGACATTGGCCTGAAGTGCTGAGCTGGCATCATAGGCAGCTTGACTGGTCTCGCGCACCACTTTCATCTGCTCCATCATAATGCCTGCCTGGCGTATAGCTTCCTTGGCAGCACTCACTTGGTCTTCTGGGACGTGATGGGCGGTGAAAAGTGGAGTCGGTGTACCAGTTGCAGTAGCTTGAGAGCTTGAGGCATGAAGTTGCACAGATGAAGCAAGGGCCTGCACAGTCGACGTTGAAGGACGACCACTCGACAAGGGATTCGCAAAAGTAACAGAGGCACGGTTGAAGTCCCCGGATTGCTGGATAGCTGGTTCCGTCACCGGCGTCGACTGAGGCGTCTTGCTAGCTGGTACCTTTTTGACCGAGGTCCTGCTCCTCTTTCCCACGAGCTTCTGTGGCTCATCTTCATTGTCGTCTTCAAGTTCAATAACATTTTGCGGAGTTGCAAAAGAATTGACCACAAGAGTTCAGTCGACTGTAGAATCGGCTAGCAAAGAAAAGACGAGATAACAGGGGTCATACCCGCTTTGGATGTGACCGCGTCCTCCATCTCCTCGTCACCATCATCTTTGTAAGCAGAAGTCCCGGAGGTAGCAGCGCTGCAAATCTCAAGGCTCACTCGGTCAAGCAAGTGAATGGGTCGACAACTGATATAAGATTCTTGGAGCAAAGGGTGAAAACGAAACACTTACGCAGAGGCGACGGGAACGTTAACCTTGATCTTGGACAAGGCCTTCCGTGGCTTTGACGGCGCGGTCTTGAGCTGCTTCGGAGCCTTCTCAGTCGGCACCGGAGAAGATGTCCGAGTGCGCTTTGAAGTCTGTCCAGTCGGTGCTGCCACTTTACCCCGGATACTTGCTGGGTCGTGCTTATGCTTGGAACGCTTTTCCACGCGAGGTGGAGAATCGACCTCCTCACCACTGCTCGAGTTTTCGTGCTCTTCATCACTCTCGCCATCAGAGTTCCAGTCGCCGCTGTCGCCTCCGCTCTCTTCTCCTTCCTGGATCTGCTCCCCGTTGGGCATCGAGTACATCTCAGTATATATCTGCGAAGCAAAGAATTGAACAAGCATCAGTCGGTTCCAAAGACAGTTTACAAATTAGAGTAAAAGTCACTCGGCATCGAAGGTCAGACCTTGTCTGGTTCGTTGTCAGCGTCGAGTGGCGGAATTCTCCTGGACCCCCTGGGGTTGTCTTTGTTTCCAGTGATGCCCTGCAGCCACTGCGCCACCGTCTCCTCGGCAACTTCCTCCGGGTGGATCCGAGTGGTATCATCGGCACCCGAGTACATCCACATAGGACGATCGCGGGCCTGGAGCGGCTGGATGCGGCAAGTGAGAAACACCTCTAGCAAATCCATGTCGGTCACACCATCGCGGACAAGTTGGATTACTCGTTCATCCAACATAGTCACCTCCACCTTTTCTGCTGGAGTCACTTTCAAGGAAGAGGGCTTCTCAATTCGCCCCATGGTGAAGGGGGGAAGGCCAGTCGACTGACCAGGGGTTGGTTTGTCCTTACAATAAAACCAGGTCGACTACCACCCTCTGACCGAATCGGGAAGAGTCATAGGTGGAAAAGTGCTTTTACCTCTCATCTGGATCCCTAGACCTCCGCACATCTGGATCACGTGCGTCCTCTCATCACTCGGATTAGCCTTTTTCACAGAGTGTGAGCGGCAAGTAAAGATGTGTTTGAAGAGACCCCAATGCGGTCGACAACCCAGGAAATTCTCACACATGGAGACAAACGCAGCGAGGTATGTGATGGTGTTCGGGGAAAAGTGATGAAGTTGGGCTCCAAAAAAGTTCAAAAAACCTCGGAAAAAAGGATGAGGGGAACAGAAAAACCACGGTCGACGTGGGTCGTGAGGAGGACGCACTCACCCTCCTGCGGCTGCGGCTCGATCTCATCACCTGGCAGCCTCCAGGATCCATGAGCAATCAAGCCCCCCTCGACTAGATCCTCTAGATCCTCTTGCTGAATCGTGGATCGAATCCAGTCGCCCTGGATCCAGCCGGGCGGCAGGCCAGATCTCGACGACGATCCCCCCCGACTCGTCTTCTTGCCTTCGCTGCCGCCGTCGCTTTCTTCGCACGCTCCAGGGCCGCCGTTTTCTCCTTCCCCATCGCGGCAGGCTGCGCTTGGACGGGGCGGCGGTATCAAAGGTGGTGGTGAATGCGGTGGAGAAACAGGGGAAGAAGAAGGGGATGGAGAGCATAGTGCCACACGCATCGGCCCGGACGCCTTATATGGGCCTGCTCCTGAGTGGCTGACTCGTGGGCCCAGGCAATCTAGTCAAATCCCGCAATAGTCGCATGCTCGATACGTGGCGAAAAAGGTGGCGCGAGAATCAAGGCGTCCCTGCCTAATCTGCTCCGTTTACTGATGTACTCTCCGTCCCGCGCGCTTCTCCAAATTTCGAATCCCGTGAGATCTGGGAGCGGCAGTGTGACCAATCGCGCTGAGGATTTTATACCATACCAACACTCGGAGCTTATCAGCAAAATTCACTCGACAACCTCTGAATGGACCCAGGCGACTGAAAATGAAGTTGAAGTTTTTACATAGATCACCGACCTGGTTAAAATGCCTCTGAAGCATATAAATCGGGTCGGAACCATCTTCAACCCCTTCTCCACTCGGACCCAGATCCATTCGGGGGCTAATGACGATGACATGTACCTAGGGTAGGGTAATAGGCCTGACCTAGACACCCTTCCTCGAGGACACTGCTCTAAAGCCAAGGGCATTCAAAGGATAGCATCATCTACCGACTGAAATCACCACAGGGTGCAATCCACTCGACCAACAGTTCACTCGGATAACCCAATTCCATTCGACCGGGGTGTACTCACTCGACCACATCAGAAACCACTTGGAAGACAGAAGGTTTAAAGTCACTCAGGATGGCAACGGTCAAGCGTTCACTCCGTAGTCTTAATGATCATTTATTTGCATTTATTGCTGGCGTTATCAATAACATCCTGTCTTTATGGACATTGAACCCCTTGTAACGTGGGACGGCTGGGGTCCTGGCGCACTCTATATAAGCCACCCCCCTCCACTGGCACAAGGGTTTGCACCCCCTGTAACTTCACGCATAATCCAATCGACCGAGCCTCTGGGCACCGAGACGTAGGGCTGTTACTTCCTCCGAGAAGGGCCTGAACTCGTAAATCTTGCGTGCACAACCTCATCGTAGCTAGGATCTTGCCTCCTCGTACCTAGCCCCTATTCTACTGTCAGACTTAGAACCATGACACTTAGTGCACCAGAATGTTCCGAAGCTACTCTACGATGTTTTCCCGAGACCCTTGTGCCCTTCGCCATTGCAATCCCGACCATCGATAAATCCTTATGGATAACTACCTACATTTTTCGTTGATACCTTCATCCCCAATTGCTCTTGTTATTACGAGATGCTCTGAAAAACTCTCCGATGTTCTGAGAATCCTTTATGCTTACTGCCCTGCAGTTCCTTGTTGCACGAATACCCCTACGAATAATTCATCACCGTTATCGAGGAATTGTTCATTACTAGTTGTTCATATGATTCACAAGATATATTGAAATACTATCCGATCTTCCGGTAATTCTCTACCAACTATTGCTCTACAAATACTTGTCTGCTTGCATTATGGTTGCGTTCCATATGTCTAGCAATATTCATTAGTATCCTTTCTCATTGTCATTTTCAGCCTTTGATTTGATATGTTGTGAATGATCGCAATCCTCAGTCGAATCCTAGAATTCATCCTTCCGGCTCAGACGTCATTTTGAGCATAAGCTGGTTCTCGACCAATCAAATTGCCGTCGATTGTACCCCTAAGTCTATTCAACTTATCCATTCTTAATCAGAGCGTTTGCTTCTGATCCCTTAATTTGGAAATCATAATTCCTTTGCATTTGAGCTTTGAATTAGTCAGTTGTTTCTATAATCCGATGCCTTTGCATTCCTTCTTCCTCTGATTGAGTACCGATACTCACATCAGCTCCGTTGTAGACCACTAGACCCCTTGTTGGATTATTATCCGACAATGTCCTTCACATTCAAAATTCTTGTGAGTTCTTCCCCTGATACATAATTCCCTTGACAATTTGCATCCTCTGCTTTTGTCAACTATGCTCTACCTTCGAGCTTGTGTTAAATACTCCTGAAGTTTGTGGTATATGTTCCTAAGATGCCCCGATGGGTTGAACCTATGCCTTCCATAACCTATGAGAACCCAAAAGTCTTCATGGGTTATACCCTTCTGGTATTCCACCAGTTAAACTTTCAAACTCTAAACATTTTAACAAAGAGCAGTGAATGAGAAGTTGTGTATTGGAGAAGGGGGAGTCGACCTTGAACTTTGCATTCATGCCCATGGACACGATGCAGATCTTATCGTGGAAGCTTCTTGTAATAGATAATTATTCCCTTGTTGTAAATTCATCTTGTATTCTGATTTGGTCCTTTGTAACCATGGTTCCGACCATGATCGTTCTTCTTTGATCCCATTTCTTGGACGAGATAAAGCACTTGTCTTCTGCAGATCCATATGCCTGCCCAGCCCCCTATTTTGATCTATCTTCGAGTATTACCCCCTGGTATCTCTAGGATATCATGCTATTGCCCTACCGCTTTTGAACTTTTGGTGAAGTAGTACCCTTTTCCTATCATAGACACTCCACGGGTTCTGGGTTGTCGTCAACCGAGAACACCGCATAGTGAATCAAATCAACACTGTGATTCAGTACTCCTAGTACTTTGCTGTTGGGAAGTTTAATACTCCATCATGTCATTCCTAGCCTGATCGGCTACATCATTATCATGCTAATTTTAAATGTGCTACCTGGTCCTCCTTCCCGGAGCACAATTTTCGACGATGAGCTAATCTTATGTCGATCTTCCTTGTCATATCATTTCATGTTGAACATCAAGCTTGATTCCGAGTTTGTGTCATATCCGTGGTTCCAATAACCTTTCGCTTCATCATTCATTTGCTTGATGTCATCGGTGATCGATTACATCTTCATGAAGCCTATCGACAAATGTGTCGTGATCATCAACAACATTTTGAGCTCTTCCAGGATATCAATCAAATTCATGACGAGAAATACCATCCTTGCCCCTCGATGGTTGTGTTATCATCGCCAACATTATTGCCTCCCCTCCAACAAACTTGTTCATGTTATGGAGCTCCTTGCTATCCAGCTTATGATATGTTCTGCCTTGGAGTATTACCATCTTTTACGTCAAGGATGTTGTGAGAATTGCTCCTCCTCTTAAGAATTCCTGTTATACTAATACTTCTCGCCATCTCTGTTCATTTCTTGGTCCCCGTGTTGTTTCTGACCGGAATACCGACAATTGAACTATTATGTGTGAATTCAAAACTTCTAGCAACCCTATTGATTTGAAGTGAATGGTCGATAGTTTCAATCTAAGTCTTTTCGTTAATGAACCACCATTCTAACATTGATCATGCTACTTGGTCCATATTTCCAGGTGCACTTTCGATCAATGTTCCATTGCGGATGTTCTCCTCAAACATACTTCACTATATAATTTGGTGTGTCCAATGCTATCACCTTGTTCACTTAATTGTGGGAATCCTGATGAATTGTTGCTGAGCCCATCGACCACATCGTCATCCTTTCCTTGCTGAAATTGTATGACTTATTTTTTTGTTGTTTCCGATGGATCCTTCGTGTACCTAAAGTCTGAGCTTTACCTGATGACCATGTCAATGCTATCCCGAAGCATGACTG
This sequence comes from Thinopyrum elongatum, assembly GCA_011799875.1. NCBI lineage: Eukaryota > Viridiplantae > Streptophyta > Magnoliopsida > Poales > Poaceae > Thinopyrum > Thinopyrum elongatum. Next base: position 233,934,561 of record CM022300.1, read on the forward strand.
TGGTACTCCGTTCATCAACAAGAACATTGGAAGCGCAATGCTAAATGTTTCTTGATCAACTATCCAAACACCATTGTATGGGTAACATCATGAGTTTCCTCGCCCTTTTCCTAGATGGTCAACTACTTGCAGTCTTGTTATGATTATCCCACTCTGCTTGCTCCTGGGAATGAGAAACACCTAATACTCGTGTATACACATTTTCCTTTCCATTGTTCTGTTTAAATCTGATAATCACTTTTTCCTTTCCATTGGTTTGTTTAACCCTTCTTGTGATCTATATGATATAAGCGGTAATAATTCCCTGCTAATGTAAACACCTCGGTGTACAACTATGAGTTAAAGACCCTGTTACTATTGTTGATGACATTCCGTTAACCACCGATGGACAAGAACTTTGCCTATTAGTCCGCCTCGTTTCAACGAGCAGGAAAATGGTTCTCTTTGTCACTCGCCCTTGGTACCGATGTTGTTGCCAACATAATTGATAGGCTATCCTCTGACCTGCCTTGCCCGCCTGGCCATGGTCGTCATGGCTCACGTCATCGCAGCCTCGTGAGGCTGGGTACCTGCATAGAAATCTCCGCTCCTCGGGAGGCAGCCTGGGGAGGCCGCTCCTTTGGAGGTCTCGGTGCTGTCCGCCTCGCGAGGCCAGGGGACCTCGCGAGGGTCTTGTCTTGGATTTGTTGTAGCTGGGCCGTACAGGGCCGTCGAGGGAGCCATGCCATGGGCCGCAGGCAGGCAGGTCTTGGTACCCCTGATCCCAGAATGCCGACAAAATATACTTTTGTTTGAAGTTGCTAGCCTTCTTATCTATTGGGGTAGTTCCGCTACCAGTGACCGTTCCCCTTACAATAGAAGCACTTAGTCTCGGGTTTGGGTTCAACCTTGGGTTTCTTCACCGGAGCGGCAACTGGCTTGCCATTCATGAAGTTTCCCTTCTTGCCCTGGCCCTTCTTGAAACCAGTGGTCTTGTTAACCATCAACACTTGATGCTCCTTCTTGATTTCTACCTTCGTGGCCTTAAGCAACACGAACAGCTCCGGGATCATCTCCATACCTTGCATGTTGTAGTTCATCACGAAGCTCTAGTAGCTTGGTGATAGTGACTGGAGAACTCTGTCAATCACTATCTTATTTGGAAGATTAACTCCCACTTGATTCAAGCGATTGTAGCACCCAGACATTCTGAGCACATGCTCACTGGCTCAGCTATTCTCCTTCATCTTGTAGGCAAAGAACTTGTCAGAGGTCTCATACCTCTCAACACGGGCATGAGCCTGAAATACCAATTTCAGCTCTTGGAACATCTCATATGTTCCATGGCATTCAAAATGCCTTTGGATCCCCCATTCTAAGCCGTAAAGCATGGCGCACTAAACTATCAAGTAGTCATCAGAACATGTCTGCCAGATGTTCACAACATCCACAAACGACGCTAGAGGGGTTGGCACACCGAGCGGTGCATCAAGGACATAAGCCTTCTGTGCAGCAGTGAGGACAATCCTCAGACTACAGCCCTAGTCCGCATAATTGCTTACAATATCTTTCAACTTAGTCTTTCTCTAGGAACGTATTAAAACAGGGAGCTACAGCGTGAGCTATTGATCTACAACATAATTTGCAAAGACAACTTAGACTATTGTTCATGATAATGAGTTCAATTAATCATATTACTTAAGAACTCCCACTCAAATCGACATTGTGGCACCCCGGCTCAGAGAACCGGGTTACCAGTGTTTCCAACCCAGAGATCAAGTCTTCTGGAAAAACACAACAACTTGGAACAGAACATAGCTGAACTTTTATTGATAATAGTCGAGTACAAGCTTATATTACATGATCATCAAGGCCAAAAGCACATCTAGTGCTATAACAATATCTACATTATTTATCTAACATATCAGGGCCTCGGTATTACCGTGGAATACTACAGCGAAAGACTACTGCGTAGCGGAACATGATAGTAACTCCATCCACAGGGACACTGCTGAGGACACATCCTAGGCATCGCAACACGGACCTTCGAGACCTCCGTCTCAGTCTTCTCCTGCATCTGGCATGATACACCAGGTGAGTACTTTGAATGTACTCGCAAACACATGACAACCAAATATGCAGCAAATAATAGCATGTCAATCAACTTGTTAAGTCTTAAATGTTTCACTTACTGCTATTAACTTACTCATATCCGGGTTGTCTCACAAACATCGGAATACTCGATGCCAACGAGTACTTCCGCTCATAAGACAAGTTCTTCCATCATTACTATGGTTATTACGGTTGATCACCTAGAGAGGTCTGGTCGGGCTGTCCAATACCATGGACGCGGCTATTCGAAAAGATTTTACACTCTGCAGAGGTTGCACACTTTACCCACACTATGGAGCACCTGACCTCGTGATCCCATTTGGGTGGACCAGTGTTGCTCCAACGAAACCTGCCTGACCCGTGACTCTCCCATCATACCACCGGCAACCATCCTCCCCCGGAGTCAAGCCCTGGGTGGCCATGTGTCACCTCATGACACCTGCCACCGTCGTGGCCTAACTAAACTGTCCCAAACGGGGATGCCGGCACAAAACTCAACTGGGCTCACAAGGTTATCGTCGTCTGCCTGATCAGGGCAGCACGCACGCATAACCCTCCCTGTCTGGAGGTACCGGTGAAAGAGCACGGAGCCAGACCAAGTCAAGGCCGTCCCATACCGGCAAATGTGGCTGCACGGGTAAGCCCGGACAGGTGACTCTTGATCAACCAACTAAGTTTCTCTTAGCAATCAAGGTCATTCATCATATCAATTTAAGTTGTCAACATTAGGCATTTAAATACCTCACTTGAATTATCTATGTTTAATTAAATGCAAGAAATGAATATGAATTATGCAATGCTATGAGATGCTTCATAATATGGATGTCCTGGCTTGCCTTGATCAGTTGGGTTGTTCAGAAACTCCTGGTCTTCAAATCCACAAGAATCTCCTTCTGAAAATATTTTTAAATGGCAAAGGAAAATGTCACATAAAGCCTTTTTATTCACCAACAATTCTGTGAGTATTGGAAAAATACCAAACTTGGTCAGAAAATAAAGAAGTTGAATATGAACACAATGCAACAAGAATCAGGTCAATTGGACCTTTTAATAAAAAGTTATTAGTGGTCAAAGTGGCTGGTCAACTCTGTTTAATAAACAAAATTCAGAAAAACAGAAAAAACTGGAATGGGCCACGTCGAACGCGTAAAGGCCAAAGGCGCCTTCACTTAGCCCTTCGCGCGCGTGGCCGCAGCCACAGACAGGTGGGGCCGGGCCCATTTAAAACAGAGAGAGAGAGAAAGGTAGAGAGAGGGGCGGCTCACCGGCGCTGCTCGCCGGCGATAGCGACGGCGGTTGGGCTAGGAGTTGACGGGGATCGATCGGGCACTCGAAGACGGTCCTCCCTGTACCCATAGCTCCCCCGGAGATGGACGGACGGCGCGGCGCCCTTCATCTCCGGCGGACGAGCGCTACGGTGGTCGACGGAGGTGGCGATTCCGGCGACTACTCGCTCGGGCAGGAGGTCGAGGAGCACCAGTGGAGTGCACTGAGCTCAAGGGCGCGGTCGGACTAGGCTGGGGTGGGGTGGAGAGGGCTGGTTGTGGAGCTCGACTGGCAGCGGAACTCCGGCGAAGCTCGAGGCCAGAGGGCCTCTCGGCCTTGGCTCTTGCTTGGGAAGGCGATTGAGGATGGAGGGAGAGGGGTGAGGAGCTCAGTGAGGCCGGGCGGGCTATTTATAGGCGGGAGGAGGTGCTCGGCGATCTCTCTGGATCAGCAGCGACGTGGCTACGCCACTGGAGCAAGGACGGCGAGCTGGCCGTCGTGGCGCTGGGCCAAGCGACGGGAGCGAGCAGAGGCATTAATTGCGCGAGGGGATAGCTCAGGGAGAAGAAGACGAGCGGCGCCGCCACTGTGCCCACACGGGCGGCACAGTGCTCGCGGTCGTGGCGGCCGCCGAGGGCTTCTCCGGCGAGGGCGAAGGATCTAGAGGGGCTAGGTGAAACACGGGAACGATGTCGGCACGCTTGGACAAGCCACTGCGGCGCAGGCGTCTCGCTCGGACGAGACCCGAGCCTGGCACGGCACAGAGCGCGGCGACAAGCATGCCATCGCCATGCTCACCACGGTGCTTGCCACCAGGAGGCCACGCAAGCCTGGAAAATCTTGTCCAACGTGACGACCATCGATCACTCACTTCACTTGCACCCAAGTTTGGCTTGGTTTGGTCTGAGATGAAGGGTAGCCTCAACAACAGTTCCTGACAGCAAAGAAGAGAGGGATCTGGAGAGGTGGAGAGCTAGGGATGGAGCCAAAAATATTGTCTGGAGTGATCCTCGTTGGAAGGACTCCAAACTGGCCAAGTTTGAGAAGGTTTGGTTGAGGTTTGGATGCAGTTCATGTGTAACCTACAAATCTGGTCCAGAATCTAAATGTTGAAGTACTGCTCACTTGGATGATCTCCTGAGGCTGAAACTTGGTGGAGGGAAGTCATTTGTAGGTGTCCTCATGCCACAAAAATTTCAGAGCATTTGGACAACCCTAGCATATACTTCCTTCACAAAGGTTCAGACTGACCAGGAAAAAAAATGAATTGTTTTGCAAAATATTTGAACTAGGTCATGGAATATTTTTGGATATTGGGGCAAGATATGGTCCAAGGTATTTTAGGGAATTATTTGAGAATTTTCTGGCCATCCAAACTATAGGTTGCTTCACAACCCATAGTGATGACCTAAATTCTCAAGTAAAAAAAAGAGTTATTGGAAAAGATTTAAATTGGGATTTGGGTCCTTGAGGTACTTGGCAGGGTTTTTGCAAGGTGATGAGGCTTTGGATTACTTGGAAAAGGTTGAAAAGTTTCCAAGACCAAATGAAAAGGTTCAAAAACCATTCAAATTTCAAATAAAGCCAAGAAAAGTTTGAAAAGAAAAAGTTGCCAAAATCAGGGTGTCACAAACCTACCCCCCTTAGGATGAATCTCGTCCTCGAGATTCGGTTGCTCAGGGAACAAATATGGATATGCGGATCTCAGAAAATCTTCTCTTTCCCAAGTGGCATCTTCCTCGGTGTGGTGCTCCCATAGTGTCGTGAGAACGATTCCGACAGTACGAAGGGGGTAGGGTAAAGGAGCATGATCTATCGAGATGCATATGGGTGACACGGTGGTTTTAGCGAGTTCGGGCCTCTCACGGTGGAGATAACAACCCTACGTCTCGTGCTCCGGAGAGGCTTTGTTTTATCTGCGTATGTATCCGGAGATTACAATGTATGTGAGAGAGAGAAAGGGGAGAACGGATCTCCATGCCTGAGCTCACTGGTGAAAAAGAGAGAGAGGTGGAAGAAAGGAGCCCCCTAGTCTAGTGGTGAGGGGTGGCTTATATAGAGTGCGCCACCCCTTCACCTCCTATGTTACACAATGGATCATCAATGCCATAATATCTGCTTACTACGAAACCGCTACTATGAGAATGATGCTCCGACTGTTTTGTCGACTGTCTGGTCTTCGTATATCCGAGTGGGATCGGGTGCTCCGAGTGGAATGAGTTCATCGAGTGGATGTAGGATCTTCCGAGTGAGCTGATTGTCGAGTGGCTCGTAAGCTTATGGTTACTTCAGTCGGAATCTTCCTTGTAATCTTGTAATCTTGCATGTGGTGTCTTCAGGTGGGGTGTGTAGGCCATGCTTAGGACCCTACCCCTAATACATATCCACATCATTAGCCCCCGAATGGATCAGGGTTCGAGTGAGAAAGGGATAGTGTAGGTTCTGCCAAACTCAACGTTCCGAATGAGCTTTGAGATTTTGCTGATGCTTCTGACGATTGGGCCTTCTAGCATTCGCCTTGATCTATTCAGCTTATCAGTCCTTCCGAGTGAATTTGGATGTAGGTCCTGCATCAAGTAACTGATTACTCGGAATTTCTTCACGTCTGGAACGTGTCTCTTTTTTTTTTGGCCGTCACTCGGACCAGGCGGACCGTTCCGAGTGGATACCATTCCAGTGGGGGCACGCTGAGTGCACCCACTGGGTGTAATCCCCGAGACTGCCGTCGACTGCGGGCTGTTGGTGGGAGTCTTAGAGCCCGTCTTTTTTGTTGTTGTTTGGCCGTCACTCGGAACGGGCGGACCGTTCCGAGTGGATACCATTCCAGTGGGGGCACGCTGAGTGCACCCACTGGGTGTAGCCCCCGAGACTGCCGTCGACTGCGGGCAGTCGGCGGGAGTCTTAGAGCTTGTCGTTTTTTTTGTTTGGCCGTCACTCGGACCGGGCGGATCGTTCCGAGTGGATACCATTCCAGTGGGGGCACGCTGATTGCACCAGTGGGTGTAGTCCCCGAGACTGCCGTCGACTGCGGGCAGTCGGCGGGAGTCTTAGAGCCTGTCTTTTTTTTTGTTTGGCCGTCACTCGGACCGGGCGGATTGTTCCGAGTGGATACCATTCCAGTGGGGGCACGCTGAGTGCACCCACTGGGTGTAGTCCCCGAGGCCGCCGTCGACTGTGGGCAGTCGACGGGGGTCTTAGAGCCTGTCTTCTAGTCTGGAACTGAATTAAACAGGTGAACCCTCATGTGCTCGGCACGGTAAATGACTTCAGCCTAGAACTGTGGCAGGTCTTCATGCATTCGGAATGGATCTTCACGCACTTGGCACGGTGAATAAGCTCAGCCTGGAGCTGAATCAGTCGGACTGATCTTCGTGCACTCGGCACGGTAAATAAGTTCAGCCTGGAACTGGGTCAAGCAGGCGAATCTTCGTGCTCTCGGCATGACGAATGAATTCGGCCTCAAAACAGCCGACTGTAGAAAAGAGCTGGACACTCCAGGAGTAATCACTCCAGTAGTACTTCTTACATTGGCCGTTAGCTTCTTGTTTTCATCCTTTTGCATGAAAGGGGTATTTGTCCAAGTGGACGTGCTTCCCGACTGATCGGGGTATGTTGACTGCAAGGAAAAACTTGGTGGCACTTGTATGTCTCCCGGAGGAGATAGACTAGTGGTCCGACGTGGACATGCCATGAAACCCGAGTGGCGAGGTTAGCGCATGGACTGACTCTCCAGAGAGAGGCCACTCATTATCCCGGGGGGACACCAGCACATGCCATCTCCGAGTACAAGTTTGTGAAACTGACGTGTTGGAGCCTAGAAGAAGGGCCAAGTATATCCGTAGAGGAGCATCGTTTTCACCCTTTTGTAGCCCTGAAGATGACTCCAGGTAATGATTTGGGCGATCGTCCGAGTGGACAGTGCGACCCTTATAGATCTTCGGCGGACCGAGCATGTATGGTCAGAAAAATATTCCCGATGTGATCAACAGGTTGATCAAATGGGCGTAACCCCTGAAGGCGGCATGGCCACGGCTGAGCGTAGCCCCCGAGTGATGCTCGAAAGAGGTAAGCTTGCTACAGAGTGCGATATGAAGCTTGATCATATGAGTAACTTAGTCGTTCCCGAGTTGGGGATGTAGTGGAGAAGACGTGTCCAACCGATGGTGATGCGCGGGGGCGGATGAATGGTAAGGACATGCCCAACCGAGTGGCGACGCGTGGAGCGGCCGAAGGGCGAGGATGTGCACAACCGAGTGACGACGCGCGGGGCGGCCGAGTGGTGAAGACGTGCACAACCGAGTGGCGACGCGCGGGGCGGCCGAGCGGTGAAGACGTGCACAACCAAGTGGCGATGCGTGGGGCGGCCAAGCGGTGAAGACGTGCACAACCGAGTGGCGACGCGCAGGGCGGCCGAGTGAAGATGTGCGAGGTGACCGAGTGAAGGACTACGTGCACAACCGAGTGGCGACGCGCAGGGCGGCCGAGTGAAGACGTGCACAACCGAGTGGCGACGCGCAGGGCGGCCGAGCGGTGAAGACGTGCACAACCGAGTGGCGACGCGCGGGGCGGTCGAGTGAAAATGGTCCTCGGAGGAGTCAGCCATATGCTTTCGAAGCCGATGTAGCGACGAGGTCAGTGAAGTGTGGTCGATGTAGCGACGCAACAAGATCGGCGTGACAACTGAGTCTGAGTAGGAATGAAGATGGCGCACAAAGTGTCAGAGTGATTATGAAACTTGTCAAAGTAGCGGATCTGACTGCACTCATTGAAGTGAAGGATTCGACTGGTGATGAAGTACTCGACCACTCAGGAGAATGTGATTCTGAATGAGCTGCAGCCCCTGAGTCCGGCGTAGCCCCCGAGCGTACTACAGACTTTGACGATGGAATTGTCGGAATATGAGAAATATAGTTTTGAATGGATAATTTGTAATTCATCGAGTCGGACTCGGGTAAAGATGAGGAGGAGCTTTCGAGTGATGCTCAAAAGAGGCAAACTCGCAAAGGAGTGAAGTGTGTTGTTTGATTACAAAAGTGACTTATCTGTCTCATGCCTGATGAGGTCTATATTATTGATACAATGAAGAGGATCCCACAGAGGGGTTGGCCGGATGTGTTTGAAGTGAACAGAGCGACAAGGTCGGTGTTGCGGTGCGCTAGGATCGGTACGGTGACCGAGAGTCCGAGTAGCGATGAAGTTGGCGCATAGGGCCGTCGAGTGATCACGTAACTCGTGTATGAAAAATAGCAAGAGAAAATTTGATGTGCGCTAAAATAATTTGTGTGAATAACACCCATAGACACCCGTTGGGAGTGCAAGGGGCTTGCTGGTTCAGAACCAGCAAGAGTCTAAAAGAGTGAAGGATCCGATCGAACTTGAGAAAGTGAAGGATCTAACTGGACGTGTTGGAGTACTGGACTCAAATGAAATGGAAGTGTCATGTTCCGACTGAGTTGCAGCCCCCGAGGACCGATGCAAACTCGAAATGAAGAACACATGGTGTTCGTGAGTGATGTAAGCATTAAAAATGGAAGTTGGACTCGGGAGTCAAATAACCAGTACTAAGCAAGTATGTGAAATAAGCAACCGAGCGTAGAGGTACACTCGGCGGTGTGGCCTCCGAGTGAATGTGATGTGTGAATTACGGGATACTCGGGAATGCGGAAATAACAGAATGAAGTGCATGTAGAATGACTTAGCTTTCTGAAGGCGCGCGAGTGGCCGAGTGGTGAAGACGTGTTCAACCGATGGCAATGCGCGGGGCGGCCGATTAATGTAGATGTGTCTCACCGAGTGGCGACGCGCGGGGCGGCCGAGTGGCGAGGATGTGACCAACCGAGTGGCGACGCGCGGGGCGGCCGGGTGGTGATGAGGTGACCAACCGAATGGCGCCGCGCGGGGGGCGGCCGAGTGGTGATGAGGTGACCAACCATGGCGACGCGCGGTGGCGCGAGTGGTGTGAGGTGACCACCACGAGGCGACGCGCGGGGCGGCCGAGTGGTGATGAGTGACCACCGAATCGCGACGCGCGGGCGGCCGAGTGGTGATGAGGTGACCAACCGAGAGGCGACGCGCGGGGCGGCCGAGTGTGATGAGGTGACCAACCGAGAGCGACGCCGGGCGGCCGAGTGGTGATGAGGTGACCAACCAGAGGCGACGCGCGGGGCGGCCGAGTGGTGATGAGGTGACCAACCGAGAGGCGACGCGCGGGGCGGCCGAGTGGTGATGAGGTGACCCACCAAGTGGCGACGCGCGGGGCGGCCGAGTGGTGATGAGGTGACCAACCGAGGAGGCGACGCGCGGGGCGGCCGAGTGGTGATAGGTGACCAACCAAGTGCGACGCGCGGGCGGCCGAGTGGTGATGAGGTGACCAACCAGTGGCGACGGGGGCGGCGAGTGGTGATGAGGTGCCAACCGAAAGGCGACGCGCGGGGCGGCCGATGTATGATGGTGACCAACCACAATGGCGACGCGCGGGGCGGCCGAGTGGTGATGAGGTGACCAACCGAGAGGCGACGCGCGGGGCGGCCGAGTGGTTATGAGGACCAACCAAGTGGCGACGCGCGGGGGCGGCCGAGTGGTGATGAGTGACGACCAATGGCGACGCCGGGCGGCCGAGTGGTGATGAGGTGACCAACCGAGATGGCGACGCGCATGGCGGCCGAGTGGATGAGGTGACCACCAAGTGGCACGCGCGGGGCGGCCGAGTGGTGATGAGGTACCAACCAAGGCGATGCGCGGGGCGGCCGAGTGGTGATGATGGTGACCAACCGAGAGGCGACGCGCGGGGCGGCCGAGTGGTGATGAGGTGACCAACCAAGAGGCGATGCGCGGGGCGGCCGAGTGGTGATGAAGTGACCAACCGAGAGGCGACGCGCGGGGCGGCCGAGTGGTGATGAGGTGACCAACCAAGTGGCGACGCGCGGGGCGTCCGAGTCGAGCGTCGAAGATGTACCCAACCGCTTGACGGTGCGCTGTGCGGCCGAATGGGCAAGTTGATGAAGACACGCCCGACCGCTTGGCGGCGCGCAGGGTGGCCGAGTCGAGCATGTTGTCGAAGATGTACCCAACCACTTGACGGTGCGCCGTGCGGCCGAATGGGCAAGTTGATGAAGACGCGCCCGACCGCTTGGCGGCGCGCAGGGTGGCCGAGTAGAGCATGTTGTCGAAGATGTACCCAACCACTTGACGGTGCGCCGTGCGGCCGAGTGGGCAAGTTGATGAAGACGCGCCCAACAGGGCGGCGCCGCGCGGGGCGGGCGAGTGATGGAGATGCGAGGAAGTTAACCGCGGCGTGTCCGTCGTTGATGAAGATGTTCCCAACCAAGAGGCGACCGAGTGAAATAGACGCGTCCCGCGGAGTGGCAAGGCGCGGGGCGTCCCAGTGAAGGAGACGCGTCCCGTGGAGTGGCGACGCACGAGGCGGCCAAGTGACGAGGACTTGTCCAGCCGAGTGGCGATGCATGATGCGGCCGAGTCAGAAAGGTTGATGAAGTCGCGGACATCCGGGTGACGATGACGTGCGGGCGGCCGAGTGCTAGCGGACCGTCCGAGTGGATGTTGACCGGAGCGAATGTCGTTGGTGTAAATTTCCCGACCAAGTGAACGGCCGAGTAAACCCGTCCGAGTGAACGCCGTCTAGCAGCTGACCAGAGGGAGGCATCGCCATGTGCGGGACACGGCCGGCCTCGACGCCTGTGTCGCATCGGGTCTGTGCTCCAAATGCACAAGCCACCGCCGAGCCTCCGACCGGATGAGAGTTGCTGCTGGGCAAACGATACATGAGGGATGAGCTGGTGTGGATGTGTCCAACCAGCGAGGACGTGCGGAACGGCCAAGTCGAGCATGTCACTGAAGCAGCGTCCGAGTGAGTGGGAATACACGAACGATCGAGTGCCTGCACGTTAGTCGTCTGAATGCAGATTAAATGAAAAATGTATCTGAATGAACCTGGACGTGTCCAAGTAAACGAGGCATGCCCGAGTGTAGCGTCTATCCGAATGAACGAATCCGCCCGAGTAAGTCAGAGGCGTACCTGTCCGAGTAAACAGAGCCATACCTGTTCGAGTGTAGACTTTGCCTGTCCGAGTGTACAAGAGTACCTGCTCCGAGTAGGAGGGCAGCTGGGACAGCTTGAAGTCAACCCGAGTTGGATGTGCGCTGGAGGCTGGCGGAAGTGGCTCCCGAAAACATGGACTAACGCCAGATTAATTGTGAAGCTGGCCCATGATGCAGCTAATTAATCCGGCGTTGAAGACGTCCTTCCGTTTCCTGCACTGGGCGCATTTACATGCATGCACGTAATCAAGGAGGCGGCGGCCCACTCACCTTGCGTAGTTGAGGGAAAAAAGAACACCAGGACGAGCAGCCGGCGACGGAGGGAAGAACCGCCACGCCCGGAGGACCGACGGGCTTCCTGTTTTCGCGCCGCGCCGGATCCGCGCGCACGCCGCAGCGACCCCGCTAGAGAAGCTGATGTGGGAGGAGTGCAGCACGCCTGCGACGCCGGCGGGAGGCGTGCCTCCACCATGGAGATCACTGTCGAGCGGACGACTGGGCCGAGGGGCTCCACGTTGCTGTCCAGGCTTGTGTCTCCGCGGAGCGGAAAGTGAGGAGTGCAGCACCATCGGCATCAGGCCGGAGGAGGGATTCGGGAACACCGCTGGAGGTGTGGTTCCGGCGCGGATGGACGCGCCAAAGGTCAGCGAAACCGGACGGGCGGCGGTTGACTTGGTGGAGGCGTCGATGGTCGACGACGAAGAAGACGGGCGACAGCGGGCTGGCCATGTCAAGAGCTCGGCCTCCATGGGGCTCGTCAGAACGGTGCTTGGTGGCGCGGCGGCGCTGCAGCTGTTGCTCGCGCTCTCTGGTTGATGCAAAAAAGAGGAGCAGCCATCCTCCTCGTGAGTGCATGTACATATAGAAGAAAAACAACCATTGTTAGATTAGAGACCGATTGTAAAGAATAAGATAGTATGGAATGGGACTTCCTGATCCCTCTGTACGAAGAGTAAAATGTCTCCCCTGTGAATGGAGTGATGTCCGGAACATCATGGATCAGATCCTCCATTGATGATTGTTGATCGGCGGACGAAGATTGAAGTAAGAAAACCATTTGCATCATGGCTCGATAAACGCCATGCCCCACGGTGGGCGCCAACTGTCATGAGAACGATTCCGACAGTACGAAGGGGGTAGGGTAAAGGAGCATGATCTATCGAGATGCATATGGGTGACACGGTGGTTTTAGCGAGTTCGGGCCTCTCACGATGGAGATAACAACCCTACGTCTCGTGCTCCGGAGAGGCTTTGTTTTATCTGCGTATGTATCTGGAGATTACAATGTATGTGAGAGAGAGAAAGGGGAGAACGGATCTCCATGCCTGAGCTCACTGGTGAAAAAGAGAGAGAGGTGGAAGAAAGGAGCCCCCTAGTCTAGTGGTGAGGGGTGGCTTATATAGAGTGCACCACCCCTTCACCTCCTATGTTACACAATGGATCATCAATGCCATAATATCTGCTTACTACGAAACCGCTACTATGAGAATGATGCTCCGACTGTTTTGTCGACTGTCTAGTCTTCGTATATCCGAATGAGATCGGGTGCTCCGAGTGGAATGAGTTCGTCGAGTGGATGTAGGATCTTCCGAGTGAGCTGATTGTCGAGTGGCTCGTAAGCTTATGGTTACTTCAGTCGGAATCTTCCTTGTAATCTTGTAATCTTGCATGTGGTGTCTTCAGGTGGGGTGTGTAGGCCATGCTTAGGACCCTACCCCTAATACATATCCACATCACATAGCACCTTGTAAAATCTTATCACCTTACTCCTTGTGGTTCTTTCCATCTCATCCAAGATCCTGACAGGTTTTTCCTCATAAGTCAAATCCTTAGCCAGCTCTAGCTCACTCATATCCGCTTGCTTGGCTGGAGGTGCAATGCATTTCCTTAACTGTGAGATGTGATAGACATCATGAACGTCTGACAATGCTGGTGGCAATTCCAACTGATATGCGACTCTGCCCTTCCTAGCAATCACTGGAAAGGGACCGATGTATCTTGGGGCCAACTTTCCCCGGGTGTCAAATCTCTTTACTCCCTTCATAGGGGTTACTCGCAAGTAAGCATAGTCTCCAGGCTCGAAAGTTACTTCCCGGTGCTTTGGGTCGTAATAGCTCTTCTGTCAGGACTTGGCTACTCGCAGACGCTCTTGAATATCCTTGACTTGCCTTTCAGCCTTGAGCATCAAGTCCGTACCAAAGATGTCACTATCTCCTGTTTGGGACCAGTTCAGTGGTGTGCGGCATTTCCGTCTGTACAATGCCTTAAAAGGCGACATCTTGAGACTTGCCTGATAGCTGTTGTTGCAGGAGAATTCAGCGTACGGCAGACTATCCTCCCATTTGGGCCCTTGGGAGAGAGCACATGACCGAAGCATATCCTCTAATATTTGGTTCACTCGCTCAGTCTGTCCATCCGTCTGTGGATGGTACGTTGTGCTGTGTTTCAGCATGATTCCCAGAGCTTGATGTAGCCGTAGCCAGAATGCTGAGGTAAATAGGGAACCCCTATCTGAAGTGATAGACTTGGGTACTCCGTGCAGACTGACTATCCGGGACATGTAGAGTTGTGCCAGCTGATTTGCGTTGAAAGTGGTCTTTACTGGGATAAAGTGAGCCACCTTCGTGAGTATGTCTACAATGACCCAAATAGCATCATTGCCTCTCGTGGACTTGGGCAATCCCACAATAAAATCCATACATATGTCGTCGCACTTCCACTAGGGCACTGGTAAAGGTTGCAGTAGCCCAGCGGGTTTCTGATGCTCTGCTTTGACCTTGTTGCAAATGTCACAGCAGGCAACATGGTATGCTATATCTTTCCGTATTCCAGACCACCAAAAAGTTTCTCTCAAGTCCTGATACATCTTGGTACCTCCCGGGTGGATCAAATATGCGGACTCATGTGCTTCCTTGAGTATTTGTTGCCTCAAGTTGTTCTGATTCGGCACACAAATTCGTTTCTCAAACCACACGGTACCCTGTTCATCTACATGGGAGGACTTGGCCTTCCCTTGCCAAATTAACTCCTTGATCTCTCGAATTTCTTTATCTGACTTCTGTGCTTCCTTGATTTCCTCCATGAGGGTTGGAGTAATTTCCAACGTGTCCGGGGTCATTGGGCCGCATAGCACCATATTGAGCTTGACAAACTCTTCTTGTAAGCTCGGATGCATACCCTCAACTAGTGCATTGATAGCAGCTTGTTTCCTGCTCAGGGCATCAGTGATCACATTCGCTTTCCCTGGATGATAGTTTATCCCAACATCATAGTCCTTGACTAGCTCAAGCCATCTTCGCTGCCTGAGGTTCAGGTCGGGTTGAGTGAAAATATACTTGAGACTCTTATGGTCTGTGTATATTTCACATCGTTGTCCAATCAGATAATGCCTCCAAATCTTCAGGGCATGAACCACAGCAGCTAGCTCCAAGTCATGTGTGGGATAGTTCTCTTCATGAGGTCGTAGCTGTCGTGACGCATAAGCTACAACCTTCCCCTCTTGCATCAGCACACATCTGATTCCACGCCTGGATGCATCGCAGTATATGTCGAAACTCTTGTGAATGTCTGGGAGGACTAAGACAGGGGCTGTGGTTAGCCTCGTCTTTAACTCCTAGAAACTGTTGTCGCACTCGGCTGTCCAGATAAACCTTTGGTTCTTTTTCAACAATTTCGTCAGTGGCTTGGCTATCTTAGAAAAACCTTCAATGAAGCGACGGTAGTAGCCTGCCAAGCCGAGAAAACTACGGTCTTCGGTCACCGTGGCTGGTGTCTTCCAGTTCAAGAGCGCAGTAACCTTACTGGGATCAACAGCTATTCCTTTCTCTAATAGAATATGTCCAAGGAATCCCACCTCTTTCAGCCAAAATTCGCACTTACTGAACTTGGCATATAAGCGATGGGTTCTCAATCTTACCAAGACAGCTCTGAGATGTTGCTTATGCTCCTCTTCATCCTTAGAGTATATCAGGATGTCGTCAATGAACACCACTACAAACTTGTCCAGAAAGTCCATGAAGACTTTCTTCATCATGCTCATGAAGTAGGCTAGAGCGTTGGTCAATCCAAATGCCATAACCGTAAACTCATATAGTCCATATCGAGTGGTGAACGCTGTCTTGGGGATATCCTCCTTTCAGATTTTCAGATGATGATATCCCGTTCTGAGGTCGATCTTAGAGAATACCCGTGCTCCATTCAACTGGTCGAATAAGTCATCAATTCGAGGGAGCGGGTACTTGTTCTTGATGGTGACCTCGTTAAGCTGGCGATAGTCTACGCACATTCGTAGACTTCCATCCTTCTTCTTGACAAATAAAACTGGTGACCCCCATGGCGAGATGCTTGGACGAATGTATCCTTTTTGTAGCAACTCGTCTAACTGCTTCTTTAGCTCTGCCAGCTCTGGGCCTGGCATACGATAATATTTCTTGTATATTGGAGCTGTACCAGGAATTACTTCAATGGCGAACTCCAATTCTCGGTCGGGCGGCATTCCTGGTAATTCCTCAGGAAATACATCCGGAAATTCACCCACTACCGGGATCAGATTCATATCTGTAAAAGTGGTCTGGTATGCCTTGCCCTTTCTTGTTATCATTCTGCTGGCCAGAAATTGGACGGTTTGTCCGGCGGGGTTCACCAATGTCACCGTTCTAGTGGCGCAGTTGATACACACTTGGTGCGGTGCCAACCAGTCCATTCCCAGTATTATGTCCAGTCCTGGGGATTCAATGGCAACAAGGGTAGCTGGGAATTTGACTCCATGGATTGCGATTTCCAGACCCTTGTATATTATATTTGTTCTGAGCATAGAGCCAGGGGATTGTACCACCATGATTTTGTCCAAAAGTGAAGGAGAAAATTTGTGCAAGGTGGCAAAACTTCGTGAAATAAACGAGTGGGAAGCCCCAGAATCAAATAAAATTATTGCAGGTATGTCGATGACAAAAAACATACCAAGGACAATGTCTGGAGCCTCGTAGACTTCTTCGACAGAGATGTGGTGGACGCATCCGTGGCTGAAGTTGTGGTTGGGGCGGCGTCCAAGGTGATTGATTTGTGGCTTGTGGTCAGCTGATTGCTTTCCGTTATTAGTAGGACACTGCTTGGCGTAGTGTCCACTCTGGCCACAAGTGAAACAGGTGTTGTTGCGGCGGCAGTCCTCTATGACTGGCTACTTGCTGAAGGTCTTGCTCTGGTTGCCTGGCTTGCTGTTGTTGCTACCATTGTTCCACACAGGTTTGTTTTCACATGGCCCTGGCTGCCAACTGCGTAGTTTTTGCGCATATGGTTCCCTATTGTCCTTCTTAGGCTCGAACTTCCTCTTACAATCATCATTCCCAGACTTGTGTTCTCGTTCGGCGATGAAGGCCTTATCCACCAAGGTCTAGAAATCGGGGAAGTCCAACATGCATAGCTGACATCGGAGGGCGTGATTAAGTCCTCCGAGGAACCGGTCTATTTTCCTTTCTTCGGTAGCCACATCATGAGGAGAGTACCGGGCCAAGTTGTTGAACTTGTTTAGGTATTCTCCCACAGACATGTTTCCTTGTGTGAGAGCCAGGAATTCTCTCTGCTTCACCTTCATGATACCCGTGGGAATATGATACTTGCGGAACAGCTCTTTGAATTTCTCCCAGGAAATCTCTTCTCCAACAGGCCACATTAACTTGGTGTTGTCCCACCGTATGGCTGCCGGGCCTTCAAGATAATGGGTGACAAATGAGACTTTATCTACTTCTTCACAATGAGCGATGTCCAATTTCTTTTCCATGGTTCTTAACCAGTCATCAGCCTCAATAGGATCCACAGCCTGACCAAAGCTGGGTGGTTTTGTGCGCTGGAAGTCAGACAGTTTGGAATGCACCCCATTGCCATTGTTCTGACCTACTAATGTCTGCAAACTCTTGAGAAATTCCATAAGGTCTTGGTTTCTCTTTTCCTCAAACATTCTCATAATCTGATCTGTGGTTGGTGCTTGAGGTGGTGGTGGTAGTAAGTCTTCGGGCGGTTGCCCTGCCTTCCTAGCGAATCGACGGACGGGGTTTCCATCGCCGCCTTGACTGCTACTTCCTTTCTTCATCCTAATTTTTGTTCCCATGGCAAATACCGAATCGATAAGCAACATCCATAAGGAGAAATACAGTAATATGGCACCGGAGAAAATTCATGAAAAAGGCAAATAAAAAGAACAACATAATTATACAAGATAACCCAACATCATACATGGCAAGCTAGTAGGGGAATATCATGGCTAGACTGCTCACACGGCAGTCGACATATGCAAAGATGCATGCATTACTACTCAAGCTCCAATCTAGTGTGTCGGTGGCACGAACACTGCCCATCTAAAGAGTCCTCGTCGTCAGATCCTGAGTCAGAATCAGAACTGATGATGTGAGTCACCGGGTCAAAGGAGACGCGACGTCGTTGCTGAGACGGCTCTCCCTCTGTGAAAGAAAGAGCACGTCGCCTCAGCATCGGTGGAGCAGGAGTGGCTAGGAGTGAGGCCCACTCAGCTGGGGTCTCAAGTCGGCTACCAGACGATAAGCCTAATGGTCCAGAAAAACCAGAAGGGGTATCGAGCACACGCGGAGGTGGAACTGGTGGTGGATACCTAGGTGGAACTACAGGAGGAGGAGGTGCTGGAGTCACTGCTGCAAGTTCCTCCTGAACACGACACAGCTCCTCAGCCAAGGAAATGATCATACGGTAACTGGCGTTCAGGTAGCGAGACAAAACACCAGCCGCATGATTACACGCCGGGTCGACAGGTGAGAAAAGGACTCGCCCTGTCGTAGGCGACAGAGTGGGATAGTGGTAGAAACCTGGATGGGTCTGCATCTCGACCTCATGGAAGCGCAAGTCGGTAATAGCCTCCATGGCAACAAACTGGATCGCTAGCTCCAGAGTAGAAGCCACTCCGCCCTTGGAAGAGCGAGAAGAGCTTCCAATATCCGAAGTCGCGGTCATGTAAGCCACTGCATGGTACTCATATACTGACTCGCCCAACTGTTCCCAAAACACCTGGTACACCGGGTCATCACCGTTGGGATACAGCCGAAGCCAGATGCTATGAAGCAGAGCTAGAAAAGTGTGGGGTTCTGGCTCATGATGAAAGTGATATGGAATTGGTGCCATCTACACTCACAATGCCAAGAGTTAGTAACATAATGAATTATAATGCATGAGGCATGGCATGCAACAAGCAAGATGCACACTCAAGGTCCTATGCTAATCGCAGTCCTAGCGCGGGTTACCTAGGGTGTCCTACAGTCAGCACGGCTCTGATACCAAGCGTTGTGGCACCCTGGCTCAGAGAACCGAGTTACCAGTGTTTCCAACCCAGAGATCAAGTCTTCTGGAAACACACAACAACTTGGAACAGAACATAGCTGAACTTTTATTGATAATAGTCGAGTACAAGCTTATATTACATGATCATCAAGGCCAAAAGCACATCTAGTTCTATAACAATATCTACATTATTTATCTAACATATCAGGGCCTCGGTATTACTGCGGAATACTACAGCGAAAGACTACTGCGTAGCGGAACATGATAGTAACTCCATCCACAGGGACACTGCTGAGGACACATCCTAGGCATCGCAACACGGACCTTCGAGACCTCCGTCTCAGTCTTCTCCTGCATCTGGCATGATACACCAGGTGAGTACTTTGAATGTACTCACAAGCACATGACAACCAAATATGCAGCAAATAATAGCATGGCAATCAACTTGTTAAGTCTTAAATGTTTCACTTACTGCTATTAACTTACTCATATCCGGGTTGTCTCACAAACATCGGAATACTCGATGCCAACGAGTACTTCCGCTCATAAGACAAGTTCTTCCATCATTACTATGGTTATTACGGTTGATCACCTAGAGAGGTCTGGTCGGGCTGTCCAATACCGTGGACGCGGCTATTCGAATAGATTTTACACTGCAGAGGTTGCGCACTTTACCCACACTATGGAGCACCTGACCTCATGATCCCATTCGGGTGGACCAGCGTTGCTCCAACGAAACCCGCCTGACCCGTGACTCTCCCATCGTACCACTGGCAATCATCCTCCCCCGGAGTCAAGCCCTGGGTGGCCCCGTGTCACCTCGTGATACCTGCAACCGTCGTGGCCTAACTAAACTGTCCCAAACGGGGACGCCGACACAAAACTCAACTGGGCTCACAGGGTTATCGCCGTCTGCCTGATCAGGGCAGCACGCATGCATAACCCTCCCTGTCTGGAGGTACCGGTGAAAGAGCACGGAGCCAGACCAAGTCAAGGCCGTCCCATACCGGCAAATGTGGCTGCACGGGTAAGCCCGAACAGGTGACTCTTGATCAACCAACTAAGTTTCTCTTAGCAATCAAGGTCATTCATCATATCAATTTAAGTTGTCAACATTAGGCATTTAAATACCTCACTTGAATTATCTATGTTTAATTAAATGCAAGAAATGAATATGAATTATGCAATGCTATGAGATGCTTCATAATATGGATGTCCTGGCTTGCCTTGATCAGTTGGGTTGTTCAGAAACTCCTGGTCTTCAAATCCACAAGAATCTCCTTCTGAAAATATTTTTAAATGGCAAAGGAAAATGTCACATAAAGCCTTTTTATTCACCAACAATTCTGTGAGTATTGGAAAAATACCAAACTTGGTCAGAAAATAAAGAAGTTGAATATGAACACAATGCAAAAAGAATCAGGTCAATTGGACCTTTAATAAAAAGTTATTAGTGGTCAAAGTGGTTGGTCAACTCTGTTTAATAAACAAAATTCAGAAAAACAGAAAAAACTGGAATGGGCCACGTCGAAGGCGTAAAGGCCAAAGGCGCCTTCACTTACCCCTTCGCGCGCGTGGCCGCAGCCACTGACAGGTGGGGCCGGGCCCGTTTAAAACAGAGAGAGAGAGAGAGAGAAAGGCAGAGAGAGGGGCGGCTCACCGGCCCTGCTCGCCTGCGATAGCGACGGCGGTTGGGCTAGGAGTTGACGGGGATCGATCGGGCACTCGAAGACGGTCCTCCCTGTACCCGTAGCTCCCCCGGAGATGGACGGACGGTGCGGCACCCTTCTTCTCCGGCGAACGAGCGCTACGGTGGTCGATGGAGGTGGTGATTCCGACGACTATTCGCTCGGGCAGGAGGTCGAGGAGCACCAGTGGAGTGCACTGAGCTCGAGGGCGCGGTCGGACGAGGCTGGGGTGGGGTGGAGAGGGCTGGTGGTGGAGCTCGACTGGCGGCGGAACTCCGGCGAAGCTCGAGGCCAGAGGGCCTCTCGGCCTTGGCTCTTGCTTGGGGAGGCGATTGAGGATGGAGGGAGAGGGGTGAGGAGCTCAGCGAGGCCGGGCGGGCTATTTATAGGCGGGAAGAGGTGCTCGGCGATCTCTCTGGATCAGCGGTGACGTGGCTACGCCACTGGAGCAAGGACGGCGAGCTGGCCGTCGTGGCGCGGGGCGAAGCGACGGGAGCGAGCAGAGGCATTAAATGCACGAGGGTATAGCTCGGGGAGAAGAAGACGAGCGGCGCCGCCACTGTGGCCGCACGGGCGGCACAGTGCTCGCGGTCGTGGTGGCCGCCGAGGGCTTCTCCGGCGAGGGTGAAGGATCTAGAGGGGCTAGGTGGCGCACGGGAACGATGTCGGCACGCTTGGACAAACCACTGCGGCGCAGGCGTCTCGCTCGGACGAGACCCGAGCCTGGCGCGGCATAGAGCGCGACGACAAGCATGCCATCGCCATGCTCACCACGGTGCTTGCCACCAGGAGGCCACGCAAGCCTGGAAAATCTTGTCCAACATGACGACCATCGATCACTCACTTCACCTGCACCCTTAGTTTGGCTTGGTTTGGTCTGAGATGAAGGGTAGCCTCAACAACAGTTCCTGACAGCAAAGAAGAGAGGGATCTGGAGAGGTGGAGAGCTAGGGATGGAGCCAAAAAGATTGTCTGGAGTGATCCTCATTGGAAGGACTCCAAACTGGCCAAGTTTGAGAAGGTTTGGTTGAGGTTTGGATGCAGTTCATGTGTAACCTACAAATCTGGTCCAGAATCTAAATGTTGAAGTACTGCTCACTTGGATGATCTCCTGAGGCTGAAACTTGGTGGAGGGAAGTCATTTGTAGGTGTCCTCATGCCACAAATATTTCAGAGCATTTGGACAACCCTAGCAGGTACTTCCTTCACAAAGGTTCAGACTGACCAGGAACAAAAATGAATTGTTTTGCAAAATATTTGAACTAGGTCATGGAATATTTTTGGATATTGGGGCAAGATATGGTCTAAGGTATTTTAGGGAATTATTTGAGAATTTTTTGGCCATCCATACTATAGGTTGCTTCACAACCCATAGTGATGACCTAAATTCTCAAGTAAAAGAAAAGAGTTATTGGAAAAGATTTAAATTGGGATTTGGGTCCTTGAGGTACTTGGCAGGGTTTTGGCAAGGTGATGAGGCTTTGGATTACTTGGAAAAGGTTCAAAAGTTTCCAAGACCAAATGAAAAGGTTCAAAAACCATTCAAATTTCAAATAAAGCCAAGAAAAGTTTGAAAAGAAAAAGTTGTCAAAATCAGGGTGTCACAGACATCCCTCCGGCCGTCTGAGTGTAACATGATCCAAATTCACCAACCCAAGTCCGATCATCACGTGAGATGAGGTGGTTTCAATGGTGAACATCTCCATGTTGATCATATCTACTATATGACTCATGTTCGATCTTTCGGTCTCTTGTGTTCCGAGGCCATGTCTGTACATGCTAGGCTCGTCAAGTTTAACCCAAGTGTTCCGCATGTGCAACACTGGCTTGCACCCGTTGTATGTGAACGTAGAGTCTATCACACCCGATCATCACGTGGTGCTTCGAAATGACAAACTTTCGCGATGGTGCACACTTGGGGAGAACACAATTTTATCTTGAAATTTTAGTGAGGGATCACCTTATAATGCTACCGTCGTCCTAAGCAAAATAAGATGCATAAAAGGATTAACATCACATGCAAATCATAAGTGACATGATATGGCCATCAACTTGTGCTTTTCATCTCCATCTCCAAAGCACCGGCATGATCTCCATTGTCACCGGCATGATCTCCATCGTCACTGGCATGACACCATGATCTCCATCATCGTGCCGCCATCGGGGTTGTCACGCCGACCATGCTTCTACTACTATTGCTACCGCTTAGCGATAAAGTAAAGCATTAAGCGCTTAATGATTGGCACGCAGGTCATACAATAATTAAAGACAACCCTATGGCTTCTGCCGGTTGCCGTATGCATCGACATGCAAGTCGATATAAACTATTACAAACATGATCATCTCATACATCAAATATATTTCATCATGTCTTTGGCCATATCATATCACAACATACCCTGCAAAAACAAGTTAGACATCCTCTAATTGTTGTTGCATGTTTTACGTGGCTGGTATGGGTATCTAGCAAGAACAATTCTTACCTACGCAAAGCCACAACGGTGATATGCAAGTTCCTATTTAACCTTCTACAAGGACCGCCTTTGTCAAATCCGATTCAACTAAGGTGGGAGAGACAGACACCCGCCAGCCATCTTTATGCAACAAAGTCACATGTCAGTCGATGGAACCGGTCTCATGTACGTGGATGTAAAGTTGGTCCGGGCCGCTTCATCCCACAATACCGCCGAATTAAGAAAAGACCAAGGAAGGAAGCAATCTAAATATCAGCGCCCACAAACTCATTTGTGTTCTACTCATGATGCCATCTACGCATAGACCTAGCTCTGATACCACTGTTGGGAAACGTTGCATGGGAAACAAAAAAATTCCTACGCTCACCAAGATCAATCTAGGAGATGAACATGTACGAGAGGAGAGATTGCATCTACATACCCTTGTAGATCACTAAGCGAAAGCGTTAAGAAACGCGGTTGATGTAGTCGAACGTCTTCGCGATCCAATCACGATCCGTCCAGCGAACTCCTGATCCAAGTGCCGAACGGACGGCACCTCCACGTTCAACACACGTACGGCTTGATAACGCCTTCACTTCCTCAATCCAGCGAGCGATGGTGAAGTAGTACCTCGAGTCCTTCGGCAGCACGACGGCGTGGTGGCGGTGGTGGTATCTCAGCAGAGCTTCGCTAAGCACTACGGAGAGGAAGAGGGCTACGAGGGAGAGGGAGGGCAGCGCCGTGGCATAGATGGGTGCAGCTGCCCTCCCTCTACCCCTCTATATATAGGGGGAAGGGGGGAGGAGGAGGCACCCTACGGTTTCCCTAGGGGGGCTGGCGGCCACAAGGGCCACCCTAGATGGGTTTTGGGTGGCCCCCCTAGGTGCCTTGCCCCCCAAGCAAGGGGGAGGCAGCCCTAGGGGCGCACCAACCCTCCTGACCTCGTAGGATGTGGTGAGGGGGGGGGGCGCACATGACAAAATACGCACCAACCCTCCTGACCTCGTAAGATGGGGTGAGGGGGCGCATAAACAAAAGGGGATGGTGAAGCAACATGACAAAATACTAATCGAAGCTGTACATCGAAATCACAACTGGAACCTTCCTGTGTTTCAGTTCTGAAAATTGTAACCCATGTATCAGAAAATTGTATTCTGCACAGGGGACCAAACCGTGTACCCCCATCCACCCCTTGTTCAAAGATTATCTGCTCTTTTATGACCTAGATAGCAAGAAAGAAAACTATTGGAGATGGTTGAGCTGATCTCATACTTGAAGTGTGAATGCCAACTATCATGACGGTGTCGACTGCGGGGACCAGATTCGGTCGAGTCCGGACGGGGGTGGTGGTGTTGGCCCGGTCATGGAGGCGGCTTGGTGGACTCGCCGACGTAGGCGGCCTCGATGGCCTGGAGCTCCGCCTCCCATGACATCCCAGTAGAAATCGCTAGTGTTGCCGCCGCCGACGTTGTGGCTAGACAAAGTGAAGTAAATATCTCCGTTTTGTAGAACAGTGCACATGTACACATGTATGTAGAGTGTGAAGATCAACTGATGATAATACATTGTGCAAAAATAAAAAGTATGTGTTTATTATGTAGATACCCATAATAGAGCATTGATATAAACTGTTGCCCAATGCGCATGAAACAAATTAGCCATTGAAATGAGACCTTCATACCTGATTTAGAAAGAAAAAACATGTGACTACATCTTGAAAAGATAAATAAATCAAATTACTTGTTTATGCTATATGGCGTTTCCTTTGAAGATGCAGTATGAAAACATCACCTGCAACATAAAGGGGAGATTTTCTAGAGGGAGGTTGCCTTCTTGCATTGCATCCACCGGAAAGAAGGTTAGTCAGAGGCCGTGGCTCTCCTAGAAAAATTGAAGATGTGAGTTTCCTAGTTGCCTTCTCCTAACCTAATGCTAGTAAGCTTAGAAAGCATTAGTGCTAGATCAAAAAGCAGTAGTCGAAAGGCAAATCAAACCCATTAACCATCGCTACTATGGCGCTAGCTGGGCATGTCCACGTTGGACTAGCTAGGAGACAAAAACGATTTCCAATCGCTTCCTTCTCTGGCCACGAAGCGAGCCCCCACGCGATCTCCTTTCCTCTCCCTGGATGGATTCCTAGGGTTTCCGCCGCCGCCTCGCCTCTCCCCCGCGCTCATGCCCCTTCTTCTCCCGCCCCGCGCTCCACCTCCTACGGGCCCCTGCCTGCACTTCGCCCTTCCTCGCTGAGCACCCCTGCATCACCGCTGCTGCGGAGGGCTCCTCAACGCCGCCGCATCCGAGGAGGGTGCCGTACGGGGGGCCCTATAAGTCGCCAGTGTCGCGTGCGGCAGAGGCCAGCCCATCCTCTTCATCAGGCAAAACGGAAAAGGTTGGCCACGACGGTGATGGTTCGAGCTCTGCCACCCCATCCCCGGCCGTTGTTCATCAGTGGCAGGCCGAGCTCTGCCTCCTCAACACCCACTGTGTCTGGGACCGGACCTTGACGGCGTTTGCCCCGGACAGGACATTAACGGGGACCTCCAGGTCAGGCCTCTCTTTCTCTCTTTTGAATCCCTTCTTTTTGCAATACGCTGGGAACACTAGGCATGCCATAGACCCACTGGTTCGTGCTCTATCCCCACTAAGATGCGTGGATACTTATCTAAATATAAGGTGCCTGACATTATTGATTCCTTTGGACGATTCATAAGCCGGTTCTTACAAGGTGTAAGTGTTGATGTTACAAGGAGCATCACTCAACCAAATGGTTTCATTTTTTGAGTCTAATGCAACACTGTTAGTTTATTTTCTTAGACTTGTTTATAAATGGCCAGTCTCTTGAGTTCCAGGAGTTCAAATTGTCACACATATTAGAAGAGAAGTCGTCACTTTTCAGTTGTTTTCCCTAAATCTAATGTGTTTCTGTACTAATCCCTAGGGAAACAATTCATACCATATTAGTAATTTGAGAATCGCTGAGAGTGTTCTGCATTCTCTGATCCAGAAATTTAATGTTGTAAATTTTGCACTAGGACTATACAGCTAATGATATATGGATGGTGAGGTGCCGTTATAACCGTGATTTTACTTTTATTTGTACTGCTTCGACATCTGTAAATTCATAGATTACTAATTGTTATAATGAAAGAAAAAACATATATTTAGCTCAAATGTGAGAGCTATTTAGTGGTCTGGTCTTTGGATTTTTGCATTCAAATGTTAGAGCTCCGGTGGTACTCAGATATCGATGCATCATGGCACTAGACAAGGTCCTTTTATGTCATTTTAATACCGGTTTCCAATTTACTTTGTCTTGTTTTCCTTCATTCATTAAATTATAGGATGCTATTTGTTTGCATGTCTGAACGCAGATATGAAATTGTCCTTGATGGATGATTGTAACTAAGCTCATGTTCTAGATATAAAAAAGGATTGACCGGATAATGCTCTTGCAATCACTGATTTCGCTATCAACTCTACAATCCAATGTTGATGCATTAACACGGGAAGCAGCGGAGCGATCCGGACGAAATGCCTGGTGCCAGTTTCCTCGCCATGCTGCGACCAGCGCCTCCGCTGGTCAGTGCTGTTGTTGTCTTCTTCGACAGTGGCGAGATCCGTAGCACATGCGAGTGGAAGACCGCGCTGCCAGTTTAAGTGATGTTTCTCCAGGTAATATGATTCTCCGTCATGTCTGCCCAGGCACTAACAAATTCCATCATTTGTTTGGCTGGCATGTGAACTTGTCGATGGGTATTTTCTGGCTATGGCCCTAAGCTGAATCAGCACTTGATCGACCTCAAGCCATTGTGATGGCTCCAGTAGCAGGCACAAGATGGAAACTACCGGTGTGAGAAGGGGCTAGCCGAAATGAACGAGTGCCTTCTGCAACAATAGCCACTTTTGTAAAGGTATGTTTGAATGTAGTTACAGTTTTTCATGTGACATGATCTGTATCTATTACTTTCTTAGTAGGTTTTCTTATTTTCCGAGCATAATCTAACAGAGTAAATTTCATGGTTGCCTATTTAGTATTTACTCTCCTTACTGAATTTATTTATTCTTCAATAATAAGGCAAGGATTACACGATGAATGAACTGTCCATTTATTTTAACAGCCATCTCAGTAAAGAACCAGGTAGAATAGAAAATTAAATACAAACATAATCTTGTCAGAATCTGGGGATGTGGAAGGTCAAGCGTGGGTGATTATTCTGAATCCGGGTACATTGTCGTTATTTTTTTTGCTTGAAGTGATGTTCTGTTGGTGATGATGTAGGCTGGAAGTGCACTTCAGAGGATTGCGCACCTATGAAGAGGTTATTGATGAAGTCATGGACAAGGAACTTGCCAATGCTACACACTCATGAAATCCTTATCTGCTTCACTCTTCTTCCATACATGATATACATGGTTATCATTAGTCCAAGTTAAAGCAGTTCTTGTGATGCTCGGTACTGTTGGCAGGAGGTACGAAATTGTTTGATCTGTCAAGCATGGATGTAGGTTCACTTGTATGATGCACCTACTGTTAGATCTAGAGTATCACTAGTTGAATCTTCTATTCATGTTCAGTGCTGACGGCAACCACGGGAGGGGGTCGGGGCGATCGAAGAGCAAGGCGTGAGTGACTCCGGCGAGATGTGGCTAGAGCGGATGTCGATGATGCGGCAATGAGAAGACCCTCTCTGTGAGCCCTATCCCTCTGATTTAGCGTCTCAATTTTTGGTTCTCGTGCTCCTGTTTCTCTGTTCTTCATTTGTGGTGATGGATCAGAAAGCCCCAGATAGTACTGTTTTAGTGTTCTATGGTTGGATAAATTTATATACTGCGAACGAGCACATAAGAAATATAGAAAAAAATAAAAAAAAAATTGATCACTATTTGGAAATTTCAGCTTCACAATTCATAGATCCTGGCGTCTCGCATTAAGAAAGCACAACAATAAAAGGCACATTCTACCGTCATTGCAGTGCAGGCATGGAAGGGGTGGTAAGCCAAGAGATAGTCATGACTAAAAAATTGTTGAATATGTGGATGGGGTAGCTCAAATATGGATTCTGAAAAGAGGAAAAGGCGCTAAAGTTGTCCTGGAACAATTATTTTTCATACATGTTTTGATACTGATAAGGTGAACATGTTGAATTAGGTAAAATGAATCTAAGGTGAACAAACTCAAACCATGATCACTGTATCACCACCTGCCAGTGAAGCTCCGTTTTTCTATATTTAAGCCACGACAATGGTTTAGAAAACAGATCAACTCTACCATACTTGATTACTGCATTCCAAAGTCCAAACACTATAGAAAAAGGTTTTTCATTTACGGGAAATAGTACTCTTGTACTGCATACATTCATAAATCTATAGAAAAGGTTTTGACTGTTCAGTACAAGAAAACATAATCTTAATATTCTATAATCCCAAGTTAACCAAGTTCAACCACCATGAATGATTAATGAGATTCAAGCTGATTCGGTCAGAGTTGCAAAAACTTGTATATCTCCTGGATAACAGTTTTGGTGATACTCTGAAATGAGTTTTCCTGCAAAGACAGGCGTGAAAAGTCTGACCAAAAAGCAGAGAGATGTTACTAAGGGAGTGCTCAAGCATGGAAACGAAAAAAGGAATTATTTTAGTCAAAAATGGGATTTGGTGTTTTTTTTCTGCATAGACACGATTCCTGATAAATACATGAAGCACTGAGGCACCATTGTGCTAGCAAACTGCATATCCGTATTTAATCGAACCAGCTATTGTCCTGTTTTTTACACCCATCATGCACTTCTAAGATAAGTGTATCTGTATTCTGGCAATCTACACTGTTGGCATTCTTTTATTTGTTCAACACTGTCTTGTGGCAGCAACTTGTCATCACATTCAGAAGAGAGACCCGACCAACTATAGGCCACGGATAAACAAACTAGACTCTACAAAACACAAAGGACACAATTCTATAGGGTCCTACTACTACCTCTGATACAGGCACCACGGATGATACTTTGGTACCGTTGCAGTGCCTTGGTTGCTTGCTGGGTTGTTGTTGTTCGATAAGAAAATGAATTGGATTTGTCCGAGGGGAGGAGAGAACTCAACGTGTGATTGTAGGGTACTGAACTTCTAAATTAGAACCTGGCCTAAATTTGAGATTTGCCAAATGTATACTTTTGTTTTCATTCATTCTTTGGAGGTGATCCGTTGGTTACTTAATGCTCTTTACTGCATGAGTAAATTTCTTTTTCTTTATTTCTATACTCAGTTTTATTTCTCCATGAAGAATCCTATACACCCACCCAATGATGGTTCTGTTTTCAAGAACCTTACATAATTTTCTCCTTTAGACATGGATATTAAGAAGGTGTGGCACATGTATGGATGCAGAGACAACATCCCATCTTTACTTCTAATTTGAACTCATGCCGATACTGATTCAATAGTATACGCATAAAATTACTTTTGTTTTGGTATATAATGCATACTTACAGACATCTAAGTAGCAATATGTTATATAATACATGTTGTTGTTTATCCTTTTTTATTTGAACCGGCAAACAGTTTGAGAGCTTAAAACTCCTACTACATTCTGATAAATAAGAAGGAACAGAATGGCAATATATTAGCCTCTTTTTTTACCAGAAACAAGTTATATAGTTCGCGTCCATGGAGAGTTGATGCATTGTCCAATATTTGGAACTTTAATCTTGGTTGTGTAGGCACTTCTGAATGTTTGGAAGTTACGTGTCCAATATGCTCTCGGTTTGTATTTAGCTCATGGATCTCTCTAAGATTCCAATTAAGGCATGACTTTATTATACAACAATTACAGAGGAGAAGGTGGTCTCAGTTCCTTTAGTAGATACAATGGATGACACAACAGAGGTAACTAGCGTTTCTTTAGATCGTCTAGGTGCCTCATACATGCTTCCGAAATTTCAATGCTTTGGAGAAAACTCATGTTCCTTCATTTTGCTTGCAGGGTTGAAGACTTGAAGTAGATCTTCACAAATCATTTTATCATATGATTTGACAATCACTGGGGAAGTTGCATTGCAAAACTGCAGGCTTTTCTGTTGACGGTATGACATCTTAATCCTTCCTTTTTGTTACTAATAATTGATGTTTAGGTTTACAAGATCTACATAGGCTACCAGAGATTAATTAAGTAGGCTGTGGGAGGTTAGTTAGGGTGATGTTGTATGTGTTTTGCACGTCCTCCCTACGAACCTAGGAATAGTCATACCGGTTTGTTAGGAATGCAGGTTCTGGTTTTCATTAGAATCACAATATTGTTTGTTCAGCAGTATTGCCGGTGGTGACACAGGGTTTGCTTTTTGAGATGTAGGTTTTGCTGTCGGTGACACCCTAGGAATTTGCTTTTAAATTTGAATTTAAAATCAAACACTTGTTGATTTTACACTCATTTACATATTTATGTTAGTATAATTGTATCACCCATTGATGCAGAGCTCCCAGCCTTCTCTGCTTGGCATTGGCACATCAATAAGGGCTTGGAGCCCGTCAAAGAGGAGGTACAACCTACTATCTGCTGAACTGATCTGGATCAAGTGGATGTTGGCGTGGCGCTGGACCTATGCTTCGCGGTGGCAGCGACGACACCATTCTGGAAACAGTGGGGGCGGTGGGCCACGCCCGTGCCGTCGCTGACACTCCACTTGGACGGTGCCGGCTGGGAGTCGCCGACGCTCCACCTGGACAGCACCAGCTGGGAGTTGCCGTGTGGTAACTACGTGTTCGAGACGCGATGGCCAGGGACCAGACCTCAACAGGAATGTGTTGCCCTTTGCGCCGACAGTATGACAAGCTCATAACGTCGTTATAGTTTTTTTACAAAGGTAGACCTTGTATTATGGATCAGGTGAAACACCGATGTGTTAGTGGTATTGAACTGAAGCAACGATTTTTCAATGAAATGTGGTCTGGATTGTAAAGCTGATAAAAAAGGCTGCTGCATGGGCGTGCCCTACCTGACTCCGCTTAGCCAGACAAAAATCGATGCGTACGTTGGTATAAAATAGGAAAGAGAAAGGGCGCGTCCCACCTGGCACCGCCGAGCTTCCACTCAGGCGGCGCGCCCCAACCACTAGTACACATGAAAGAGCAACCCCGGCAAACATACACTAAATGTGTACTGGCGCCACAACAACACAGGCCAGAAAAAGACCAAAGTTCAAGCTTTACTGCATGTTACAGTATTATGTAAACTTCAACCCTCATGGCCCCTCCGTGATCTATCTCGATGCGCAGCCGCCCTAGCTGTACCTCTGCCAGCCACTTCTTTACCTCGCGAACCCCCAGCACATGTTTTGCCTTGCTGTTTGCGTGCCACACCACGTCCATGCTGCGATGTGAAGAGTAACTTACAAACGGCCATAACCGGTTCGAAACAAAACGAAACAGAGGAAACCACATCAGACGTTGGCTGGCCGTCGCCGTGCAGAGTACATGCCTTAGAGAAGGCAAAACAGAGAGCCCGCAAGATCCGAATTTTGCATCCCTGAGGGATGATGGTTAGCCGCTAACTTCCCCCATGCGCTGGCAAGGGCGCGGGCTCCGAGCAGTCAGCCGGTGTTCAGGGAGTGGCGGCAAGACATACCTGGATGGCGTCGGGCTCCTTACAGCGATCCCTGGCTGTATTTGAGGGTCTGCATCGAGGCGTGCTGCTGGCCCTGCCGAGCGGAAAATCGGAAGGCGCCAACCCCTGGTCAGCGGGCGTCGGGGGCGTGTGCGGCCTCTTTGCTCACTGCGTCGTCGCCATTGCAGTCGGTCTGGGCCTCCTCATCGTCTCCCTTGTCTTGCTTCGCGTCGTTTGATGCTCGGCCGGCGCAACCCCAGATTCGCCCGGAGAAGGGCGGCGTGGAGGGGTTCGACGAGGCTGCGCGTCGGGTGCGGCGGGGCTGAGAGGGTCGCGGCGGACCGGAGCGCCGGTTGGCGGCGAGAAGGGCGGCGGGGCCGAGCGGTTGGGGCGAGAAGGATGAGCGGGGCTGAGCGGTTGGCGGCGACAGAGGACGTGTGGATTATTGTTTTGACGGGGAGCGAGAGGAAGCGGCAGGGGGATTAATGTTTCGTTAGTGCGCTCACTTTTGTTAACGCTCATTTAGACCATTAGATTCTGCAATCCAACGGCTAATATGTTTAGTTGGATCTGCCCTTTCGTGCTTTTACAGGGGCTAAGCGATGATGGGTGGACCCCGCGCCCTATTCATCCCCTTCACCCGAAGTGGTACGCAGCGCCGCGCAGCGCCCACAGCCTCGCCTTCAGCCGCTGTCCAGCGGGCCCCGCACCCGTCCTCTAGCCCCGTCAGACGAACTCGCGCCGCACCGCACGCGCAACCGAGGCCGAGCCCGGCGATCTGCGCCCCTGTTCGACCTTGTGCTCCTCAGGGACACCGTACAGGAGCAAGACTCTTCGAGGAACCCAACCGCGCACCCTTCCCCATCGCCACTCGTCCGCACGCCTCCGTTGGGCGAAACGCATCTCGCCGGAGGAGCTCGAGACCGCCGTCGTTCGTCGGCCGTTTCCGCCGCCGTAAGAACTCACGGAGCTCAGCCGCCTGCCCCACTCGAACCCCCTCTCTATTGCGCACCTGCCTGACACTGGCTTTGCCCAAATCGCAGCCGGGCGAGGGAAACAAGCCGACCGACGCTGCCGGAGACCCACCGCGTTCACGTCATCGCCACCGCCCGCAGAGGAGGTCCATGCCGCCGTTTTCACCACCACCGCCACCGCCTTCGCAAGCCGCATCCGCCCGCCCCTTCACCCTCGCCGGAGGATCGCCGAAGAGACGCCGCCGCCCACGCCCGACCGCTTCCACCGCTTCCTCTGCTTCTGGTGAGCACGCGCGCGCACGACAAGGCTTCAGCCAATCACGCGCTGCCACATGGCGAATGATACAGTAACAGCTACAGTAAACGGACGTGCACAGTTCAGGAGTTTTCTGTTGTTTTTGTGTTTTTTTACATTTTCCTCTAACTTCTTTTAGCTATATCTTCTAGTCTACAAATCCAATTTAGGTGATTCTTTTTCCTATGCACTGGCAATGACCAGAAGTATATGACAGGACCAAAATTTCACATGTCTGCACTTTTCAAATTTGAATTCGTTCTCAAACCGTTTAGCGGAATTGAGTGATTCTTTTTGCGTTGTGATCTTAGTGCATTGTAGATGACTTGTACTGTTTTTGAATTTTAAAATGATTTCTTGTTGTTGGTTTTATTTTGGGTCTATTTGAGCTTCGGTGATTGATTTGTTGATTGTGTGAAATGTGTAGATTGTCTGGAGTGCGACGCGAGCAATTGTCAGCAGTGTGACTTTTTGAACCAGAACCAAGGCAAGTTACATGTTGATCATCCTTTACCTATTTGTTTTCTATGCATGTAGTATATATCACACTATGAGTTTATGCATGTATAGGAATACTATATTATTTTTGCTATATTGTTGAGCTATCTCCCGTCAATGCAGATCGGGGTAGTTGTAGTTTTGCTATGCTTGTAGACGGGGTTGGTTCCTGTATATATTGAGCTTATGCGAGGATTATATATATATTTAACAAATTGAGTAGTAATTAAGGATTTAATTCCCCTCTGGGCGGAAGTGTTATTGCTAGAGTGGTTTCAAGAACATCATGGTTTATACCCTCTGAATGTAAGTGGAATGCCGCCCAGGTTCAAAAAGATCAGACAAACTTAGTGACTAGTAGCTTCCATGTATGGCCACTGGCTAAATGGGCTCTAACTTAGTTGATCAGTTGTGGAACCCTTGCCCGGATGTGCCAGCAGATGTAGATATAATAGTTGGGATGGGCCTCCCGTGGGACTAGGGGACTGCTTCTGAAAGACTTCGTCTCAATCTTCGGATTGGGTCCAGTGGGTAAAGCGTACAAAACTCTACAGAGTATTAAAAACTAATCATGATTAGTCGTGTCCCCGGTTATGGACAAATTTGAGCGACTATGCCATTACAGTTGTTGGATGATCTTGACAGATGTGACACTTAATAAATTTATTGGGAAACTTAATAATGGGTAGGTTGGAGTTGGACTTGCCAATTCAACCTTGTGTATTTAATTGTAGTAACAAAAAAAAAATTGACTATTAGGTAGTTATGAGGACAAAATTGGCTTTCTGCAAAAATAACCATCAAGTCTTTCTTTTGTTATACTATGCATATACATGTAGGTCTACTTTATTATTACTCATGTGTAACTTGCCAATACATTCAATGTATTGACCTATACGGCTGCAACGTCTTACGTTGCAGGATTTTCAGACGAAGAGTAAGGTACCGTTAGGGTCGCGAGTCTGCACTCAGAATCGCCAGCGGGCTATGATGGGACTCATCATTATTTTCTGCTACTTTTCACTGTTTGATTATTGAATAAAGCTAGCTATGTGCTATGCAGATTGTTTTATTTTATGAATTCTGGATACGTTGTAATAAATGATGCACTTGTTATTCTGGTATTCATCTATACTGTGTGCTAGCGAGTCGATCCAGGGATTAGCACGGCAAGCACAAAAACTCAAATCCTTCGAGGTTTGGTCGTTACAGCTCTCTAATGACACGGAGCAATAGGCCGGCAGGAGGAGGGGTTGATGCAGGTGGTTAAGAGGGCCGAGCGGCCGGGATGCAGTGTGAGAGAGACATGTAGCCCATAAAGCTTCCCAATAGATTCAGATGTTAGTTTTGATGAATTGTGTGTACGCATGAATCTGACTTGGAATCATATCTCCAACATTGGCGTATGTTGTTTCTAAGTTTGATTTATGCACTATTGCTATTTTTACTCTGTATGTCCCAACAACTAACATTCATGAAATGTCATTGGGGTATCTATTTCGCTTCAAGCCAAAGTAAACAAACAAAGTAAAGGAAAAATATCTATAACTTTGCTTCAACAATGCATCAGCAGACACAAACGGAAATCAATTTACACTGTTACAACAGCCGGTGCTTCCTCGTGATTTTTCAGTATCACTCCAGTCCATATATATTGGTACGATTTTCATAATTATTCAAGATTAATTCTGTATAAGTGAGGACCGTATTTGTGAAAAAATTCCTTGTTTACAACTACATCTGTCGTCACTGCTGCCTGTTCAGAGTATTGTGCACCTGTTCAGACCAAGGGAGGAGAAGATCCGCCTCGCAGAAGGCCAGATGCGGCCAATAAGTCCCGGCCTCTCTTCATCAAAGGCATGATCTGATTCTGCACTCGGAGGACTAGACTTCCCGCTTCCATCTCTATCCCTACTTGTCACTGCCTCGCCAGACCCTGCCGTGTCGCCACCATTCTTGGACTCCACACCAACTTCAGATATCTCTCCTGGCTTCTTGTCAAATAGTCCTTTGAACTGCTTCCTTGCCTTCTTTTCGATTTCCTTTGTTTGTGCATCAACTGTTAGTTACAAACTTTGAACGCTATGAGTTTATGCATGTTCTGTTGCATACCTGTTCCTTCTGTTTAAGTTTAACAAGGGCCGATGTAGCATCAGGCTCCGAGGACTTGTCGACGGCTACCATCTAATGAAGCGATGCCATTACATATAGAGTAGGCCTCTACCAATCAAACATGATTCTGAAAAATGGTGCCACTAACCTTCACAAAATCGTTCTTTGCATCATCAAAGTCCCCACCTAACATGTATGACATTCCTCGGCGGTAGAGAGCTTTGACATGCACAGGATTTGCATCAAGCACCTGTTCAAACACAAGTATCAAAGAACAACAGCAGGATCATAATGTGAACCTTGTGCAAATCTATACTTTGCAGAGGCTGATGGATCAGTGTAGCAGACTTGAATGGAGTTCAGGAGGTGAACTGCAAATTGCAATCCATGAGGGAGTAAAGCAAAACTGTAAGTCCATTTGACCTTTGATCCCCCAACCCTAGTCCATCCGACTTTCACCCAATGGGCCATGTGGCTGTTTTCATGGTACCACTGTCAGGACCTAGATTATGGAGCGGATAGTGGTGGGTGGTAGGAGGGCGAGGGCGGGGGAGTTTAGGCTTTGACGCCTTGGGGATAGATCTGCTCTGGAGGAAAAACGTCCCCTTTTCTCTGTTTATTTCTTCGATACATAATTACATGTTAATTGTCTAGCTTTATAGTGCAGCTTGGCAGTAGGCTAGGGAAGACTTGAACCGACTCAACTAATCAAACAAACTAGACATGGAAACCAATAAAGACCTATCCGGACGGGTCCAGTACCCCATGGCGTGAGAAGCTACGCCCAAGTTCCTTTCAGTGTATTACCTTATTGCACGCTTCAATGGACTTCCTGTACTCACCCATCTTCTGGTAGCAAGCAGCTACATTTAGATGTAGAGAACTCTGCATTTGTAACAACATAAAAGGTTTAACATGTATCAGGAAACAGCAACAAGTAGAAAAACGTATACTGCTAATGGGAGGAGAAATGTGTGTGCGCGTGTGGGGGGGGATGATCTAGTGGTCAGCACATCAATCGGTATGGTAGGAGACAGCTGGAAAATAGAGTATCATCGTACTCTTGAATTGGCAAAGATTTTCCCCTCTTCATCGTCTTGAGGATGCACGTGGTTATACTCCCTAAGCAACTGCATCCATAGAGGGTAGGGGAACCAAAGTCAGCAAAAACTTAAGAGTTCTTGCCATGGCTTGTTTCACATCCAAGCATTTTCTTTTGACAAGCAAAGTAAGTTTTAGCATGACTTTTCTTTTTATAACTGGAAAACAGAAGGGGAGCCCCAAAACAAAAGGGTGCACTATATTAAAAGAAAATGAGCACAAAGGTATTCACAGCATATTTACAGAAGGAAAAATTAATGGAACCAAACAAAAGGGGGGAAACAAACATGGCTTTTCCGTGGACACCTGCATGGAATTGCATACTTTGTGCTATCTCGCTGAATACATGGAGCAGCACACAAAAAAATCTAGAACTGACAAAAAAGATCTCCCAACCCCACTATACAATGCTTTTTGCCATATACTTTGCATCATGTGAGCTAGTTCCGCCAAAATAATAATCTTAGTACGTACAATGAGATATCCTGCACTCCAGCACATTTATCGCAACAACATGAATTGCAGAATTTGCATGAAGTGCCATGATTAAAATGAGAGTCAATTTATAATTAAGAACCACAAGGCATGCTCATGCCTTGACGTTGGCATAGCTGTGGTGTTATCTCTTGTTTATTGTCAATATCGCTTTAATTCATTTACGTTTAACATTTAGATTCAAATTGAAGAATTTCGACACTTCGCACAAACCTCAGGCTCCACTGAGAAAACTAGTGGTGCGGAGCACCCTAGGGTCATCACCATGGCTTTGGCTTCATTGCCAACGGACACACGCATCACATATACTAATTCCATCCTTTATGCGTGTCTACTTGGTTCTCTCTGGTATACTACTTGACCCTCCTTCATGCATGCATAGGTTTGAGCTGAGCTTCACGCGAGTCAAGGAGTGCAAGCACAAGAGTACGCCCACACCATCCACAGAGAAGCTTGGAAGCGGAGATGGAAGAGAGAAGATGGGCAGCTGGAATCCAGTAGCCGGACAAAAACCTCCTCTGGATCACCGTCTGGCAACTGCGCGCGAGACAACAGAAGCTAAACTGGTGAAGTCAGACTGTCCGGCTTGGAACCCGGACAGTACGGCTCCTAGAGCGAGCCCTTCGAGTGGCGCCTGCGGAAGCCCTGATCCGGACGAGTTGCAGGCTTGCGACCCGGACTGTCCGGCATGTGCCTGCATGCAAATCTGGCCCACGAGCTATGTATCCCCTTTCTCACCTCCCCCACTTACCTCTTCATGGCTAGGACTATATATACCTTTCCCCCCACCTCCTCTCTAGGGTTAGCAAAGCAGAAACTAGATCTTGAGAGAGCATTGCTCCTTGACTCCTTGTACCTCCTCTTAGAGGATCAAGCCCTCCTAACGGAGATCTTCTCCCTTAGGATTACCAAGACCTCCACATCCTTTGGATTGGAAAAGACCAACTCTCAAGACCCACACATCTCTTAGAGATTAGGGGAGGACTACCCTAGTTATCCTTTAATTTCTTTGTATTGGCTTTTGATCTGAGGGATACTTTGTGTGGATCTTGTCCAATTAGTGTTCTCTTGTGTTTTCTTGTGGATTTGTCCCGTGTTCTTCGTGAATACAGACAATACACCCCAAATCCATCTCCAATTTGTGAAGATCAGGCCACCCTAGGGCTCTACATCAACCAGTTTACTAGATCTCGTCAGTTTTGGACAAGATAGGTTTCCCTCAGTCCCAACCCTTTTTTGTAAAAAAAAAAAAGAGAAGTGCATGGCGCACTTCTCCAAAAATTCTGAAATGAACTCAGCAGATGTAGTGTCAAATTTGATCTGTATATTGAGCAATCAGTTCTGGTGGGTAGCAGATGAACTTAGGCACTTAGCACATGCTATTTTGGCCTATTTTTAGCTCTTTTGGACTTTGCTTGTTCTTATATGTTGTTAGAATGTTAAACTTGCATAAAGAATCAAAGGGAAATAATATAACACTGACATACAACATGAATAGACTGGCTACTCCGCCTGGTCATGCCCGGGAAAATCTTTGGAAACAAGAATAGGTTTTTTAGGAAAGATGTAGACACACAGATGAATGTCGCTACCTAAGACTCAATTTATATAATAAAAAGCAGTAATCAATTTATTGTATAGCAACTTCAAGTACCAATGGACATACCTTCTCGTATTTTGCTTTTGCAAGTTCAAATTTTCCTTCTTTAAATAGTCTGTTACCCTGTGAAAGGGATTCTATTTAACGTCAGTTGTCTAAAATCTAAAACAATAATGAAGTACCAGATCAAAATTATGAAGTACTCCCTCCGTTCCAGAATATAAGGTGTATTGGTTTCCGTGTAAGTCAACCATTTGAAAGTTTGACCAAGATTATAGAATAAAATAACAACATATAGACTAGACCCAGCTGATGGCCCAAAGGAAAGCTCAGGATTCTCATAAGCCTATACATCTAATGGCATCTTAAACCAAATAACCATCTTGAGGATTGCAAGACACTTGGTTGAAATTCATTTGACATGTTCCTCTAGCAAACAACATTCAAATAGCAGTTGAAATAGTTTT
This sequence comes from Thinopyrum elongatum, assembly GCA_011799875.1. Lineage (NCBI taxonomy): Eukaryota > Viridiplantae > Streptophyta > Magnoliopsida > Poales > Poaceae > Thinopyrum > Thinopyrum elongatum. Next base: position 233,973,554 of record CM022300.1, read on the forward strand.
GTCCAAATAGAAAGGAAAGAGAGAAAGTAAAATTGTATGCAAAAATGTCTCATAAGTTTCTTGCATATACCCATTTTCTACAAAAGTGCATCTACGACAGTCTTGTTGAAGTGTATATGTGGATTGCCTAGCCCTTTCCATCAGCCCGGACTTTTGGTTGTGTTGGCTAGTGCATGAAGCTTAACATGGTATCAGAGCCCAAGGTCTTGAGTTCAAGTCCTGGCTTTTGCAATTTATCTAAAAACTGTTGCTGCCCCCCTCTCTGTCCACGTATAGGCCTCTTGAGCCATACCTCTGAGTCTATTCACGTGTTGACTTCCCGAGTCACAAGTGAGAAGGGGTGTTGAAGTGTATATGTGGATTGCCTAGCCTGCCTAGCCCTTTCCATCAGTTCGGACTTTTGGTTGCGTTGGCTAGTGCATGAAGCTTAACAAGTCTCACTCGAATACAAATTGGCGAGATTTAAAATAATATAATCGTTGTAAGTATACCGTGTTCTTAATTTTATCTGCCTCTTCCATGATTTCTTTGAAGGTCAAGCCAGTCCAATCCTGCATTTTTACAATGACCATTTGAGAAAAGAAAATTCACTAGTTAAAATCATATGACAAGCATAACCAAAGAGAAAATATATTAATATATAAATAATAGAAATAATGCCAAGGTAAATGTTGCACTGAGTTATGAGAAAGCTCCCAAGGGAAACTATTGGCATTTACCTGTGCACATATGTGACGCATGTAACAGTCTATTACTTTATTTTGGAATTTAGCACAATAAAAAGAACTACAGATAAATCAAAAGGCAATAATCATCAATAGAGATGGTTGTATGCCATGCAGTTGCAATACTCACGAGAATCATGAAGTTATAAATCCAAAATAAAGAATCGCTCAACAAATCCAAAACAACCATTGCTCGACAGAATTAGCCAAGGGTCAAAAAACGACAATAAAGCTAAGTCTGATCCCAAGCAGTGCCTATAATGGTATTATGACACCAGAAAAAGCAACAGAAAAACAAATGGTTTCATACCTTGGGAACTTCAAACCCAAGTAATTCAATTTCCCACCGAACATGAGCTCCTTCAGGAACATTCGCTGGCCTGTTGCACCATATCCGATTATTCAGAAAGCTCCGTTGCCAAAAAAAAAACTACGAATGTAAAGGTTGATACGACCTTGGGAATTTATCATATGCAAAATCTGGAGGGCAGGTGACAATAGATTTTTCACCAGGAAGCATTAGTCGAACACACATTTCAAATCCTTCAGGAACCTATGACAACACATCAAAACATCTGTTACTCTTCTTCAATTGATAGGATGAAACATATTTTAACATTCAATACTAGAGATATGTAGTGACAGAATTCTAAGAGAAAACGATAACAGGAAGTGTCTACAAGTATTACTTATGTGATAACAAAGTCCCATTTTATTTTTTCACGTAAATATGTGATAGTTCTAAGAAAGGACAATAAGTATACAGAACCATCCATTTGGAAGCGAAGCCCTGAAACCCTATTGGGAGTTCAAATTATTAACATATACAAAGTTTAAAGGTCAATGCCATATGTGATCAACTTTCACAGTTTCTGTATTGTAAATTATTATTTTTGAACTAAATAAAGTCTAAGTGACACTTTAAAAAATAGGGAACAAAAGTAGGATTCGAAGACCCATGGTTCTCGAAACAAAATGGTCGGTATTATTTTTGTTGTCCATTTGCCACATTCTGATAGCAAGATTTAATAAAGTAACTAACATTGATTATGTAGATAAAATAAAAGCTATAATATTTACCAGTCCTTCTCCAGAACAGAACTCCAATGGTTCGCCATCATTATCAATTTGTGTATCATAAAATACTGACTTTGGTTCATCAAGGAGCATCCCCTTGTAATGAACTCTTAACAAGCTATCATGAAGGGGGCAGTCCATAGGAAATTCACCTGATATTTTGGAGGAAAACAAAAAGCAGCTTAAGCAAGTGTGTCACATGGTAAAACAAGAACGGAAAACGATAACTTCATTTACTACTCATCAAGATTAAAAATCTACAATGATCACCCTATTAACGAACTTGCACTTCTAAAGTAAAATTAACATGATAAATAGCAAATAGTTTTGTCTAATTTCTAACTCCTTGGTTCTGTTCTTAATCTGTATCCCGGTATTCTTTTAGACCTATTACTTGGATCAAACAGAAAACCATCCATCATTCCAAGTAAAAAAAAGGACTACAGGAAATAGGGAGATTTTAAACAAAATAGACAAATGTGCTATTACATTTATTACCTTCATTCTTACCTTTTAGATCTGTACTTAATGGATTTTCTACTAATAAAGTAAAATATTGAAATTCTTCAAAATGGTAAAAAGAGCACAAAAAATTGTATCCTCTAAAGTATCACAGTAACCAAGCACAAGAAAATCGAAAGGTACCAGTTTTCAGTAGGTGGACACACAGGACAGAAAGTAACATTTCCAGTATAGCTCCGTGAAAGATAAATTTTGCTACACTACAAAGGACAGAGGACAGAAAGCAACATTTATAGTATAATTCTGTGAAAGATAAATTTTGCTACACTACAAAGGTCAAAGGTGTTGGGACCAGAGGGGACACAGGCAGTATCAACATGTAAAATACAAAAGGTTACCAACCACTTCCATCAACTACACGGCGCTTTATGAGGCGTCCATCACCAAGCATATCCCTCACCTATTATTACATCACACAAACTGTTAACATAACTTTGTATGTTATAGGCATAGTTATAGCTAAAAGAAGATTCTAGTGATGAACAAATGAATCAGAGTAGAGTATAATACAATTAGGTGCGTATTCGAGAAAGCAAACTAAAGTAAGAAGCCTTCAGTATTGTTGTATCTACACTACCAGCTATAAGAACCTGTGTGCTTTGAAAAGTTAGGTAGCCCTATCACCCCTTACCAAGTTAATTTATTTTTGTAATAAAATGTCAGTTATCCATATTGGATATTTTAGGCCATGCCACTACTCTAGTATCAATATCCAGTTCTCTGCTGCTTCTTTAAATCAGCCAGAAAATCATAATACTAAGATTTTGGTCTTCAACTTTCTCAAGTAACATGAGATTTCCAAATTTCCTAGGTAATATATCTTTTCAATGTATTTTAAAAGCCACAAATATTGATGGTTTGCCAGTGGTTAGTTGTGAGCAGCAGATGGACAGCCCAGCTTTAAATGATAGCAGAAGTTGATGGCATTAATAGCAGTGTTGATATGCAGGTGATTGGTTAGATATGGAAATTGACTAGGCTACCTTGCATGTTTTAGACTTTTGGCAAGCGAATTGTGGGTCTAGCGCCTTGATTTAGACTGCTGTTATAATGAATAGTAGACCATGGTGTGACATCGCAAATGGTGGGTAACAAATTACTTCATTATACAGCCCATAAAATCAGTTGTAGTGTAATGTTCCCCTTGTATATGAATCATAATCATTTGGTGATAAAAGAAAGTATGACCAGACAAACTTCATCATCCTCAAGGAGAGCATGTAATTCCATCAAAAACACAGCTCGAATAAAGCAGGAATATTATGATATGTAACGGAAACCCCCTAGAAGACCATAGGCCGTAATTCAAATTCTAAACAAATGTTTAATGGAAGTATCTAACAGCTAATTATGACTGTACCTGAGTAAACTGAACAAGTTCCACCTCAAAATGAACTTCTTCAAGGCCTTCAAGTTGCGGCATTAGTGAGGACTCTGTCAAATAAGTACTGCTAACATAAATAGTTGCTTTTTCCTTGCGTGCCATTGTTCCAATTCCCATCTCAAGGCCTTTAGGTGCCTAAACTAAAACAGGAAAAATATGCATAGCAAACAGAAGTTAGGAGAATCAATGGGAATGATATAGCTTTTTATGCATTTTAGAATGATAGAATCAGCAGATGAGTTTTACATTACACCAAGTATGCTAGACCTAAACTAGATAGCCCAAAATAATTTGTACAGTGGGCACCATGTGTTCTCAAATAAGTTGCAAATTTGGACAGAAGTGTTTAGACAAGCGCATGAGATACCTATATCTTGCATTCCTATAAGATACAATAGAATGTCCAAAAGCGCAAAATTAATACCCTATGCTATTACTACATGCAACAAGGATGCCACTGACCTCAGATTTACCCAAAGTGAAGAAATAGGGCACTTCTTTACTGGGAAGAATTTCTTTTCCATCTGCTGTTCGTGCAGTTACCCTGGAGATGACAAACAAAAATGTCCTAGTTAAATTATTTTTCATAAGAATCTAAGTAATATCATAGTACGCTGAACATATAAATGCAACTTGTATGGGCCAATGGCCAGTATATATATACATGTACAGGTGGTAAATATGCATGAAACCCCTCATACAACGGGGAAATTATACAGGCTATAATGGAACATAGTATAACTTCCCCCCCTCCTTCAAACTCAGGGTGGATCCACAACACTGAGTCTGGAGAGATAAAATCCATGTTCTCTCTAGTCTGGGCCTTCGTAAAAATCCGCCAACTGTAACTCGAAAGGCACATTCTGAAGAGCAATAACCTAATCCTGCACAGCAGCACGCACAAAAGAAGCATTAACACCAATATGCTTGGGGAGCTCATGCTTCACCTGTACTGTCTGACGAGAGGGGAGTAGGTGTAGTGACAGAAACACCAAACTCCTGAAGTAACCATCGTAACAACGCAGCCTCTGCACTCAAATGGGAAACTGCAGTCTGTTTCTTCGTCTTCCACGCGATGAGAGAACCAACAAGAAAGTAAGCAGAAAGTGAATGGCTATCTGAGGGATCACTAGCCCACGTAGCATCCGAATAGGACTGAAGCTGTAAAGAGCTGAAGCAGGAAAAGAAAAGACGGTGAGAGATCATGCCACGAAGATATCGTAGAACACGAAGAAGGTGACTACAGTGAACCAAAGTGAGAGCAGAAACAAACTGGCTCAAAATATGGACATGATAGGAGATATCCGGATGAGCGACTACTCGCTAGACAAGGTTCCCAACAAGATGACCATGACGCGTCGGATCAGACAAGGGATCACCATTAGAAGCACGGGGCTGAACATTGAGCTCCATGAGAGTGTCAACAGTGCGCTCATCAGTAAGAGCAGCACGAGCAAGAAGATCCTGAATATATTTCTCTTGGGAAATAGAGAAGGTATCAGAGGTAGAGGAAACCTCAATCCCAAGAAAGTAGCGAAGAGAGCCAAGATCGAACATAAGAAACTGCTCACTAAGACAAAGCAATGGTTGTCACCGGTGATGATCATGTCATCAACATATAGAAGAAGAGTTGACCGAGTCGACCTGATCTGTGGAGGGTGACAAAGCATCCCGATCTCCGGACAGCATTGACCGGGGCGGCCCGATCTCTGGAGAAGACGAAGCAGCCCAATCAGGAGGCAACGTTGACCGGGTCAGAGAAGTAGTGGGCTGACAGAGAAGGGCAGCTGCAGTCGGCCGAAGAGCGGCAGCCGATGCAAGATGTGAAGCAGCAGCCAACCTTAGAGAGGAGAGCAGCGGCTCGGCAACCACCTGATTAGGCAGTCACTTTATGGTTTTGATCAATTGGGGTTGCAACAGCTCGACAACCCAACATGCCAACATCACAGAGGAGGTCAGGGTATACTTTCTTTGAGAAATAGTTATTCCTTTGCCGACTTGGCCACTTCTATACCAAGAAAGTACTTGAGTCGACCAAGATCTTTAACTTCAAGGTCTTACTCAGACACCCCTTTAACCTTGCTATCTCTCCGTCATCATCACCGGTGAATAATGATATCATCAAGATAAACTGCAAGGATTTTTATTTTCCATTTAGAGGTTCTATAAAACAATGTATGGTCACCATTGCATTGTCCATACCCCATGTCACACACCGCATGTCTAAACTTGTCACCGCCTGTCTAAACTTGTCAAACCAAGCTCTTGGAGACTGCTTCGGTCCGCAAAGGACTTTCTTCAGCCTGCATACCTTGCCAGCAGTCTCGGAAGTCGAGAACTCACGTGGAATCTCCATGTATACCTCCTCCTGCAAGTCCCCATGCAAGAAGACATTCTTCACATCAAGTTGGTGTAAAGGTCAGACAAAATTTGCTGCACATGAGATCAGAATCCTCCCGGTGTTCATCTTTGCTACTGGAGCAAAGGTCTCATAGTAGTCAATGTCGTATATATGGCTGTACCCCAGCCGCCACAAGCTTTTCTTTGTACCTTTCAACCTTTCCTTCTGCATTCTGCTTCACAGTGTATACCCACTTGCAGTTGACTACCTTCTTTCCTGTTGGAAGGGGTGTTAGTACACATGTCTTATTCTTACACAGAGCCTCCAGCTCTACCACCCTACCACCCGCCGCTTTGAGTCCTCCTTACCTTCTTCTAGTCAATCGGAATTGACACAGACTGAAGAGAAGCAATAAATGCTTTGTGGACTGGAGATAATGCTTCATGGGAGACATAATTTCCAATATCATCATCATCGAACCCATACCGTTTCACTGGTATCCCTGTTGTTGCTCGAGCAATTCTCCTCAAAGCAATTCTCCCTTTAATTGATCCTTTAGCCTGATCCCCGTCGGAGGAGATGGAGATCACATCAGTATTACCCTGTTATTCCGTCAGTGGTTGATCTAGTTGCTCCCCCTGATGTGCAACACCATCATCTCGCTTCCGTGAATACACCTTTAGCTACTCCTCTTGCTCTGCTGTCCACCTTGGCACACTACCAATCTGAGCTGGTGCATAGTTCCATGAATACACCTTTAGCTGCTCCTCTTGCTCTGTTGCCCACCTCGGCACACTACTAATCTAAGTCTGTGTGCCAACCTGCACATCATCGATGGAAGCTGGTGCTTGTATCACAGGAGCCACATGAGTTACTAAAGGTGATAGTTGCATCTCCATCTGTGTGTACTACTCTCCCCTCTTGGCCAATCTCCGGAGGAGACATTGGCCAAGTTCTTCAAACAAGACATTGAGATCAGTTTTCTCACCATAAAGGGTTCCAATTCACGGAACGTAACATCCATGCTCACAAATGTCCGCCTCTCAGACGGACTCCAACATTTGTACCTCTTTGTCATGAAGAATACCCAATAACAAAACAAGTGCAACAGAACACCTTAGAGGGAACTGGGAATTTATTTTCTGTGAAAACCAACTCATTCTGCGTCATACCCGTCACCCGGGATGGCATGCGGTTGATTAAGAAGGTGGCCATCATGACAGCTCCACTCCACAGGAACTTGGGCACATTCAAGACGAACATCAATACCCAGGCCACCTCTAGCAGGTGGCGATTTTTCCTCTCTGCCACCCCATTTTGAGGAGGTGTGTCCGTACAAAATGTTTAATGCAGGATGCCCTTGTCCAACATAAAGGCACGAATGGCCTTGTTAACATACTCGGTGCCATTGTCGGATCTGAGGGCTTGAATTTTCATATTAAATTGAGTCTGAACAAGTGCATAAAAGACTTTGAAATGCTGAAACATGTCATATTTATGTTTCAGAAGATATAGACCCAAGTCATCCCAGAATGGCAATCAATGAATGTAATGAAGTACTTCATACCACTGACAGATGACACTGGACATGTCCATACATCAAGAAAACACAAAAGAAGATATGCTCTTGATCCCCTTACTCACATGAGTTTCTGATATGTTTAGCAAACTCACACGCATCACAGTTCAGCTTGCTCTTGTCCACACCACTCATGACTGTTAGGAATATGCAACTTGTATTCCCATGAGGCCATAGGCCAGTATATATACATGTACAGGTGTAGGATATGCAGATAACCCCTTATACAACGGGGTAAATACAGAAGGCTACATGGCTATATAAATAGTACTCTAACACCCCCCCCCCCCTCTCAAACTCATGGTGGATAAACAACACTGAGTTTGGAGAGATAGAAGCCATGTTGTGCTCTAGTCTAGGCCTTCGTGAAGAAATCCGCCAACTGTAACTCAGAAGGCACATACTGAAGAGAAATAACCTGATCCTGCACACCAACGCGCACATAGAAAACATCAACACCAATATGCTTGGTGAGCTCATGCTTCACGGGATCGCGCGCAATGCTATTAGCACCTGTACTGTCAGACAATAGCAAAGTAGGTGTAGTGACAAGAACACCAAAGTCCTGAAGTAACCACCGTAACCAAGTCACCTCTGCCGTCAAAAGAGCCATAGCTCGCAACTCAGCCTCTGCACTCGAACGGGAACTGCAGTCTGTTTCTTCGTCTTCCAGGCAATGAGAGAACCACCAAGAAAAACACAGTAAGCAGAAAGTGAAAGGCGATCTGAGGGATCACTAGCCCACGTAGCATCCGAATAAGCCTGAAGCTGTAAGGAACTGGAGCGCGAAAGAACAGACGGTGAGAGATCATGCCCCGAAAATATCGGAGAACACGAAGGAGGTGACTGTTAAACATATCGTTGTGGCCTTGTACCGCACATATATGAGACATGATGTAATTGAGAGATATTGTTATAGTTAGAGATAGATATTTTTTTAAATCTCTCTCTCTATATCTATATCTATCTCTTCTCCCTGTCCCATGTAATTCTCTTCTCTGGTTGCCTTGGCGCACACATCATGTAACCATACGTGGGATTCCTCTCCCTCGACAGATCAATATATACCTACACGGGCTCCTTGTCTAGGAGTTGGGGCTCCTTGTCTAGGAGTTGAGACGCTTAACTATTGTTGACATGGTATACAGAGCAGGCCTTTTCCAAACACATCGAGCTACCCTCCATTAAAATTCTCAGCCGGACTCTCCATTGATCTTCCCAGCCGCCATCTTCCCTTCCATCATCAATCCTTCCCGCAGCCATGTCTTCCTCTACCTCCACCACAATCACCGGCCTCAACAACAACACTTCCGAGCCTCTGACCCATTCGAACTATGTTTTGTGGCGAGCACAAGCTCGATCTCAGATCATGGGCGCCGGGCTGTTCGGCTATCTTGACAAAACTATAGAAGAACCTTCCAAAACCATTACCACCAAAGACAAAGATGGCAAGGACCAGGTTGTCTTGAACCCTGCCTATGCCCCCTGGCTCATTAAGGATCAACAAATAGTTGCCTATCTCCTTCAAAATCTCTCCAAGGAAGTACTTGTCCAAGTAGCATCGATGGAAACATCACATGCGATCTGGACCGCGCTTGGGAATATGTTTTCTGCAGTGTCCCTCTCTCGCGCCAACAACATCAAGGTCGCCCTCACCAACGCCCAAAAAGGCTCTCAATCGGCGTCCGTCTACTTCGGCCACATGCGCGCACTCTCCGATGAACTCGTGGCGGCGGGCAAACCCATCGGGGAGGGCGAGCTGATCTCCTTCATCGTTGCGGGCTTCGACATGGAGTACCAAGCCATCGTCTCTGTGCTGGATACCTCCCCTGTCCCTATTACTATTGACCAACTCTTCTCTCTGGTGTCTAACCATGACCAGAGGATGGAGATGTTTCATGGCACAGGTTTTGGCGCGTTCAAGTCTTCGGCAAACTCGGCCTCCCGTGGTCGCCAGGGGTCCAACAAGAACTACCGCAACCAGCAGAAGGGCGATGGTGGTGGCGGATCACGCAACAGCGGCAGCCACTACAGTGGCGGCGGCGGCTACAACGCCAATCCTAGCGGCGGCTATGGTACTGGCGGCTGCGGCCATGGCCCTGGCAGAGGCGGCTATGGCTCTGGTGGTGGCGGCTATGGATCTAGCAGCGGCGGCTACCACCAGAACAGCAACGGGGGAGGCTACAATGGGGGTGGTGGCGGCGGCTATCCCCACCAAGGCAACCTCAACACCAACAGGGGCAACTTCAACAACAACAGGGGACGTCCCACCTTTCAAGGCTATGATGGCTATGAAGGCAGATGCCAAATCTGTAAGAAAACAGATCACTTAGCCAAAGATTGTGATTGGCGTTACACCGATAATACTTCCCAAAAGAAAAAAGTTGCAGTTGCGGCCGATGCATCATATGGTGTTGACACAAACTGGTACATGGACACGGGTTCCACGAATCATATCACCGGAGAGTTGGAGAAATTGACAATGCATGAGAAGTACCGTGCCCATGATCAAGTCTACACCGCCGCAGATGGTCCAAGTATGGAGATAAGTCATGTTGGTCAATCAATTATCGAAACCCCACACAAAAACCTTGTCCCAAATGAAATCTTGCATGCTCCTAATGCTTCAAAAAATCTTCTTTCCGTTCATCGCATTGCTCTTGACAAAAATGTGTTTCTAGAATTTCACCCATTCTTCTTTTTGATCAAGGATCAGGTCACGAAGAAATTTCTCCATAGTGGTCTTTGTGTGGACGGACTCTATTCATTGCTTCCCAAGTATTGCAAGTTTAATAAACAAGTGTATGGTGCCATCAAGCTTTCTGTTGAAAGATGGCACAGTCGTTTAGGCCATCCTGCTTTTTCTACTGTTCATCAAATTCTTAGTAGAAATAAACTCCCAGGTGTTGGTGAGAGAAATTCAGAAACTATTTCTAATTCATGTCAAAGAGCAAAAAGTCATCAGTTACCTTATCATGTTTCTTCTAGTGTGTCTACCAAGCCTTTGCAACTTATTTTTTCTAATGTTTGGGGTCCAGCACCCACCTCTGTTGGTAGACACTCTTACTATGTGAGCTTTGTTGATGACTATAGCAAATATACCTGGATTTATCTTCTTAAAAAATATTCTGATGTGTTTCAAGTTTTTCACAACTTTCAAGCACTTGTTGAACATAAATTTGATAGCAAAATCATCGCCATGCAATCTGATTGGGGTGGCGAATATGAGAAGGTAAATTCCTTTTTTCAGCAAATAGGTATATCCCATCATGTCTCCTGTCCTCATGCACATCAACAAAATGGTTCCGCTGAACGCAAACGCAAACACAGACACATCGTTGAAGTAGGATTAGCCCTTCTCGCTTCAGCCTCTATGCCACTAAAATTTTGGAATGAAGGGTTTCTTACTGTCGTCCATCTCATTAAGATGTGGCCTAGTCGTGTCATTCATAATGAAACTCCCACCGAACGTCTCTTGCATGTCACACCTGATTATACTACGCTTCGTGTCTTTGGCTGTGCATGTTGGCCTAACCTTCGTCCTTATAATCCTCGCAAACTCATGTTTCGTTCCAAGCAATGTGTGTCCCTTGGTTACAGTGCACAGCACAAAGGCGTCAAGTGTCTTGATGTCACCACGGGTCATGTATACATCTCTCAGGATGTTGTGTTTGATGAAACTCAATTTCCCTTCGACAAACTTCATCCAAATGTCCGTGCTCTCCTTAGACAGGAAATCATTCTACTTACATCAAACTTGTCCAACAATGCTTCTGGTGGTGATGATAATTGGATTGATCCAACTATTATGACTAATTCTCCTAACCTCTCCACTGAGCATGTTTCTGCAGAAATTAACTGGGATGAAAATGATGCCACAATGGGTGAAAACAGTGCACAAAATGATGCACCATCATGTTCTGCAGCGGCCATGCAAAATCCGACGCAATCCCTCTCGGGACCGGTGCGCCTGACTGTAGTAGGGCCGACAGCATCTCCTCCGGGATCGCCGCCCTCGCAGGTGGACCGCGACGGCGCGCCCCTCGCGTCCGAGCTGGCTGCTTCGCGCCAACCCGCATCGGCCACGCGGCCCGTTCCTCGTGCACCCGGTCCCGCGACCACGTCTCCCCAATCGGCGCCCGGGGACCGGCCGACAGATCGCCCGACCGTGCGCTTCGCGCCAGAGCCGTGCGTGTATGCCAGGCGGGCCCCGCGCTCATCATCACCCCACGACGCGGGATCCGCTCCCGATCCGGCTGCCACGCCCGGATCCTCTGTGGCCTCTCCATCGCTTTCCGCTACGCGTTTGGCCGCAAACGATCCGGCGGGCATCGGGGGGAGTTCCGCCTCCTCGGGATCGCCCGCTTCGTTGCGTTCGGCTTCCCCTGGTACAGCGCTGCAACAGCAGGTGGCTGGATCTTCTGTGGCTATGGAGTCTTCTGCAATCACACTGCCACGCACACGTCTACAAACTGGTAAAATCCAGCCAGTAAATTATAAGGTGAAATTTGGTTTAGCTGCTTCCATAGGAGGGTCGCGCACTGTTCAGGATGCACTTGCTGATCCCACATGGAAGAAAGCTATGGAAGAGGAATTTCATGCTCTTCACAAAAACAGAACTTGACACCTAGTTCCTTCTCAACAACGTAAAAATGTTATTGATTGCAAATGGTTCTGAATAAAAAAGAGGTCCGATGGCACTATAGGTCGTTACAAAGCTAGACTTGTTGCTAAAGGGTTCAAACAGAGGTATGGCATAGACTATGAGGATACTTTTAGTCCGGTTGTTAAAGCTGCCACTATTCGTCTGTTTTGTCTATTGTTGTATCTAGAGGATGGAGTCTCAGACAGCTAGATGTGCAGAATGCGTTCCTTCATGGTGTTCTGGAAGAGGAAGTTTATATGAAGCAACCTCCTGGGTTTGAAGACAAAAATAAACCTTTTCATGTGTGCAGGCTTGATAAATCTCTCTATGGACTGAAGCAAGCCCCTAGAGCATGGTATTCTCGTTTGAGCTCAAAGTTGCAGAAACTTGGTTTTCTTCCCTCAAAGTCAGATACATATTATTTATTTATAACAAGTCAAATACATCCATATTTGTGCTTATATATGTTGATGACATCATTGTTACAAGTTCATCAAATGAAGCAGTGATAGCCCTGTTGAAAGAATTGAATTCAGAATTTGCTCTGAAGGATCTGGGTGACTTGCACTTCTTTCTTGGTATTGAAGTTAAGAGGAACAAGGAAGGTGGTCTTCATCTGTCTCAGGAAAAATATGCAACTGATCTTTTGAACAGAGTGGGTTTGCAGGGTTGTAAACCATCACCAACACAACTGTCCAGTTCAGAAAAACTCTCTCTTGCAGAAGGTGAACCCTTGAATCAAGAGGACGGCACCAAGTACAGGAGTTTGGTAGGTGCACTTCAGTATTTGACTCTTACCAGACCAGACATTTCCTTTGCAGTCAATAAAGTTTGTCAGTTTCTTCATGCACCAACTACAGCTCATTGGACTGCTGCAAAGCACATATTGAGATATGTAAGAAACACCTTGAGTACTGGACTAACCTTTAATAAGTCATCATCTACCCTAGTTAGTGCCTTCTCTGACTCTGACTGGGCAGGCTGCTTAGATGACAGAAGGTCCACAGGTGGTTTTGCAGTTTTCTTTGGTCCTAACTTGATTTCCTGGTGTGCAAAGAAACAGGCTACAGTTTCAAGGTCAAGTACTTAAGCTGAATATAAGGCAATTGCAAATGCAACAGCAGAAATTATCTGGGTGAAGTCCATGCTTAAAGAGCTTGGGATATGTCGTACACAAACTCCTTGTCTTTGGTGTGATAATATTGGTGCTACATATTTGTCTGCTAATCCTGCCTTTCATGCCAGAACCAAACATATTGAGATTGATTATCACTTTGTGCGAGAAAGAGTTGCTAGCAAGGAATTGGAGATTCAGTTTGTTCACTCAAAAGATCAAGTTGCAGATGGCTTTCAAAGTCTTTGTCTACAAGACCATTTGAAGAGTTTAAGCGTAAGCTCAACTTGAGAAGTTCAGATTAAGGGAGGATGTTAAACATATCGTTGTGGCCTTGTACCGCACATATATGAGACCTGATGTAATTGAGTTATTGTTAGAGTAATTAGAGATAGATATTGTTAAAATCTCTCTCTCTATCTCTTCTCCCTGTCCCATGTAATTCCCTTCTCTGGTTGCCTTGGTGCACACATCATGTAACCATACGTGGGATTCCTCTCCCTTGACAGATCAATATATACCTACGCGGGCTCCTTGTCTAGGAGTTGAGACGCTTAACCATTGTTTGACAGTGACTATAATGAACCAAAGTAGGAGCAGAGACAAACTGACTAAGAATATGGACCAGATAAGAGATACTCGGACGAGTGACAGCTAGATAGATAAAGACTCCCAACAAGATGACGATAGCGCGTCGGATCAGGCAAGGGGTCACCATCAATATCACGGAGGTGAACATTGGGCTCCATGGGAGTCTCAACAATGCGCTCATCAGTAAGAGCAGCACGAGCAAGAAGATCATGGATATACTTTTCCTGGGAAATAAAAAAGCCATCAGAGGTAGAAGAGACTTCGATCCCAAGAAAGTAGCGAAGAGGGCCAAGATCTGACATAAGAAACTGCTCACTAAGACGGGCCTTCACAAAGGCAATATACTCGGGGTCGTCGCCAATGATGATCATGTCATCGACATAGAGAAGAAGAAGAGTCCGACCACGAGCTGAAAGGTGGGCAAACAACGTTGGATCATGAGCACTCGCTGAAAAACCAGCGGCAGTCACCAGAGAGGCAAAACGCTCAAACCAGGCGCGAGGGGCTTGCTTAAGGCCATAAAGAGAGAGACGAAGACGGCAGACCATGCCATCAGGAACAAAATACCCAGGTGGTGGCTGCATGTATACCTCCTCACGCAGCTCACCATTAAGAAAGGCATTCTTAACATCAAGCTGAGACACAGACCAGTGGGGAACAGAGGCCACGGCAAGAAGTGTACGAATAGTGGTCATATGGGCCACAGGAGCAGAAGTCTCATCATAATCACGACCATGCTCCTGCTGAAAGCCACGAGCCACAAGGCGAGCTTTGTAACGCTCAAGAGAACCATCAGAGCGAATCTTAACCTTGTAGACCCACTTACAAGTGATGGGACGGACACGGGGAGGAAGAGAAGCAAGATCCCACGTACCAGTGCGCTCAAGTGCAGCAAGCTCCTCGGCCATCGCAAACTGCCATTCGGGATGAACAGCAGCATCACGATAAGAAGTCGGCTCAAGAACAGCAGTGCTAGCAGTTGGAAAACCAAGGCGATCAACAGGCCGAAGCGGACGAGGGCGCAAGCCATAAGTAGGCTGAGACGAGGAGGACGGCATAGCAGTACACGCATCCACATTACGCGAACGACAAGTATTATAATACTGAGGAAAAGATGGAAGAATACGAGGAGGAATCTCCGAGGTAGACTCAGGGGATGGAGACGAAGAAGTCACCGGGGACGAAGGTGCAGAATCCGGTGACATGCGAGGTGAGGAAACCATGGGAGATGGTGACGGCGGATCTGCAATAGGCAGAGAAGCAGGGGTAGCACGACGAATAGACAAGGTCTCGACGGGAGTGATAGGTGTGTCAGGAAAAGTGAGGAAAGAGATATCCTCCACTGAAAAGGTCGAGGAAGATGGGCGCGGGTAGAAGGGACGAGACTCATCAAAAGTCACATCCCGAGAAATACGCATCCGACGACCGATAGGATCCCAACAACGATAGCCCTTATGCTCATCACTATAGCCTAAGAAGACACACTCAACGGACTGAGCGGTCAGTTTGGTGCGTTCACGAGGGGCAAGAAGAACATAGCAAATACAACCAAATAAGCAAAGTGACAGAAGCGGATGGACTGGCGATAGTGGTGGCAGCGGAAGAAACATGAAGCCAGTCTAACTCCCGAAGACCCTGAGAGTCATGGCGGCGAGGGCCAGCCCCAACCAAAGTGTGCATGCGGCGATCCTGAACAGAACAAGAGTCAACGTCAAGGATGACGCAACAACCAAAAGCAGTAAGTTGACCGGCAAAAAACAGATTCATGGTAAGTCGAGGAACATGAGCAACATCAGGAACAAAATAAGGAGTGGTAAGATTGCCTCGACTAGCAACAGAAAGAGGAGTACCATCAGCAGTGAGTACATGAACATGAAAATCAAGCGATCTAAGAGAGGACAAATTGGAAGAATGAGAAGACATGAAAAGAAGCTCCGGAGTCCAAAACCCACGGGGATGTACCTGACCAGGGGCGGAGCCAGGATTTTGGTATAGGGGGGGCCAAGTCAAGTTCATCATTTTTTTTCTACACAGAAAAAAAACTATGAACATATTGTACATATGCGCCACACACTACAAACATGAATACAGTTGTATGAGTTTAAATTTACCTCCAAAATTGCCAATAAGAGGAAAAATAATTAATTATTTAATTCGAAGAGAACTTATCTGCTAAATTTTCAACGTATATGATCATGCAATACTGAAGTAAGTCATCTACCATTTGGCGGCGCTTAAAGATATTTATAGTGTTTGGGAGTACTTCTGAGCTCATATGGCCCCTCAAATATATGCAAATGTCGAGCTTTGTCTTGATTATCTGGTGGCCGCTCCCAATTTGACATGATTTTGCTTGTTCTGCAACATTTACCATGTCCGGCTTATCCTAATCACGAGTGTCAATTGGACTTGGATTTGTAACTCACACATCCGCCACATTAACAATTTTAGTAGGTTGAGAACTTGAAGCAACCGGCTTAAAACATGAATTAGTCTTAACAGCGTTTGGCGTCGGTTTTCTCTTCATAGTTGCTGAATTGTAATCTCACAGTTAGTTATATTGGATAAGTTTGACATAGGAAAAAATTGCATCATAAATTGGAACTCATACGAAATAATTTGCATCACGATCACAATTTTTAGGACAAGTACAAGATAGGAATTCTTCATAGAATCATAACATCACAAATCACACAACCAAAACAAAGCAAACAAAAAAAAAAGCTCATGTATATGTTCAATAATAATACAAGATGAGAACTGGAATTAGTAGATGGTGTGATGTACTGATGTGTTAAACCTTGGTCCTTGGCTAGTTCCCGTTGATTGGATCAGGAAGGCGGCTGCGCCGCGCCGTCGCCCTATGAATAGGATCGAGAGCAGCAGGGCACGAGCAGAGGCGGCAGGGCGGGCGAGCGCAAGGAACGGCGGCGGCTAATTTCTGCGTACTAATCCACGGTTGATCGCATGAGAACCCAAAGGCCAGCCCAGGAGAGCCAATCGTCCCAAAATTCTGGCCGCTAGTGGGCTTCACATGGGCCTTTTTTAGTTTCAGATAGGGGGGGCCGAGTATGTACATACGTGCGAAATACATGCGTTCCTATCGCTAATTTTATAGCATCTCTCGATCGTTAGGGGGGGCCAGGCCCCTGCTCGTCCCCCCTGCCTCTGCCACTGTACCTGACTGTGTAGAGGGTGGTTGCTCAGTGCGGGAAGCATCCTCGCAGAACCTGCAGTACCCGTCGAAGAACCTGAAGCGGCAAGCAGACGCTTAAGTCTCAAAATATCCTGCTCAGTCAAGGCGGTGGCTAGGCGGTGGCTGAAGATGTCGAAGTAGAAGTCCATGAAGATGATGTTCGCGCCTTACGCATGGGTCGCTTCTTCTGGAAGCACCGAGACACAACATGAGCATCCTGATTGCAGTAGCCGCAATGAGGACGAGAGCGACCCTGACCGCCAATAGGAGTGGGCAAGAGCGGCGGAGCACTGGAGCGGGAAGGAGTCTGCGCAGCAGGCGGCATAGCAGGAGCTTAGGCAGCGAGCACAGATGGAACCTCAAGTAAACCAGCACCACGTAAGCGAGTCTCCTCAGCACGAATCTCCGAAAGCGCCTTCATGAGGGAAATACGGCCACGAGCAAATAACTGAGCGCGTCGGGGCTCAAACTCCTTACGGAGCCGAGACAAGAACTCGTAGACACGATGAAACTCCAAATCAGCCCGCACAGCCTGGCAACACTAGCAAGTACGACAACCAGCAGTGCGGAGAGAATCAAGCTGACACCAAATAGCAGAACTCTGTGCATAGAAATCATCAACGGTGGAATCACCCTGCTGAAGGGCATGCTCCTGACAGACCACAGACAGGTATAAGGCATCACCAGAGGGCTGATAGCGCTGGCAGAGACGGGTCCATATCTCAAATACAGTAGGGAGGCCCAGAAATTCAGAGGCAAACTAAGGCAGAACACTAGCAGTGAGAACAGCTGCAGCTCGAGCAACATCATCAGGCCACTGGGTGTAAGCAGATAGAGCCTCATGATAAGTGTGAAGAGCCTCCTCATAAGTCAAAACCTGCTCACCATAAGCACGAATGGCAGCCTCATCAGCAAGCTTGGCTACATCCTTGGCGGCCTGATCAGCATCCGCAGCAAGAACTGGTGGTGTTGGCGGAGTAGGAGCCACAGGAGGAAATGGACGTGGCGGACAGGGGACCTCGCCAGAAAGAACGCCCCAGAGACAAAGTCCACGCATATGAATGCGCATGAAACCAACGAACTCGATGTAGTTAGTACCATCAAAGATCATCGAACAACGAGGAACTGCAACATAGCCCGACGACGTAGGCATTGTGCGTTTTTTTTCTCTCTTTTTCTTTTTCTCTCTCTCTCTTTTTTCCTTTTCTTTTGCAGATCAATAGGCAGCAACGAAAGTAGCAGAGGGACCTGACGAGAGCCGCAGTAGATGACAGCCGGACGCACCGGCGCTAGCAGTAGCAAGGACAGCCGGGCCGCTGCAGGCGGATGCAGCGACGGGCAGGGAAGCAGCACGCAGGCTCGTGCAGCAGAGACAGAAGTGCTGCTAGTGGCTCGGGCGAAGCAGCGGGCAGGCCGGACGAGGGCCTCGGGCGTCTCGGGGCAGAATTTCTGCGAGCCGACTGACGACTGGGAAGGCGAGTCCACTGCGAGCAGGCGGACAGCTGGGACGACAAGTCCGCTGCTTGAACGGGAGTACTCGGGCGGAGCGGGGCAGATCCGCTGCGAGCTGGATCGGACACGGGCGAGACTGGACGGCTGGATCGTTTGACCAGCAGGATATCGCGATGGCCCCGAAACAGAGGGACCCTACGGTTGGTGAAGACACCGGAGAGCAGTGCCAGCCAGAGAAGAAGAGCGGCGGCTGCGGTGGACGGGAGATTGGATCGAGAGCATGAGTTGCGCGTGCTAAAAAAAAACTAAGGCTCTAATACCATGTTAGGAAGATGCAACTTGTATTCCCATGAGGCCATAGGCCAGTATATATACATGTACAGGTGTAGGATATGCAGATAACCCCTTATACAACGGGGTAAATACAGAAGGCTACATGGCTATATAAATAGTACTCTTAACAATGACATCAAGAAATACTTGATACATTTTGTCAAAGGACACATGTCCCATCCTATAGTAATGCATTAAGGCTCTAGTCTTCTTATCCTCAGCAACTGCAGCTAACATGTGCATTCCCTCCCGGTCTGTCATGCTACGGTCCATGTACCACAGCCCCTCTACGCCTCGATCCAGTCCCAAAACTCCTGCCCGTCGATCTCTCCTGGATCAAAAACACAACCTTGTCAAGAATTATTCCGTAATCAATTTGGTCCACCAAAGCACCCAAGGACACTAAGTTCACGGAAAAAGCTGGCACATGCAGAACTGAGGATAATTCAATTTTCGGTGTGTAGCAGACTGTCCAAACACCTGTGTGATGGGCTGGGTTGTGCCATCCCCTGTGTGAATGATTTTCTAATGTGTGAGAGTGTGAAATATAGGATGTAAACTCATTAAAGTCTCCAGCAACATGTTGTGATGCTCCAGAATCAAGCACCCATTCATAATTTATTTTATGGGCTGCTATTGATGCATGTTCAGTGTCATCCTCATTCGTATAGACAAATTTGGCATAACTGGTAGCAGTCTCCTGTCCTCCTTTTGATTGCTTCCCTTCAGCTGAATATTGCCCTGGGAGCATGCGAAGAACCACCACTCCCATTCCCACCACCTTCTCTGGCACTAACGAGTGTGCTGACGTAAGTTCTGAGTGACTCAAAGTTGTTCTTCACTTGACTAAGCTGCTGCTCATGTTCAACAGCGCGCTGCCTCTGTCATGTGGTCTCTAACATCATATATTCAACAACGCTGCCTCATCTCATTCAGCATACCGTTTCGTGATCACTGCAAATTTCTCCATCTTCTCGACTTTCACCAACATGGACATAACTTGTATGATCTTCCTATCTCTTCCAACCCAATCCTCACCTTTTCTTTCTCATTTGCAGTTTCAGATTCAGCCACAATCACTCTATTGACAAGAGACTCCATCTTGTCTTCTCCTAGCTGTGCCACCAGTGCTGCCTCCTCTGCAATCAGCAGCCACAACAACAAAGCCACACCACCACCAGGATCACTCACTTCAGCTACTCACTTAGCTGTGAGAGCCTCTGCTACGTGCACCAGCACCAAGCTAGCAGCAGCAGAACCAGCAGCAGCTCTCAGGAGCAGTCACTGCCACCTTCAGGACCACAGCCCCTACCGGATAGTCTGGTCGCAATCTGGTCACTCAAACCCTTCTTCTCCAATCAGCATGCATGCAGAAGCAAATCAGCAGCAGCACAGCACTGCATCTTCTTCCTTCTCACCACAAACAGCAAGCAGCAGCGGCAGCTCCTCCTTCTCCTCTCCAATCACCTTCTTCTCTTCTCAGCAGCAGCCGCAGTTCCTCCTTCACCTTTCCTCAGCAGCAGCCGCAGCTCCTCCTTCTCCTCTCCTCATCCAAGCTCGCCGCCTCCAGCTCCACCTCCTCGCCGGACCCAGCCAGCCGCTGTCGCCCGTGCAGCCGGCGCATAGCCGCACGCACGCGCGCGCACACAGAAGCCACGCCCAGATGCGCCACCTCCTCCTCGCCGGCGCCGCCATCTCCAGTGCCCCGACCTGGTCTGATACCATGTTGACAAGAGAGATATATACCCCAGCGGCTGCTGGTTCGTGTGTGTTGCGGGCGCAACTGACCAGACATGGTCTGCCTCCTCTTCTAGATCACTGGAACAGGCCTGGGCCTTATGGGCCAGACTGAACATGGGCTCACATACAACAGTCACCCTCTCAGGACCAGTACCTAGAATAGGCTTAACGGACCCCACCCCTCACCCACATACTCATGTCACGGTTGCACGTGACAGATATAGCTATTAAGTTTCATGCACCAACCAGTAGAACAAAAGGTGTGAACTGATGGAGAAGGTTGGGCAATCCACATATACTTCAACATGAACAAAAAGAATGCAAGCAATTTTTTTATTAAATAGAGACTTGAGCGCAAGACCTCTTGGCTCTAATACCACATTAAGTTTCATGCACCAACCAGTAGAACCAAAAGTCCGAACTGATGGAGAAGGTTGGGCAATCCACATATACTTCAACAATAGCAATTGTGGCAGGAAAGGAAGATGAAAAGCAGTAGAAGTAAAGGATGCCTGGCATGCCTATCAGATAAAAAAGTTCTGGACAAGGGTAATTTAGACACAACACCATAAAACACCGCTGTCTTGCTCTCCAGCAGCAACATGGCATAACAGATGCTAATTTAGTTCTATTTATTTCCCCTGAGAAAACACAACAAGCATTGTGCCTTGTTGTACTGATAGAGCTGGAAAAATGTTATTTACGAGTCTGCAGTAGGCTACAGCCAAGTGAACAAAAAGAGCCCTAAGTCTAACCATTGGGCAGGACGGTGTGACCCAAGGGTTTGCCTCCTCGATCGTGTCTAGGAGGTCGAGTATGGCTGGGGTATCATTGAGGAAAAGATATGTTTCCTTGGGTTCCAAATCCATGATGGAGCTTGTCCGGTGCCTCAGCGCAGAGCGAGTGGCCACAACCATTGTTTTCAACAAGTCAGCGAATTCTTCGCCGCCCGCCGGAGATGGCGCTGTTGCCGTAGATCTTATCCATGACAGCGCCTTGAACCAAACTAGATGCCAGAAGACGCAATCGACAAGCAGGTGGGTTCATTACTCGTGGTTTTAAAGGGAAACTGCAAGGGAAGCCCCCAACAGTATAAATAGGAACACAAATTCATGTCCATGAGGACTTGAATCCAGAAATTGGGATTGCATTCACTCCCCCGACCAAGTGAGCTAGGCTCACTTCCTTCTAGTCTCAGTGGTTTGTATCCCCCTCATCTGTTTCTGTGCAAATTGACCATTATATGTTTGTATCATCAAATGCAACTACAATTTCAGTTTACACTTCAGTTTTCTAGTAGTCACATTAAAGAAGTCAAATATGTAGCATTTGGGCAGTAACCATAAAGAAAGAAAAACTATGTGCTAACGCTGCAAAGCACTGACCAGAATTTATTAGATTTAGACTAAAATAAACATTTACCGTGCTGTCACTTCATATGGTTCTCTAGGTGTTTCCCACCCCTTGCCTTCATCAACTATCTGCCACATCCAAAGGGCAATGATAAGTTTGCCACAATGCTGAAGCATCTGCTCTCATTTACTTGACCTCTTTGTACAACCAACAAAAAGAGTCTAACATGGGAGTAAAGGACGCCGATAACATTTGGGGAATCCCAAACTGAATACATGAATCCTTTTACTGTGCTAACTTTGCAAAGCACAAAAAAATATCAAACAGGTGCACCAAACATAAATAAAATAAAGTATTTAAAATCCCAACTGGATAAAACTGAATATATTTTATGCTATCAATGTAGAATGTCTGTTTACCTTCTTTACAACCCCTAAATCCTCAGTCACAACCTGAAAGAGAGAGAAAACCAGAGTCAATAATCGAATCGAATGTGGCAAATAATATTATTATGTCTCTGATTGGTACTAAGCATTGCAGTGAGTACAAAGTCATGGAGTCAGGAAATCAACTACCTGGGGCATAGTTTTAAAAACCCGACCGGACCGGCGGTCTGATCAGAAAATACCAGAACCAGAGCCTTGTCCGTTTTTTATGACGCATTGGTCTTTTAGTAAAAAACCAGGGAAATATTAAGAAAATGGTGCATAAACTAGGGATCAAACCCTTGACCTTGAGCCAAGGCACGCTAAAGGCCGAATAACTAACTGGGCTAGCAACACTTTGTGATTTATTAATGGATTACATCGAATATTATGTCTACCCATTTGATCTGGGGTCATTTTTTCTGAAAAATTAGCTTAAATATTCCTGTTTTTGGTTGACAATTAACCAATGAGTCGGCGGTCTGACCGTTGAAAATCTGAATCGACAGTCTCACCGGTTTGGTTTTTAAACTATGACCGGGGGTTAGAAGAAGAGAAAAAATTAGGACATCGACTTGGCGAATGGAGCTTAGATGAACCATATTTTTATCTGACCAACATGCTTACTTGCGTGTTGCACTTAACTCGATAGTTCCCATAGGGGATGCCATGTCATGATCAATATCATTCACCTAATCATGAAAGATAGAAATACAAATCTCTATCATTCACACAGTTTATTATGCTGTATACTGATACATTACACATATGGTGATGTTGTAGTTGTTCGTGAGATATATTGGCCCAACATCCAAGATGGTAACAGAAATAAACGGTAACCATGAATGCCATCATTATGGTGTGGGGCAAGCATGGTGTGCAACAGTAGCAATGATGTGCACGGCAACAGCAGAAGGACGCATGCAGGACGAACAGCTCTTTTAGGCAGCTATTATGTTGCGAACAGAGTCTAAATTAACATAAATTGCATAACTCTTCAGAACTCATATCATGCTGAAATTGACCGATTTAGAAGTACAAAAGGAAATTAATGGCTGAAAATATATCAGAACCATTGTACCATCATGATTCCGAAATATATACAACGTATCATGCTCAAATCATAACAAGACTAACCTTGGCTTTAAAGAAATCCAACATCTCAACCTCAAACTGAAGTTCATCATCTTTTGGGAAGCCATCTGGAGGTGTAACCGGGCAATCATCCTCTGCATAGTGTATTTTCGGCTCCATTTTAAACTGAAAAGATAGATTGTGACCGCGGGGGAGGGGGATTAGAGACAGCAGTAGATATTGCCAAATTCAGGACATGCGTATTTCGAACCATAGCATTCTCAGAAATATGTGCCCTTCCTACAACATTGTTGTTATTTAATTTACAAGTTAAACTCTGTTTAACAGAATACCATAGCAATTTCACCCTTCAGCATTGTTGGAAAGCCTTCAGCAAAGCCAAGGATCATTTTGCTTTTCCCCAACACAAATCTGAGTGGGATTCCTTTTCCTGTTATAATAATAATGGTAAAACGAGATGATTAGAGCCCCAATACCGTGGGCTGAGTACCTAAAAAAAAGAGAAAGGTATAGATACTAATAAATGCATGTGACAGTGAAAGTGAATTATAAGATACGAGTAGATATCTTAACAAAAGTTTTTACATTTATCTCGTCTAATCTAATATATGTCGTAATGCAAGATGAAAGAAAGCATAGTGTAAGTGCTTTTGCTGGAAGGGTTAACAAACAAAGCTAGATATCACTGAACTGTTTTTTTCTTCTCTTTATTCGCAGCATGCACAAACTTTAATGTCATATCTGCTATTAGAAGACTGAAAATCTGTAGCTTTATACTTGAAAGCTACACCGACTGGAAGATGGCTATGGAAGCACTAAATTTCTATGAAGATAAGAATCTGTCGAGTCCGAAGCATCCTGATTGTGTTTGTAAACTAAAAGAACTGTATATATGTAGTGCTGTGCTAAATGGGTTTTGCCTAATCACCTCCATGTTCCCTTCTTGTAGAATTCACAACAATGCCCTCCATGGTTTGAATAGTGCAATGAAGTATGACCTGCAAAATGACTAGAATTAACAAAGAGTTTGACCACGAAATGTCCCACTGTCTCCTATAACAAAATAAATCAGAGGTTGTCAAGTGAAAGTTCGAGAAAGCCATCATGAGGGCCCTGAACATTTATAGGACATAAAGTTACATGACTTCGTCTGTATTATCTTGAGTGGTGAGCAGCACCTCAAAACTTGAGCCATGATGTGATCAGCCGTTTTTAAATGAATAGATGGATATTGCACAAATTGATGATTGGCTCGATCAACTAGAATTAAAGGACTTCTTCATTATTCAACAGTAACAGTACAAAGGCCCTAAACCCTAAAACCTTTTCATATTAAAGTAAAACATTTCATGAAAGCCTCTGTAGGAAATATTTCCATTGAGCACCAGCTTTTTGTCATATGGCTTCCAGTATTTAGCGATGTAGAACTAGAGGTATTTGTCATCAGAAAATACATAGAGTTATAAAGCCAGCCCAGCCCACCCGGTGGCGAACAAACTTCTATCCTGAACGAACATCATTCAGAGACATCGTTACTAGGTACTCTCAATTCAATGCACATACTTTTTCTTGACATTGTTTGTTTTGAGGTTGCTTACCACATACACCATGTGGTCAATGTACATACTTTTTCAATTGTTCATAAGTTAGACTAGCAGTAGCAATAAAACTCTCGAGAGCACTGGGCTTTCAGAAAGGCTGAGGAGCGTAAGATGGCAAAAGTTTGATTCAGAAAAGCCCTATGTCACAATAGTCTGCAGCAAATAAAGGTTTGGAACGAAGGGAAAATAACTGGCCCTGACCTGATCTCCATCTGCAGGAGTCGCGTCTCCCCTGCCTGACCGGATAACCGCCTTCATCAAACTCCCAGGAGTAAGCTTCTCCCTCCTGCAGCACAAACAAGGCGTGAATAAAACCAATTTGCAGCTTACTACGTTACTAAGTAGCTAAGTAAGAACTTCCGCGACTCCGCCCCCGTTATCCAGCAAATTTCGCACGTTGAACAAATCTCTCTGGCCAATTTGCTGATGCCTCGCTGTAGAGTCCCTAGCCGTACGGATTGCCGCGG